>CM035411.1:165029595-165089595 GCA_020310875.1 Ceratopteris richardii | reverse complement strand
AGAGCTTTATGAGTATGCAAAGACACTCGGCAATCCACAATATGTTCTTGTCCCTTTTCAACCTTTTAAACTGCTGTATGCACACATGCTGGCTGAGGCTGGAAGGATCAGTGAGGCTAGCAGGTGATTGATGAATCTAGTTTTGATCTTATGCTGGTTATTGAGTATATTTGATGCTGAATAGCCTCTTGAGGATCGAGAAAAGAAACTCTGATGAAAATTGCATTATATTTCAGAAATTACCGAAATTAATGCTTATAACTCCACTTGGAACAGGTATTGCCAGCTTGTTTTGAAAAATCTGAGGAGTGCTGGTCGTGGTGCTGATGTTGAATTTTGCAAATTTTCTGCAGCTGCTTTGGAAGAGAGATTGCGTCTTCATTCTCAGGTTTGAGTAACTTAATGCATGAAAATTGTGGAAACCCCCCCCCCCCCCCCCCCCCCGCCCCCAAACCCAACACACACACACACAAAAAAAAAAAAAAAAAACCACCCAAAAAAAAAAGAAAAATCCACACATGCACCCATCCACCTCGCTATGTGGGTCCCTGGGATCTCAGGTCAAAAGAAAAAGAACGGGGGTAGGATTAGGTTCTGTTAATAAAGTGAAACTTGGTAGCTGAGGCAAAGTACCTTGCTAGTGGGAAATTTTAATAAGAAAATGTAGCCCCAGCTATTTGAGGAGGAGCGCTAAGCAGATGGAAAGCAGCACCATGCCAAGCCATGTTCAATGGTGAAAAAGGCAATAATTTGCATCTGAATAAGAGTGTTGTTTTCTTGCCCTTTTCGAAATCTCTGAGAATATCTTGTTTGGCTTTCTCTCATCTCTATGGTGATCTATGAGAAGCTCAGAAGCGGCAAGCCCTTAAGTGGTGAACTGAATGTGTGGTGCCTCATGAGTTACTGGTCAATGTTGCTCACCTTGGTGGTGGAGAGGCTAGTTAGACTTGGCTAATTTAAAAGAATAGAAATGAACAATCTCTTTCATGCGTGAGTCAGCTGTTTCGTTATTGGGCTTGGTTTTGGAGTCGGTATGTTGTCCAGATTTCTTGAAAAACAGCCAAAGCCTTAGATGTCATCATAGTCGATTGATTATTTGATACTTTCTTACGCGATTTCAGAGACTAGGCATCTTTTCATAAATGGGATGCATATGTTTAGCTATAAAATCTTCCATAAGAAACCTTATTGACCAAGCATCTTTTTTAATCAATGATATAAATTCAATTCAAGCTTTCTGTGAGTTCATAGTTTTGCTTCTTTCAGAAGCATGTGCAAGAGCATGCATTCAGTCTTAGAGTAGGCATTTATCTTGATTCTGCACTCGCTATTTGTCACAGGTGATGTTAGCAGGGATGCGGTAGTATTTGTTCTGCACATAACAGGGCTGATAGTCATGCAGTATTGTGGTTGACTCCTACATGCTTATAATTGCACCTTCCAATTATGGGTGAATCTGGGCTTTGCTAGATACGTGACACATCTAGATATATAAGAATCTAATGATCAGTAATTTTTCACTTGCACCAAATCCATATTAACCACTTATGAGAAACCATTGTTTGCATAAGAGCCAGTAGGAGACACTGCCATTTGCATAAGAGCCTGCCTCACTGAAAGTGATCTCTGCATGACATTATGCATGGAAGCAAATTTGGTCTTTGTAGGTATAAAAAGGCTCATTTCACTGTATGACTTGAATATGGAAAGTAACTTGGGTCTCCTTGTGAACAGAGGGATCAAATTTTGGCATGTTAAAATAATAGAATATACCCAAGGAATCTTATCCACATACTTTGTGGACAGGTGTTGAACTATGGTGAGCTAAGGGGAGGTGCAGAATGCACTATGTTTAGACTCACAGAATGTAATTGAACTATTTGATGTAAACCTTCGCAGTTAGTCCATCCTAAAATAACAGTCAATCTAAGGTAGACAGAGAAGGATTAGGAGCACAAGAGTGAGACACTCCAAATAAAGGCCAACCCAGGCTTCTACCTTGGTATCGACAGGGAGGACTATCCCTAGTATGTTGTAGGCACTTGTCCATCCATCACACATCAACATGCAACCATACTTTTTCATTGCATGTTTGGCTTAATTTGCTTTTGCATAATTTTCTTTCGTCTTCTTTAGCTTATTGCCATTGAGCTCCTCATAGCTGGACCCCTCAAACTTCCAAGTCTAGGCACCAATTTCAAGACATTCTTTTGTATAGGACTGCGCAAAATTTAAAAAGAAAAACGGCCACACTTTGTAAATAGCTATATAATACCTTGTATTGTCTCGTTTTCTTTGCTTCTATAAATGTAGCTTGCAATGGCTTGAAGAAAACATCATTGATGGAGTTGAATGGGTATCCACAAAGACTCTCTTCTTGCGATGCTCCATATTTCAAAGTGGGCTACATTTGGGGTGGCTTGAGGTGCTGGTGTGGCTTGTTGCTTTGGAATGCTTGTGATGATGGCTGACCTCACATGAGGTATCTCCTCTAGTGGGAGGGCTGGTATGCCTTGCAACACCTCCCGTTGCTTCCATATTGCAACTCATTCCAAAAGCTCATCTCTTATGGTTAGGATCATTGTTGAGTTCAAGAACCTATGCCTCGCTCGCCAATGTGAGATAGATGAGTCTGGATTCTGTTGTTTCCTTTGGTTCCTTTGCGATTACATTTGTTACATTCCTCTGCCTTATTTCCGACGTGCAAAACTTCCCTTGGCTTGGTGCAAAAGCCCAATATCCTTGCTTTGCTCTAGGCATTCTCTTGTCTCTTGAGTGATTAGGCTCTCTTTGGATAGTAGACTCTCTCTCTCTCTCTCTCTCTCTGGTTTGGGCTTCAAAGTTTTGGCTATCGAAGCTTTAGGCAATGGTCATTGTGTGCAAATCCGAAAACAAACCCTTTTGCCTCGTAAATCCTTTTGGTCAGTTCGATTGTTTGCAATGCAACATGTTGCAACGGTCTTGCATTACAACATTGACCTAGTATTCCTCTCTATAAGAACAAATTTAATATATGCAAAAAGGGTTTGAGTGAGGATATAGCTCAATTGATCAAAAACATGTATTTCATTATAGAAGGTATGATAATTCTATGCAAGATATGGATTGTAAGATGTAGAGGCCATGCATGGGGCTTCTATTTGCATAGTTTGACAAACACTTATCTAGCACCTAAGACGTTTCTTGTGTATTGGTGATACTTATACCCGAAAGGTATGCCAAATGTCTAAGGCATTCCCGTCGTGGAGCTAAAGGTCCTCCCAAGCTGAGGAGGAGAATTGTTCACAACTTATTTGATGAGCTAACAAGATTTAGTTTCAAATTTGAGGAAAGGGCAAAAGCCTATAGTAACTTAAGGCACTCTCAAATATTCATTAATTTTTGTCTCTTGATAGAAAAAACAATGCATCATAGCCTGAATGTGAAAGATGATGAGAGGGAATTGTGAGATTGTGAGGGGGTGCTATCACCACCAACATCATCCTCGATCAAATAGCATGAAAGGTGGGTAAATAGCAAAAAAGGGGGCTTGGATACTCTTGCATATTCCTTCGTTGATTATCAATTGTTTGAGTAAGAGAAGAATTCACAAAAATTCAAGAGTTTCTGGCATTGCATAGTTGGTTCTATGAAGTTACAGTCACAAATCTGGAGTATCAAATACTTTTGCAAAATTATAAACTGTAATGAAGCATAACTGAGTTTGGTTGGTGCTTTTAGCAGAATTATCAACAAAAAGCATCATGAATATATTGTCTTAAAGGGAATTACCTGTGATAAACTTATATTGTGTAGGGTAGATATAAGAAACAAGCAGACTGCATGTGAGATTCCAACTTCTCACTTATTTTGTAGAAGATTCCCATAAGAGTGATGGGCTCCTAATCATGAAGTGAAGAGAAGCTATTTGTCCTAGGAGTAAGCGCAACAATACCTTGAGGGAACTGGACATATTCTCAAGCCCAATGTGTACAAATGCTTCTCAATAGAAAAAAAAAGCATCAGTCATATAAAGCATGTTTTCAAGACCAAACTTCAATGATACCAATACAGAGTGGGGTGAACAATTGTGTATATGAACTGGATTTCCAAGGTCTCTCCCTGATATTCTTGTGAGAGATTCTGTGTGCAACATACATTAAACACTTTCACACAAATTCTATTATATTTCTTAGCTGTGCCATTAGAAGAGTGATTGTAGTGGAAGTCAACTTCCCTTCAAGGCATCAGCCATTCTCATCATAAGGTCTTCAAGTCAGCAAATCCAAACTTAGTGCTATCGTATGCACACTGACATTTCAACTTTCTTAAATCAAACTTTTCATACTGTATTCTATAGACATGCTTCCCTTTCACAACTTAAGCAATGTCATGACCTTACGAAACAAAGATACAGTTGGAAGAAGATAATGCATTTTGCAAACACTAGGCCTACGATTGCAGCAACCTTATAGTCTATACAGATCATTTGGACTTCTTTGTTTTCTCAGGCTAGAAAGTAACACAACCACATGAACAATTCTAACCTGGACTTCATGGCTTGTTTCCAGTACATGTAATCTAAAAGTATCTACAGTTGCAATATACTGTACTCTTCCCTCTTCTACAGAATTGCCTTAGTCTATCTGATGCACCTTTGTACAGTCTGAAGTCCTGTAAAGAGTATTTATTCCAGGTGAATTGTCTTCTTTGATAAACATTGACAATAGAACATGCAGTGTGAATGGTAAAAAATGTGGAGTCCATACCAAATGTTGAAAGCGGAATTCTACTTGCAACTTCAACTCATCCACTGCAGATTCGTTCACTTTATGCTCGGAGAGGACCCAGCAAGAATGTTCTCGGGTTTGATGTAGAAGGGATGAAATTGTAGAAGGGCTGAGAATGTAGAAGGATCAGCATCATCATTGTAAGTAGTGAGGTTTTCACGAGCAAAACAGAGAAAAGGCTTTTCCATTCAAACAATACAGAGGTCTGAGGTCCTTCTCTGTACATTTTACAATTAAAATAGCATCTCTTATGAGTTGGAAAAGCACAGTTCAGCCTGAGAGTTGGAGCAATTTTGAAACTCATCCCAGCCCCTAAGAATTTGGAGAGAAACAATTCAGCCGATACAACTGGAGCAACTTTAATAGGGAATTTTCGGCTTTTTTAGCTTTAGGCTCAGTCTTTTAGTGTCAGCCATTATTTGTGGAAATTTTCAATGTTTGGCTTCAGCCACTTTTGGTGGATATTTTCTGAGCTTTCAGCCTGTGCTTTTGGAGGGGATTTTTGCTCATTTTCAGTTTGAGCTTCAGCTTCAGGTCTATTTCTTGCCAATTATTTTTAGCTCATATTCAACTTTTGTAATTCATGCTCAGCTTTGTACATGTCTTCTATTCTGTGGTTGTCTTAAAATTTTGGGTGAACAAAATCCAATGAAAAGAGAGGATAACTAGCAGGAAGAATAGGGTGTGGTTGAGATAGAGGAAGCTAGGGTAAGTAGGTATGTATGGAGAACAGGAAGAGATCTGAGATGGGTGAGGTGAGAGAGACAATGTATCCTTCATAAATTATTTGAATTGAAGTTGTTTTTGCCTACTCTTTTGACGACGACTTTTCCTGTGTGGATAGGGTGGCTACAGTTTTAACTTCTCAACAGGAAAGCTTGTGGGAAAAGTCATGGGGACTATTGATAGTACTATACACAAGATAATCGGTGGTCCTCCTGTCTCTCAGCAGTCCAGTCCTGCTTTTGCTAGCCCTGTTTCTCTGCAGTCCAGTCCTTCCACTTGGGGTTCCCAAGACTTGTATGGCAATGAGAATAGCGTGGTGTCTTCTTCAAAAACGGCTCCTATAATACCATCTGCATCGAATATTAACCTATCCAGTGTCAGCAGCCAAGTGGATGTGCCTACACGAAGTGTATCAGAGCCAAACTTGATGAGACAGGTATAATGGCTTCTTCTTCATCGTGTAATAGTCTGTGTACTTCTGTTTATTTGACGTCTTTGTGTAAACAGGAGGCCAATGTTGCAGCTACCACTGCAGAAACTTCTGTGTCACCTACCCAGCTGAAGCCTGCAGGCGCTAATGGGAGTTACCTTGGTCGATTTGGCAGCCAACTTGTGAAAGCAATAGGTTTTATTAGGCACAAAAAAGAGGTAATCAGAAAGAAGACTGGTTTAGATGCCTTTGTACATTGAGCCCACATTTATCATGCGGTTTATTTGTGTTTGTTTGAAACCAGGCAAAACTTGGGGATGAGAACAAATTTTATTATGATGAGAAGTTGAAGAGGTGGGTCGAGGCTGGTGCTGAACAGAGTGCAGAGGAAGCTTCTATTGCACCACCTCCTATGGATTCCAGTTTCAACAGTAAAGCAGTGGGTTCTGCCTCAGATTCCAGATTTGTTGCTGAATCTCAAATTCAGGGCACTGCTCTAAGTTCATCTGCAGATTTGCCCCCCATACCTCCTAGCAACAACCAATTCTCTGCTCGTGGTCGTCTTCATGGTGTCCGATCAAGGTATATTGGAGCTTGAAATAGCTGCCTCTTTACTTCTTTTCTTTCTAGGGAGATGGTTTTCAGGGCATTGAATGAAATGCTTGATTGCAGGTATGTTGACACCTTTAACAAAGGCAGTAATCAAACACCGTCCAAACCTCCACCGTCTGCTTCTATGCCTGCATCAACTGCTGTTGGTCAATGGGGAGTAGCTTCATCTCCAACCCAGTTCTTTGCAGCAGCTCCATCTTCAACAGTGGCCTATGAGAGCTTTGACTCTCGTTCTAATGATGTGAGCAACTTTGGTGGACCAGAGCTTCAAACATCTATGTCAGGCTATGGGAAGGCTTACATGCAGGCAGAAAATGAACCCTTGTTACCTAAGAATCTCAATTCGAGTTTCATGGATGTACCAGTCTTGCAAAAACATTCGAGTGCTGGCAACTTCGCAATGCTTACTGACAATGATCCTATCCCAGGCAGGAGTGATACAACCGTTAGTAACATACAAAGAGCTGTCTCATGGAGTGGAGGCTCACCAGACAGCTTTGGTCAACTGACAAATGGCAGCATAGCAGACGTGCATGGCAAGACACCTAGCGCTTCAGTATTACCTTCTCCTCCTGTCCTTGAACCTGCACCATTTTATGCAGGGCATATCAATGAGGGAATAGCATCTGGAAGCATGCTATCTGGGAGCTTGCAAGGAGCTTCCACATTTGGAGATATGCAAGAGGTTGAGCTGTAGGGCTATGCCACCTTGATATCCAGTTTCAACAGGATCTGCATTGCAAAGCCTTCTTGATGTGTTATTCTCCTTCATGCATGTTCGTCGTCTGCTCCGGGCAATGCTTCAGGCCGGCAAGTCATCTTGAACAGGCATATACAGGTAGATACTTCCTGAACCAGGTGAGGTGGGCAAAGTCCTCCTTGTCTGGTGGACATGCTACAAGTGGGCTTACTCTGATAGTCTGGTGGGCATGCTACAAGTGGTGTTACTTTGTAAAATCATTAGATGTTAGGCAGGCGAATTTTGGGAATGAGTAAAATAAACGAGAGTTTATTATTCTTTTGGGAGTGCAAAGTTTCCTCCATTGGATAAATCTGGCCATGAGCTAGCCTGTATCTGAAGCATATATAATGCTTTGTCCCGTGTTGTACGTGTGTACAATTCTTCTGACCTGGAACTTAAATTGTTTGTCTGAGGAGATTATTTGTCCTCAGACTCGGTGCTATTGTTATCTTGTAACTTCATCCTCCATACGAGCACAAATGAAATACAGTACATTCAAAATGTGCCAAATTGTTGTCATGACCCTGATTTTGTGCTCTTATGGATTTGAAGTTTGCCTTTAATCGGCTCTCTCTCTCTCTCTCTCTCTCTCTCTCTCTCTCACACACACACACACACACACACACACACACACACACACACACACACACACACACACACACACACACACACACACATGCACATGCACCCATGCGTGCATGCACACGTGCGTGCACCCACGCACCCATGCGCGCGCGCGCGCACACACACACACACACACACACACACACACACACACACACACACACACACACACACACACATACACGGGCGTGCGCGCGCACACGCACACACACACACACACACACACACACACACACACACACACACACACACACACACACACACGGGCGTGCGCGCGCGCACACACACGCACACACACACACGCGTGCGCGCACACACACACACACACACACACACACACACACACACACACACACACACACACACACACACACACACACACACACACACACACCCCTGTGCACATGCACGTGCACACGTGCGCGCGCACACATTCTGTTTTATCCCATATTCACACTGCACCATATGCACCATGATGTACTTTCTTTTGTCTCATGGGCCATTTGGGCTTTTGAAGGCATTAAAATGTAATCATTTCTTTTTCTCTGCCCCTCTCCCCCTTTCCTTCCCCTTCCCAACCCCAAAAGCTTCACCTTTTTTGATACCGACACCCATGATCTCTTTGAAACGCACATACCAACAATGTAAGGCTATTATTTGGCATGATTTCTCTGGGCTACCTTTTGCATAACTTCTTCGAGGTAATATGTCAATTGATTTGGTGAGATGTCTTGGGATGTCGTTCCTTATCATATACGTTAGTTCGTAGGAATTTAGAATAATGGCCTAAGGTGCCATTTGTGCCTATATTTCACTACATTATTTGACATGATGTGTCTTAGGTATCATCTAGCATGATCTCCCGAGATGCCATACTATGTGTTATGTCGGGATATCATTTGGCTTCTTTCATGACATTGTATCTTGTCATGTTTTGGTGGCATTTGACATAATGTTTGTGTGCATGCGAGACTTGTATATGGTCTTTGGCTGCTATCATGATTCTATATGTGTCTCAATATGCCATATGTCTTGAATTCCTATACAATGTCTCAGATATGATACTTTGAGATTCAATCACCGATTTTATTGTCATACCATTTTTTGTGACCTATGTAGTGTCTATTTAGCATGTCATAGGATAACTTAACACTTGACATGATTACTTGGGATATTGCATGAAACTTTTTTGGGGTGCCATTTTCATGATAACGTATGATGCTGTATATGGTATGATGTTATGCCGTCCAATTTGATATCTTTGAACGTCATTGGACTTGATTTCTAGAGGTGCAAATTCATATGATGATTTATGCTGCCATATTACATGGATTTTCAATATCACATATGGTATAATGGCCATGAAAAATCCATTTTAATCTCTATTAAGGCCTCACATGTAGGCTTTTGAATTCCAAAATGTCTCAAGATAGATGATAGATGAATGTTGTGTGTGGAACTCACCTCCCATCTTTTATATTCTCTTTCATTCAAAGCAGACTTTAAGGTGTACACAAATCACCATACACTCCAGTATTTTTGTAGTCACCCAGATCTTCGAGCCCAACAAGCTTGTTGGGTTGAGCTCATGCAAGAGTTTCACATGGAAATCCTGTATAAAAGAGGAAAAGAGAATATTGTAGCTACTCCATTATCATGGATAATGTATCAAATGAGCTTTAGAGTTCTAGAAATCACATTGCTTCAAGAAATAAAGGAAGCACATGTAGAAGATCCACATTTGTTACAGATTATTAAAGCCATCCATGATGACTCTATTATAGGAGATAGGCAGTTTTATCTGTTGCTTCCCCGAGTGAAGCAAACAAGTCACAGTCTGTAGTCCAATTTCTCAATGGAGAAAGGAATAGTTCAATGGAAAGGAAAGGTCTGCATACTAGATTGTCGAGATTTGAGAAGAAAATTTAGGATGAAGTATGATATAAATCACATTGCTCCCAATACCATAGTAATGCTAAAGAAATGTCCTAGTGCTTCAAAGTTTCTAGCAAATATACTTTCTAAGTTTACTAACATGAAACACTGGATGGACTCTGCAATTTGGAGGAAGCTCTAATAGGTAAGAAAGACCACTAAGTTTCTTAACTATCTTCCAAGGTCCGTAGAACATTGGTGAGAGCTTAGTGCACTTCCCTATGGATAGTGAAGTAGATCTTGCTAACATTTGAAGAAAAATTCTTATCTCCTTCTTCAAGACTTGGTCATCCCTTTTTGAGCCTTAGTGGTGTTTGGAATCTTCTAACTCCATTATGATTCTATTCAGTTCTCTATCATCATGGCATCAGAGATCTCAGGCATCTCTGGTGGATCAAACTCTAGTGCCAATGTTCTGAGGAGGAGCTATAAATTACCGGGCAAATACCAAAAATCTGATGGCACAAACTTTGCTCTATGAAAGAATCAGATTGAAGATGTGGTGATTGAGAGGAGGGAAGCCAGTAAATGGAATCTCAAAGAAGCTTGCTGACATGGATGAAGATGATTGGGATGAGTTGGATGAAATGGCTAGGTCTACCATTCGACATATAATGTTTACTTTACAGTATTGGAATGTGAAAATGTAGAGGAGCTTTGGAAGAAGTTATGCAATACATATGAAAAAGAAACGATATCAAATAAAGTGTATATGATGAGAAAGTTATATGACCTTCACATGAAGGATGCAGATAGTGTTGCTACTCATCTAAATGAGTTTGATGCTATATTTTCCTAGTTACAGGCTCAAAAATGGAGATGGATAATGAAATGAAAGCAATCTTGTTGTTATACACCTTGCCATCATCATCGGGTACATTTTGCACAACTATTAGCAATAGTGCACTTGGTGGTAAAGTGGTCTATGATGACATATGTGGAGCACTTTTGAGTGAGAATATTTGTAGAAAATCTATGGTTGGCACTCAGAGTGGAGATCGTATAATGTTCGTGATTCTTACCAAGGAAAGAATCAACAATGTGGAAAGAGAAAAAACAAGGAAAAGAATGGTCAATAGAATAAGAGTAGAAGTAAATCAAGGAAGAGGGATATTGAATGCCATTATTGTCATAAGAAAGGACACATAAAGAAAGACTGCTATGTGCTAAAGAATGCTAAAGGTAAAGGGTGGAATGTTGATGGGCATGTTAAACAATTACCTACGCCATCTACTTCAATTGTGAAGATTGAAGAAATCAATGCTATTTTTGATGATGCTGATGTGTTGACACTTCACAATGCTATGCCTATTGAGGCTCTTACGATTGATTCTCTTTCCCACACGTGGCTGCTAGATTTTGGTGCTTCTTTCCATGTGACACCACATAGAGAATGGTTCTCTACTTATGCAACAAAGTCTCTTGGTACTGTGAGACTTGGTGACTCTTACAAGTGTAATGCTGTTGGGATTGGAGATGCGGTTGTGCAATTCATTGATGGCTCAAAATTTACTATGCATAATGTATGCCATGTACCTCAGTTATCATGTAGTTTGATGTCAATTGGTCAACTCGATGACCTTGGTTACAGGGTGGTTTTCTATGCTCAGTCCTTTTGCATATCAAAGGACAATATGGTTATTGCAAAAGGAAGCAAATTTGGCTCCCTTTATGCTTTATTTGTGTTACATAAAGAAAACTTCTTAGTAGTTACTCAAATGACTATGGCTTGTATTTGGCATGAACGTTTGGGCCACATATCTTGTAGTGGAATGGAAAATATTTCTCATTCTGACTACTTACTTATGTAATCTTTCTGTGATTTTTCATTTTGTGAGCATTGTCAATATGGAAAGCAAACTAAGAATGTGCAAAACGCACATTGAATCTTCAATTCTACCTTTAGATCTCATTCATATAGATGTGTGTGGTCCTATGCCCTCAAGGTGATTAGGTGGTTCTCTTTACTTTGTCACTTTCATAGATGATGCTACTAGAGAAGTCTGGCTATATCCTATCAAATCCAGGGATGAGGTGTCCCATACCTTTAGAAAATGGCTTGCTTCAGTTGAGACTAAAAAAGGAACGAAGCTGAAAGCTTTACATTCAGATAATGGGGTGAGTATATTTCACATGAATTTATCCTTGTTTGTCACTCTAGAGGAATTTGTAGAAAGTTTACAACTCCTTGTACCCCAATATAGAATGGTGTAGCTGAAAGGATGAATAGAACTATTCAGGATAGAGTAGTTTCTATGCTGCACCATGCAAACCTTTCACAAGGCTTTTGGGCAGAAGCAATATTAATTGCATTTCACATGATTAACCTTTCACATAGTAGTGCCAAATGTTTGAAAGTGGCACAAGAGTTATGGAGAGGGAAGTCACCATATTATGATCATCTTCGAGTTTTTGGGTGTGAAGATATGTTCATATACCAATAATCTTATACAAAAGCTAGATATGTTCATATACCCAATAATCTTATACAGATAAATCAAAGAAATGCATTTTTCTTGGGTATGGTCGAGAAGGATCATTTGGATATTGCTTATGGGATCCTGAAACACGGTTAGTGATAAGAAGCAGTGATGTCATTTTCAATGAGTCTAAGATGCATAAACAACCCATTAAGGAGGTTGAAGTGAGAAGAGTGGTGCTTGAGGATACTAGTCCCTTAGTTAGCATGCATAAAAATGTTGCACATGGGGATGTTCAATAGAATGTCCGATCAAATCGATGTGCAAATGTTCCTATTCAGCAACCATTGTGACACTCTGCACATGTCTCACATCCACATGATAGATATGTTCTAGGTTTGGGTTTTGTTATGCTAACAGATGCTGGTGAGCCTTCTTGCTACAAAGAGGCCATGCAGAAAAAGGATTATGTCAAGTGGGAGCATGCCATGAAGAGTGAGTTCAATTCTATTCACAAGAATGGGAGTTGAGATTTACTACCTTTGCCAAAGGGAAGGAAAGTTCATGTAAATGGGTATATAAGCTAAAATTCACACGAGATTGTGCTTGTGTAGAGTATAAAACATGAATTGTTGCAAAGGGTTCTAATCAACAACATGGTGTTGATTTTTGAGGAAATCTTCTCTCCAGTAGTCAAGATGACTACCCTTTGAATGTTTCATGGATTCGTTGCAATGAGGACTTAGATCTAGTCCAAATGGATGTGAAAATTGCTTTCTTGAATTTAGATCTTATAGATGAGATCCATATGGAACAACCAGAGGGTTATGTAGTTCTTGGCAAAGAAATTCTAGTTTGTAAGTTGAAGAAGAGCTTATATGGACTTAAAAAATCCCTTAGATAATGAACATAAAGTATCAAGCTTGATATTCTTGATACTTTATGTCGATGATATGTTGATTACTGGGAAGTCCTCTTATGACTTGTCAATTCTCAAAAAGAAGTTGAGTCAGACATTTAATATGAAGGATTTGGGGGATGCCAAACATATTCTTGGCATGCACATTACTCTTGATAGGAGTAAAAGATGCATATACTTGTCTCAAAGTGAGTACATATCCAAGGTACTTCACAGGTTCAATATGCAGGGTGGAAAGGCATTGAGTACACATTTATCCACATATGTGAAATTGAGCAAGGATGATTGCACCAAATCAAATGAGGAAAAGGAGTTCATGACCAAAATCCCTTATTAGTCTGCTGTTGGTAGTCTCATGTATGCTATGGTATCTACGAGACTAGAGATTATATTTCCAGTGGGATTTGTGAGCAGATATATGCCTATCGTGGCAAGAAGCATTGAGAAGAAGTTAAGATGATTTTGAGATATCTGGGTGGCACTAAGGACAAGTCTCTCTGCTTCGGTAAAGGGAAAGCATCCATTTTGGTTACATAGATTCTGATTATGCTGGTTGTGTAGACAATCATAAATCTACATCAGGTACATTTTTCATTTTGCTGGAGGTGCTATCTCTTGGAGATTTCGTCTTCAAGAATGTACAACTATTTCCACTACAAAGGAAGAGTATGTTGCATCAAGTGAGGAATGTAAGGAAGCATTGTGGCTTTCCTGTCTTGCTTTTGATATGGATCTACCTTAACATGTAACTCATTTGCTCAACGATAGTGAGAGTGCCATTGCATTGGATAAGAATCCGGTCTATCATGCAAAGACTAAGCACATTGAGGTGCGACATCACTTAATTAGAGACTGTTTAGCCATTTACCACATTATTGTTGAGAAGGTTCATACACGAGATAATGCTGTAGATGCTTTGAGTAAAGCTCTACCACAAGATAGCTTTCAACACTAATGTCACTTGATGGGGGTTACTTGATCCGTGATCTTATAAAGTTACTTATATATTGTGTAACATGACGATCAGGTGGGAGGTATAGTTTGTATACTTACACTCGGGTATTATTTATCATTCTTTATCTTTCTCCCATAGACACTTTGACCATATTGGCCTTTAGTGGGAGATTGTTACTATTAGCATCCATGTGAGTCCGAATGGCCTTCGAACACTTTTGTGTATGTTCTTTATTAAATTATATAGTGGCCTTGTTAGCCACATATTGTAACTTTGACCATATTTGGATGACCTAAGGAATCTGTTTTCGTGGTTTGTGTACTTTGTGTTTTCTGTATATTCTAGAGCCCCTATGTGGAGTATATTGTGTAGCATCTGGAACTCAGTTTTCTACTTCAAGGGTATCGTTGTGGAGCTCTTGAGAAGGAGATTTCATTGTTGTGTGTCACTATCAAAATACTTTAAAGACCAGAACTGATGACATTATGTGTGGATCCAATGTCAAAGAGGATCTTGATAGGATTTCTTGCCACGAATCTTCTCATAACAATGAGTTTTGTATTTGGAAACTGGCAACCTTTTTGTACCACTCGTGAAAGCATAACATCTTGCACAGAAGAAACGCTCTTAGTGACTATTTTCTTTTAGCTCCTAATAGTATCTTGATCATGTGCACCTGCTTAGCTTCAGGATGTGCACAGGTCAAGATAGGAGTACTAAAGGAAAAGGGCAGAATCATAGTAGTCCATGAGGATCTTTGACCTGAGAGCCTATGCATATGTGACCATCCTCATAGACTAGAGACATCCCTATGGTCTGCGTCAAAGAATGTCACCTCTCCTTTCTCACTCATGGTCGGATTGTTTCTCTAAGTCCTAAGACAAACTTCTGGACTTGGAGAAACTCTAGGATAGAGTCTGGTACTTTACGAAGTATCTCCTTATACTTACCTGCATAATCTTGGAATGTCTGTTTTTTTGGCTGATGAAAAACTAAGTATCTAGTGCCTTGGACCTCTCATTTGGTGGCATAAAATTATTATAAAGGATTTCAAATTGTTCCCAAGTAGTGGCCTCTTTCTTATGCTGTTCAATTTTATGCCACCACCTATGAGAAACATCCATGAGATTATAAGTGGCCTACTATATCTTATGCCTATCATCCATGATATGGCATAAGCAGAAGCACTGCTCTCGCTTTTTGAGCCACTGCTCAACATTGTCAGCAATAGGTGCACTAGTAGAGCCATGCTATCATGGCAGCTTAAGGCCCTTAAACTTCCATCTGGCTTCTCTCACTAGGACATCCTCACTAGAGACTTCTGGAATCTAATGATCATCTAGAGCTTGAAACTCCATCCTTGGAATCTCACTCTTAGGCATCACTTCATCTTTCTTAGAGACACAAAGGTGCTCCAAGATGGTATGAAGCATGTACTCTCTAAGTGGGTTACCTAGTGCTCATGGTTTCTATGGTGTCTACTGTATGGTCAACAATGTGCATGGCTTCCCTATGATGTGATGAAGATCGTGAGTTGGTGACTATGAAGGTGTAAGTTCTTTTTATGTTTTGTTTATTTTTTCTCTTTTTTATTATTATATGTTTTTATGTACACCTAGTATAAATAATGGGATTGAAAACTAGGAAATCACAAGCCTTCGGATAAAAGAACAAAATCAACAAACATTATTAGTATGCTCTCTACTTTATGCATCAAACAATTACGAATGCAAATTTTAAAAATTTCAACAACATTTTGGTAGTAAATTGACAATTTGAAAAAAATTGACCAAGCGCTTTACACATACTTAAACATAAGTGTGATGGATGGTACACAATATACAACCAAAATACGCAAGGAGCACTACACACCCTCCACAATAATCAACATGCTTGCAACATGGGTAAATTGGAGAAGAACACTCAATGTTCTCATTTTCTCGTCGTCGTACTTGCAAGAAATTATGCTACCATCCTAAGTTTACTAAAAGTGCAAATATTTACAAGCATGTATTCAAAAGAGAACTTATCTTTAGTATCTAGAAATCCAGTTGTAGGTATAGTGAAGATGTTGTAAATGATCAACAATTACTCCTTTTGAGACTTCAAGTTCACGTCAATCATCCTTGCATTGAAAAGGTCCCATGATGAAGTTCTCTGTCTATGGACAATCAACTTTGAAGCTCTATTTTGGTGGCTGAATGTAGCCAAATGAAGTCTTCCATGTATTTATTTGATATTGCTTTGAGTCAAGATTCCACAACAATTGGAATCATTCCATTTGGATAAATATTGGAGGAGTTATGGCTATTTGAGTGAAATTAGGTGATGCAATTATACCCTTGTAGAGGGGGTGAAGATAAGAAACTCGAATTTTTCTTCCTTCTCAGAGACCTCCATGCCTTCACAACTCTAGAGGAATGTGTGGCTCATGGTTTAATCCCATATAAGGATACAAGAGTGCAAAAATCGTCTACAAAAGGAAGAGCTTACCTTCCTTTCCCTCACCAACAAGAGGAAGGCTTACGGGGCCTCTGTGGTCCATTTCCACCTATCTGTGGCACACATATGTGGCTATGTGGCTTTGGGATGGATGTTTCCTGGATGCCATGCCACGCGTGGCTCCTAGGAGGGTGCTTAGGCTCCTTTGAGGGGGTCCTTGATCCTCCTTTTTGTGAAACTACTGGTAAAAATTCTCTCAAAACTTTTGCTCTAATACCAAGTGAAGGATTTTGAATCCTAAAATCTCTCAAGAAGAATACTTCAAAAAGATACATGAATGTTGTGTGGACAACTCATGTCCCATCATTTATATCCTCTTGCATTCATGTCAATGTGTGGCGATCATCAAACACTCATTCCCATTACCATTAAATAGCTTAGGATAGCCTGCAATCTAGGGACCTTGCCTTAACTAGCCCTTGTCCCACACACACACATGTGATGGTATCTATAGAGCAATGTCTAACATCACATACTTGGTTGTCCCCATATTATTTCACATAGGTTAGAGTTTGGCTTGTAAAAGAGGTCCTCTCTTGAGCTTTGTTGTATATTCACTCATTTTTATACCTAGATATTTCTCTCCTTATATGATATCTTTGGTTCTTTGTGGCTCTTGCGACCTTCAACATGCATTTCAAGCAAGTTGATATATTCAACCATGTGTTTACTCCTTTTCAGATGATTTTTATGTTATTAATTTTATGTTATGGACCTTATCTTGGAGTTTGGTCTCTAATTTCACATATGCACTCTCCTCCTAACGTATTTCTCACCATGGTAGAAAAGCATGGTTTTTTGGATCATGGTCTAAATTTTCTTGACTCTTTTTTCTCAGTGCTTGTTTCTTACATGGTATAAAATGATAACTTTTGTTTTTGTTTATTTATATTATGATAAGGTTGTTCATGGTAACTTAGACCTAGGGTTAGAGTTTTTAAATTTATATTAGGATTGTATCATCCATGTTGTCATAGACTTTAGATTAAAATAAAAACATGAGAATATGTCATCCAAGTGGAAATTTAGGCAAGTGTAAGGAAGATTATGGGAAGTTCATGTCCTAACAATTTTTTTTTGCATATCTTTATCCATTTGGGCATATATGCTATTTGATGTTCATGTAGGAGCTCATATGAAAATGGGCAGGTGAAAAGAAACACTAAGCAACTGGATGAAGTTTTGAGAGAAAAAACTCGAACAATTTACATAGCAATACCCCCCTTTATGATTCAGTACCTTCCATTCAATCCTTACGATTGATGTTCAGTTCTTCACATTACAAAAATACAAGGGATGTATTGGGGGGTGAAAGTGAGCATTCTTTACTACACTATTTTGAGAGACTCAAATATCACGTTAGAGATTGTTTATCTTTTGAAGCTATCAAGAAGTTCTCTTGTCTTGTGGGATAACCTCCACTAGAAGGTTTAATGAGTTGGGATGCATTCAATGTCACCAAAAAACTTGTTTTCTTCTAAAAGATTGGCACAATATTTTTTAAGATGTTGACTCGAACATTGAAAATCACTTTTAGATAAAGCAAGTGGTGAGTAAGAGTGGAGTTGTGGTGGAAAAAAAAAGATACCTATATATTAGATTTGCTATACCCTCAACATATTTTGGGCACTTGTTTCAACTCAAATTATTTGACATGTATATTCAACTCTTCATCAACTATGCCAACCCCCTTTTTTTTGCATTACTTAAATTTGTATCTTTTATCAATTAAGTTCTTGTCAACCCTCTATTAATAATAGAATTTTTTTTGTCATGTGTTGAAGATAATAATATTGGTGTTTCATTGCCAGCATAATATTTTTTTGAGGTGATAATATTTATGCAAGTTGTAGTGTTTCATCATGAATTTTTCATTCATAAGTTTGTTTAGATAAGATTAATTCATTTTTCATGTACTTATGTGATTTATTTGAAAAATTTATTCAAGTATTAGAGTATTATTTTTCTCTTACCTTTCCTATTTATAAAATTTTGGGTGAG
The DNA here is from genome assembly GCA_020310875.1 of Ceratopteris richardii. NCBI lineage: Eukaryota > Viridiplantae > Streptophyta > Polypodiopsida > Polypodiales > Pteridaceae > Ceratopteris > Ceratopteris richardii. The sequence continues at coordinate 165,070,960 of CM035411.1, read as the reverse complement.
AAGATTCCATGTATTATAATAGAATATTGTCTACTTTGGCAATTCAACATCATCAAATTATTATAGTTTTCCTTAATCCTTATATTATTGGTTTTAATACGGGAACATGTCAAATAACAACATATTAATTCAAGGGTGTTGACTTTCATGCATGGTAAATGAAGTTTTAGTGCTCACTCTCGAATTAGAACCTAAAGGAGGCAATATAGAGTGACTTCCTTCATATTGATTTTAGCAAAGACCCTTCAACAACTAGAGGATTTAGAACTCTAGGATGAAGTCAAACACCATTAACCAAACAAAACAAGAGAGATCTATCCATCACAGGGCTCAACTTAGTGATGGGTATGTCTACCAATCTACCATATCTTATACATAATTTGTAGTAGCAATACATTATGTTAGTAATAATATTCTATATTAGATATAAGCAATAGAAATTATAATTGAGGATTTAATTTTTTCGTTGCAAATTCTTGAAGAAGATTCATTCATGAAGCATCTTAACAAGCTTTGTAGTAATTTTGGACTTTGTTTTTTGAAGGTATTCCGGAGGATAAAATCATGGAAGTTTTTTGAAGAGTATTCCACTTTCATGTGATACTGTTATCCATACTCTTCCCAATCCAATAGTCAAAGGCATAATTGCAGTTCAATGTAAGAATGATATAAGAGAAAAGTACATGAAATCATGTTGGTTTTGAAGGATCATATATATCAAAGTAAAAATTAAGAATAAAAAGAAGGAAGACATTTTGAAGCATCACGTAAAAATAACAAAGAGAAATAATGGTCCAAAGTTTGACCATGAAAAACATGTGGAAGCCACAATCACATAAACATTTTGCTTCAAAGTTCCTAAGGAGTTTGCAACTATTGAAAAGGACAATATATTTCCACTGAACCTTTCATAAATGACTAGTAAAATTACCATGATTGGTGATGACCCCACATATTAGTAGAGCCAAATTACTTAGATTTGTAGTAGTGAGGAAAATATATTTCCATCATATCCCCCGTAAATAACTTGTACAATTAGCATTATTGGTGATGACTATGTAATTTTTAGGAGGGCCAAATTTTCTTAGATTTGCAGTAGCTAAGCTAATTAGAGCCTGAAGTCTATTTGGTCTACACATATATTTCTCAAGTTTTTCTTCATACGGTTTGACTTTTCTATCCACATGAAGGATCTTCATGTGAGACAAAGAAAGACATATTCAATCAATTTAAAATCAATGAGTTTTTTGTTAGCTTTTCTTCATCAATTTATAGTTTAGGTTAAAGAGGCAGTTTTAGAGAATGTTTAAGTTTTAAATTTGGTTGGAAGCCTTTGTATAACCTTAAGGATACCTTGTTTCTAGAAAATTGGTTTGATTCTTTTATGTGTATGATTTGAAATTTCACAATCACTTTTAGATGAAGCAAGTTGGGCTAAAACAAGGAAGTCGTTGAATAAAAAAAAAGATATATGTATATTGAATCCACTGCACATAAATTTCTACTCGCTTAGGCTACTCTCAAATTAGGTTGTTAACTTTAAATCAGCCCAACAAAGCTTATGGATTCCCTCTTACCTTTCTAGTGCAATCATCATGCTTTGACATCTTTGAAGTAGACACTTCTTGCAATAACAACTTGCACCACTTGAAGATCCTATGACTACATTGCACTGTTTCATTTCAATCACATGAGAATTCCTTGAAAAATGCCTATAAAAAAAAACTAAATGCAAGCTTTTCAATGTATCCATTTTTATAGTGTATTCTTCCATTGGTCCCCTCTAAGGTCTTGATATCTGAATATTTAAATTCATCGCCAAAATCTTCACCAATTTGAAAGATAGAAAACAATGCATACTACCTAAATCAATTAGAAATCTAGCTTTATGAATAGAAATCATAATGAAAATCATTATTAGAAAATCCCTTGGGAAAGAAATAGTGACCATGAAACATAAAGTAGAATTAGGGAGCTTATGTCCATTGTATGCTTTGTCAATCATTGTACCTTTCTCAATGATGTTTATCACATTTGCTTGTGTAGGTCAAATATTGCCTTGGTGGGTCATTCATATGTTCGATGTCCTTATTTCTCACAAGAAAAACATAGATGAAGTCTTTTTTCCCACTCAATAAAATCAGGGTCTTGCTGACAATAAATGGGTTGATGCCTCTTTTTAGTTTCCACTTGATTAGGATTCTTGCCTTGGTTATTAAAAGATAAATTCCTATTTGAGTTGTTCATGTTTGTTGTAGCAGGTATCTATGGCTTATAAATCTTCATGATGAACTTGGTTCTACTCACCTACTCCATATCGAACTTCTTCATCTTCTTGAAATTTTCAGCCATGGAAACCACATTCAGGTGTCTCAACCAAAATAACAAGTTTCGTAAATTGGATAATATGCATATCTATCTGTTTTGATCCTATCATTTATGCATCATCTTCCAAGCAACATATATGATCATTCATGTTAATTAGCTAGCTAAAGAGGCCCACAACACTCTCCAACCATTACTTATAGCAGGTGTGAAGTAGGTTTTAGCTACACCGAATCATCTCTTGTGATTATCCACCATCTCCTCCAACAAAAACTACAAACTGTTAGTGGCCATAATGTGTTCGAAAATCTATCTTGGGTATGTCATTTGGTTTGATCCTAATTTGGCAATATCAAGATACTAAGTCAAATTTTGGTGAATATAGTTGGTCCAATTAATTGGCTCAACAATTCATCTATATGAGGGGGTGTATACTTATTTTTAATCATTATTTATTCAACCCCCTATAGACAATGCATAATCTATATGAGCCGCTTTTCTTCTTGTGAAATAAAAAAAGTCCTCCCAAAGGTGAAAGAATCAATTATTAAGACTTTCTTCAAAGATCATTTAATTGAATCGTGAGATCCTTTAATTTTTCTATTATATATCTATAGAGTGATCCGGAATATAGTTCATTTCCTGGATAAAGGTCAATGGTCTGCTCAATCTTCCTAGGTGGAGGTATACTAGGTAGATATTAAGGAAATATGTCTTTGTTGCAGAGAGTCAAGAGGCTAAGAAAAAAAGAAGGGAACAAGTAAAGAGAAGAAGAGTAAAGCCCCAAAATGTTTTCAAAGAAATTTCCATTTTTCTTTTCCACACCAACACGTTGAAGCCTTGTAATGCACTAGCGGACTCCTCTAGTTTCACGTCCCCTAAGGAGTGTAGCAAAAGCTTTGTATAATAGTAGTTTCTTTAGGAATTCCTTGAAAGTTTTGATCGCTTGTGTGAAAGGACCAAATCAAGGGAACATGTATATAAGTCACTTTGCGACTCATTTGTAAAGACTTTTGGCCATAATGCAGGACTAAGTTCAAGCAAACTCATAGCTCCTTCTTTTTGCTTGTGTATTTTCTTCTTCATGAGCCCACATGTATGTTTAAAGCATGTAATTTGTGGTTGGATTTATTGTCTACCCTTTCCTCACCTTTTTCCATTGTTATGCTATGTGTGAAGCATAAAGAGTCATTAAGACTAAGTAGGTGATTCTTGACACTTGGATTTTAGGATTGAGTGACTTCCAATAGATGTGTCTCATTGAGAGCTTTGAAAATAACTTGCTATTGACCATATTTGAGTACTAAAGCTAGGGGAAAATGGTGATTTAGTGTCTACTAGTATACCAAGTATTGTTGTTAAGGGGAGAAGATTTTGCACAAAAAGTAGTTTAGTCAGATATTTATTGTCTGCTAAATGGGATATTTGGTCAGTCTGATTTTTGGAAAACTGGATCTTTGATGAATCAGAATTTTAACAGTTAGTTATAATCTGGTTGTAATGATGATGTCACATGAAGTAGGTCATTGTGTTTTGGTTATGCGCATATATATGTTTTCTGTTTTTGTCGTAGAGGGAGAGAGAAGTGGAGGAAAGGAAGAAAGAAGGATAAGAGGAGAGTCAAGAAGTCTAGCGCATGCTGAAACCAAGTAGTATTGTTCTGTACCATCAGTGTTAGTGACTATTGATCATGAAATTCTTATAATTCTTGATATTCTGAACAATATTGGTGAAGTCTTTTCTTAAGAAGATTTGTGCCTTGTGGTTCTACATTTGCTTGAGTGATTTCGTCTTGAGTATGTGTTGATGTAGCAAGAAAACACTAAATTTGGTGTGTTAATTCTTGAGTATTTTCTGTTCAAGTGTGTGATTTAGTTTCGAGAATTGAGCTTTCAAGAGTTTGTAGTGTGAGGAAGTAGTTATGTGTTGCTGAATCCGAACACATTTGGCAATCCTACTGTGCTTGTTCAAAGAAGCAAGAAATGAATGTCGAAAAGAAGGCAAAGAGTTGGTAAAGTATATTACACACGAGCACAAGCACAAGCTAGTAACATGGATCCATTTCCCAATTCATATGATTGGTACGAGGCACATGAAAATTCAATTTTAGAATTTGAAGAAGAGGGAGGAGGATCAGGTGCAGCAGAAGCAAGGCTGGTGGGCGAAGTTTTAGGAGTGTTGATCCTGATATAAGCAGTTGCATAAATTTCAGAATAGATGCTGTTCCAATGGTGAAGCAAAGGTATCACATGAATGCAAATTTTGCAAAACAGGTTAAGGAGGAACTTGACAAGATTGGCCATTGGATTCATTAGACCAGTAAATCAAGTAATGTGTTTATCTCCTATTATTGTTGTTCCAAAAAAGAATGGGAAATTGCGGATGTTGGAGTTAGATGTCTGCGGAAGCACACGAACAACAAGAAGAAGAAGAAGCTTGGAGCACGACACACAATATTGAATGTATTACCACTAGAATATACAAAGATAAGTAGCCCATTAGGGCAATAGGCGTATATACAAGCCGGAGGAAAAAACCTCCTAAAGAGGGAAAAAAGTGCTCCAATGGTCCTAGAGTGTTCACACACATCACTACCTAAATATATCAACAAATCCCCCCTGGGAGTGATGCGATGAACAAGGAGCTAGCACTCATGTATAAGGAAGTGCCAAGCTATGTGGAATCAATCCACAAAGGGAAGTAAGCTTAAAGCTTTGTAGAAAGCTTCAAACTTCTCCCTAGGTAGAGCCTTCGTAAAAAGGTCTACAATGTTCTCCTACATGGGCACATATGCCAAGCTAATCTCCCCAGTAGAGAACCTCTCCCTGACAATATGATAATGCACCTCATTGTGCTTAGTGCGAGCATGGAACACAGGGTTCCTCGCAACTGCTGATGCGCTCTGACAGTGAAGATGGTGGTGGTAGAAGACTGACCAACACCCAAATCAACCATAAGGCATATGAGCCACACACACTAAGCTGCCCTATACTCAGCTTCACAACTGGAAGTGGCCACCGTAGGCTGCTTCTTTCTCAACTAAGATATACGTGAGCTACCAAGCATGAAGAAAAAACCACTCGTGAACACACGAGTGTCATAGCAACCATCCCAATCCTGTCACAAAAAGCATGCAAATCTGGCGATAGTGATCCCCCCTTGGGATAAAACAATCCAAGTAGGCGGGTACCACTCAAGTAGCGAAAGATGAGCTTAACTACTTGCCAATGTTTGACACCTAGGAAATGCATAAAACGTCTCATCTGTGAGACAAAAAATTGAATATCTGGCCAAGTAACGCATAAGTAAATCAAGCATCCAATAGCCCACTGATAGAGAACAACATCAAATGCATCACCAACATCATGAAGACTCAATCGTAAACCTGTCTCCATAGGAGTGGCAATAGTCTTACAGTCTTCAAGGCCAAAACACTGCAATAATGTGTCAATATATTTTGTTTGACACAAAGCCATTCCACCATCAACTTGCATAAACTGAATGCCCAAATAGCGATGCAAATGCCCCAAATCAAACATCTCAAATGAGGCATGCAAATCAGCCTTAAAATCAGCAATATGCATGTCATGGGGACCAGTGAGCAGCATGTCATCAACATACACCACAATGATCAGAAGCACATCATTAGCACGCTTAACATATAAGTTGCTTTCTGTTGGACTATTCTCAAAACCTTGTGTAATGAGATAGGCATGTATCTTTTCATACCAAGCACGTGGTGCTTGCTTTAAACCATGTAATGCGTTCTTTAACCTGCACACTTGCTTTTCATGCCCTTTCTGCACAAAGCCACAGGGCTGAAAAACATACACTTCTTCATGCAAGTCACCATTCAGAAATGCTGTTTTAATATTCAATCGATGTACATTCCAACCATGATGAGCTGCAAGTGCATAGATGCTATGAACAGTAGTCATTCAACAAGTAGGAGCAAAGGTTTCATCAATATCAATGCCTCTTTCCTGCACATAACCCTCTGCAACAAGCCTAGCTTTATACCTGTTAAGTGTTCCATCAGGTTTATGCTTCAACTTGTATACCCACTTAGTGCCAATGGCCTTCTTGCCAGGAGGCAAGTCACATAAAGACGAGGTACCATTTTTCATGATAGCATCATATTCAGATTGCATTGCAGCCATCCAATGTTCAGAATTTTGTGCTTCATAAAACGAAACAGGTTCAGTCTCATCACAAAGACTAGAGGCAGCCATAGCATAGCCATCTGATGCAAAAGAGGCACTTTGAGAGCCTGATCGAGTATGATATGAGAGAGGTGCATCTAATTTGCTATCATGCAAGGTCTATGTTGATAGTCAAGGTCAAGCACAAGCATAGAAGCACACCAAGGATGTGAACACACAGGAAGAAGGAGCATGTAGGGAGCTCCAAGAAGCACATGTCAAATTTTCATAAGAAATCCCTATAAAAATAGTGATTTTTATCACTAAAAACCATTGTAAATGCCCTTTTACATTTTTGTAACTCCATTTTGTTCAAGACAAGGAGTCCTTGAGTTTAAGGAGTATTAGAAGTATCATCCTACCAATTTTCATAATTTTTAGACTCCGTTTGAGCCCCCAAATAAGTCTTGGAACCTAATTTTTAACTAGGTCGGACACTAGGTCTGGACAAGGCCAAAACCACTCAAAAAACTATAAAAAGGGATGGAGAGCTCCTTTTTGGGGGTAGCTTGTTGTAGATTTGAGCTTCTGTAATATAGTTCTTTTGTAATCGAAGATCTTCCATTGTTCCACTCTTTGCTCTTACCTTGTGCACGTGTGTGTGTATGTGTGTGCATGCTTGTGTGCTTTCGCTCACGCACTTGTGCCATCACTTGCTCATGGTCTTCATACCGGTCCGCATGTCTCTGTGGATTGACATTTATGAGGTGTATCTCCTCATGTTGGCACTTGCCATTGTGCTAGAGTGACACCAAATTTGGCGCCGTTGCCGAGGAGAGAGCTTGGAGGACGAGCGTGTGACGGTAAGACGTAGAGTAACGATGTTGGAAGGTAAAAAAATCACCATTTTCAGTTCAGTTTCTAAGTTTTTCTTCTTTTTCATCTTGATCATCATCACCATCTTCTCCCATCTTCATATTCTCTGATTTTTCCCATTTTCGGCTGTACATTCACCTCATTTTTCACTTGTGGCTGCAAGCAAGAAGCATAGAGGTTGTTCATAGCTAAAACGTTGAAGAATCACTCTTGAAAAACTCTCAAAAAACACCAAAATTTGGGCGACAATATCGCAAAGTGACAAGACCTACGTCTGGTATCACGAGTGGAATATCACAAGTTTGGAGGGTGGCTTTGCATCTACAAGGTGATAGGAGTGACAAGGAGAACATAAGGTACACATATCTACAAAAATTTTTGAGTTTGGACTCCAAAAATACCGAGTATCATGTCCGGTTGAGATTTGGTATCGTGAAACTAGAACTCCCGTGTATTGCGATACTTGTCGAGGTATCGTATCGTGCACGCCCACTTGAGGTATCGTAATACCATTCTGGTATCGTATCGTCAAGTGCTGGTATCGCGATCGCGGTCGCCCTGGTGGTATCGTATCGTGGTCCACCTAGTATCGTATCATGTAGGTCATCATTGATTGACGGGTATCGTATCGTGTGCATGATTGGAATCGCATCGCCTCTTATTCTGGTATCATATCGTGCACCTTATGGTATCGTATCGCCTCCTGTTTTGGTATCGTATCGTCTGATCCTTTAATATCGTATCGCTCAAAACGTCAGTATCGTATCGTGAGTTACTCCAATATCGTATCGTGTAAATTTTTGGTATCGTATCGCCTGTCACCTTGGTATCGTATCGTGAGAAATCTGGTATCATATCGTGTCGGTTTAGAGGTATTGTATCGTGACCACTCCCAGTATCGTATCGTGCAAGTTGGTATCACCTTGGTGGTATCGTATAGTCTAAGATGGTATCATCCATAGTGGTATCGCATATCGTGGAAAATCTGATATCGTATCACCTGTCCTAAGGCACTCCCAGAGGGATCCTGTTTCCCTGTTTTAACCCCTAGAACCCTGAACTGGCATAACTTTCTCATACGAAATCCGTTCGGAGTGATTTTGGGTTCGTTGGAAAGTTCGTGGATTATTAGATATAGTATTTTGAAGTTGACTCTCAGGATTGGACTAGGAAGTAAGGAGTTCCACAAGTTTTTGAGCAATACAAAGGACAATTTTGGACTTGTAGACAAGGCTTATGAACCAAAGATCAAGTAGACACTTAGGAAGAGATAGATAAAGTATCAAATAATCTAAGGCTAGTGTCAACCATACAACCAAGTTGTGGACTCACAACTCAGTGGTTATCATTACCTAATGAGTTCATAAACGGGTGAGTTAGAAAATGTCTTTTAACATGGAGAGACTCATGGTTTCAAAAGACATGATTAGTCCAATACCTAGGGAAGGTTTTATGTCTAGAGTGGAAGGGGAATATCGGATGTTTCTTCAATACATATCCACTAACTTGCAAGGCATACCCATCTACCTTGATGGTCTACATAGGTCAGTAGCAAGAATGATAAACACTATAGAATCTGAAATAGTTCCAAGACCAACTGTCAAGTATGAAGGAGGAGTTTACATGGACAAGATGGGCCAGATATATGTAGTAACCGAAAACCCTGATCAGATTAATGAAAGAGGAGAGTTAGAGGGACAAGGAACTTCTGGAAGAACCAACAATGGAAATACGGTGACTACACCTAGGGGAAAGTCAATAATGACTCAAGTATTGCAAGCGGACAGGTTATTCCAAGATGACTATCTGCTAGATGTATACTTGGTGCATGGATCAGACCTACTCCTACAAACGGATTCATTGACACAAGGAGAAGGCATCAACCCAACAACTATATACGAGTTAAGGGATCCAAAAAATCCATCTAGAGTTACATACCTAGACCAAAATCTAAGGAGATATTGGCCTATAGATAAAGTAGATAGGTCTAGATTAAAGTACATGGATCTGCCTATATTCCCTCCTCGAGATCAGGCAACTATCTCACAAAACCCATTCTAGACCCAGCAAAGAACGGAAAATGTGATGTCAGGACAAAGAAGCCAATGTGGTATACCCAAAAGACCACGGGTACAATTCACTATGCCAGGGATTAATCCCCACAACCAAACTAGCCAGGGAATAGGAAATATGAATAGAACCACATTTAGGGCAGAATCACCCCAAGGTGTAGGAGCTCGAATACACCCAGTCAAACCCGCTTTTCCCATCACAATTCAATCCCCAGAGCTAGGCAGAAGATTGAGACCCATCCAATTGGCCAAATGTATGCGAAATCGTTACAATGTCACAGGAGAGCCCTATGACCACATTGCAGAATTCAAGCAGGTATTGTGTGGAGCAAGTGGATGAATTTTTCATGCAATATGAATCCTTTGGGCTAACCCTCACAGGAATAGCCTTAACTAAGTTTCATTCCTTGGATCCAAATTGCTTTAACCATATCGAACAATTCTTCCAATAATTTATTGGGGAATTCACTAAGCGAGGGATCAGCACCATTCGTCATCCTTACTACATAGTTTCAAACAAGCTCCTAATGAGACAGTAAAAAATGCAGCACGAAGATTTAATCAATACGTAACTCGATGCCGTGTGACAGAGAGACCTTTTCAGCAAAAAATGATATCCCTATTTTTAAAAGGTCTAACGAATGGAACATTTAGAATCTTAGTATACGTAAAATGATTGCAAACTCTGAGTGAGTGTCTTCAAGAGTGCATAGATTTGGAAGACAACTTAGCTGAGGATCTCAAAATCACACAAGATCCTACCAAAACAAAGGATACAAGGAGCAATGAGACTTCTAGTTCGAGTTATGTGGAGGAAGTGGCAGAATTAGTGGCCAAGAAATTAGGGGTACAAGGACAAAGGAACTACCAGAAATCTTCCTTGAGAGTGCCAATGTTAGACAGTTGCACACATTGCGGTGGAGATCATCCATCTCATGTCTGCACCAAAGAAGGATTAGGGTTATCACAACCTTACCCTTACGATAGACAACCAACTTAGGAGCCTAACATGTACTCTTACAGTGAGCAAAAGTTCATCAACTACAACACCGAAGACTATCCAATGAATAGACAACCACGACCATTTGTACCACCCCAATGTAGACCATACGGGTACGCTCCTAGAGAACAAGGCAAAGAAGTTCCTAGGTATAACCCATGTCCAGGACCACGAGAAGCAACTAGACCATATGAACATGGAGGATATAGCCAACCTCAACCTATACGAGGACAACAACCACTCCACCCACTAGCTTCGATACAAGGATAGAACATTGTTGGAGCAAGTCTATGACAAGCCTAAGTATTGGCTTGAGTCTCACAAAGTCTTAGAAGAAGCTTTAAAAAGAAGACTATGTAAAGTTCACTTGTGAACTACCTCTTGTAACTTTTGAAGAGTTTACTTAATGTAAAAGTAAGAGAATCTTAAGTGGTTGAGTCCACTTGATCAAGAATGGAAAGAGGAGCCACGAATTCGTGATTTGTGGTAGGTAGAGAATCAAATCAATCATTGATTGATTGGAGAGTGATTGAGGGAAGTTAGCCTCCCAAACTCAACTATAAATAGATGGCAGTTTTAGTCGTGGTTAGAGAGACCTATGTGAAGACCTCCAAGAGCTGATCTTTATGCCACATCAAGGTGTGATTACAAGGCACACATATGTATCAGTAAGTCATTGTATTGTACAAGCAATATACTTTCATTTTCATGATTATTTGAGTTCATCTTTCCATGTTCTTGTGAAGTGTACTACTCACTACCATTACTCTCAGTTTTCTTAGTCAGCTTGCAGAGATGTTTTCTCTGAGCTTGGTGCATCATTTTCAGTGATTTAACTTGGTAAAGTTAGCTCTATAAGTCTACTATATGCTCACAATGTCATTTGGATGTTGCAATCTTCAGTTATGTTCATTTGAAGTCAACAGGGTCTGTTCATCTTCACTTCTCTGTCAGGTACCTGACTTTTTCACTCATCTTGTCAGAGCCATTTCTCAGTGGTTACTTATCCAAATTCAGTGATTTAAATCTTGTTGAATTCAGATTACTGTCTAGTATAATCATACAAATTTTCATAATCATTGAATTTCTACATTTTGAGTTATGTTGGTTTTTCTGCTCACTGGTCTATTTCTATAGCAGCCCGTGAAAATCGGGATGATGTCATCACTTGTTAAAACTCATTCTCAGTGTGTGGTTCATTATTTTTGATGAGATTACTCTTGAAAGTTAGCTCTTTAAGTTGCCTAGACTTCCCCAAGAGGAATTGAGCTAATTGCTGCTGTGCTTAGAGAATTATGTAAAACACTGGACATGTGTATGAACCAAGAATAGCAAGTTTTCACCTTTGAGCTAACTCCAACTTATCTGTTTTGATCTATCTTTTTGAGAGTGCTCTTCCAAGGTACATAGGGTGTCTAATACATCCATTGTCAAGCTAAAAGGGCCCACCATATACTCCTGGAGTTCATTTGGCTGGTGTAGATCAAGGATTTTGCAACACCTCTTCATCTCCAAGCACATACCTATCCATCTCTTCACAGTGGTATCAGAGCAAGGTTGGACAACATGGCAGATGGATTTCCTTCATCAATTGACAAATTGGATAGAGGTAATTACTCAGCTTGGTCATTAAGAATGGAAGCTTATCTCCAAGGTAGAAGTTTATATGGTTATGTGGCTGGAGATGAAGTTATGCCAAGTTTCAGGAACAAAAGTCAACCAACACAAGAAGAGCAAGAAAGATTGAGCACATGGTGCTCCAAGAATGCACTTGCAAGGTCTTATCTCCTCAACTCTATCTCAGATTTTTTGTTGCCTCACATTAGAAGTTGTAAGACATCTCAGGAAGTGTGGGATGCACTTGAAGCTTTCTTTTCTTCAAGTACCAAAGCTAGGAAGCATCAACTATGGCTGGAGTTCACAACTCTCAAGAAGGCTCCCAAACAAAATGTGACTGATTTTGTCACAAAGCTCAAGGACATAGCGGATCAGTTGGGAAGCATTGGAGAGGTAATAGATGAAGAGCAAATTGTAAGGCAGGTCATCAATGGCTTGAATGCAGATGATAAGTGGGAAGCATTCACCACAGCTATGGATTTGTACATGGACATGCATGTACCTGATTTCAACACACTCATTGGACAACTACTTACTCAAGAGGCAAAGCTTATAAAAAATGGAGAAAGCTCTAAAGGTAATCAATCTTCAGCTTTATACACGGATAAAAGCAAGTCTAAAGATAACAAAGGAAAGGCAAAGAAAGTGGATGATGAAGCAGGTACATATCAAGCTAACTATGCAGGTAGAGGAAGACATGGCAGAGGTAGAGGAAGAGGAGGTAGACAAGGCAAGGGGAGATCCCAAGACTCCAACTCATGTTCTATTTGTGGATTAACTAATCATACAACTGAAAATTGCTTTAGGAATTCTAGGAATCAAAGAGGCAGAGGATACAATAGAGGAAGTTATGGCTACTCAAGAGGAAGGTTCAACAACTACCATGGCAACTACAACAACTACAATCATTCAAACTATCAAGGAGGCTACAAAGGAAGGAGAGACTACAATAACTACACAGAAGACTCAAACAAAGAGGATTCATTATTGATCATGAACATGGCTATGCCACAAGGTAAATCTGATGAGCATGTTTTCTACATAGATTCAGGTTGTTCAAATCATGTGGCAGGAAATGTGGCACTCCTATCAGATTTAGAAGATCCAAGGAATAAGCATGAGGTACAAACAGGAGATGATACAAAACATCCTGTGGAGAAAATAGGCAATGTCAAAGCACGTGATGGAAACATCAACCTACTCAGTAAGGTACTCTATGTCCCTACCATTACAAAGAATTTGATAAGTGTTGAGTAGATAGTAGAGAAAGGGTTGCAAGTCAGGTTCACAAAAGCAGGAGCATTTGTTGAAGATCCAAGTCAAGGATTCAGAAGAATTGCAAAAGGTGAAAAGACAGGTAGATTGTTCACATTTGAATTACAGGACACTAGAAACATTGCTCTCTTTAATTATGGTAGTCAGACACTCACAGAATTGGAAGTATGGCACAAAAGGTTAGCACATATTGGTGAAAGGTCATTAAAGCAAATATGCAGGGACCAAAGTGTACTTGGACTTCCTAATTTGTCAAAACAACATATGATTTATAAGTGTAGTGCATGTCAATTTGGAAAGTCTCACAGGTTACCATTCATGAAGAAAGGTTATATGCATGGAGATCTCTTGGATTTCGTTCATACAGATGTATGAGGACCTAGCAAGGAAGCTTCAATATCTGGATCAAGGTATTATGTTTCCTTTATTGATGATTGCAGCAGATGGACTATCCTATTCTTTATGAAACACAAAGATGAAGTTTTTTCATGTTTCAAAAGATATTTGGCTCTTGTGGAGAATCAAACAGGTAAATCACTAAAAAGGCTAAGGTCAGATGGAGGGGGAGAATACTTTTCCCATGATTTTGATTCTTTTCTTCAAGAAAGAGGAATCAAAAGAGAGGTAACTACAAGGTACACTCCTGAGCAAAATGGAGTGGCAGAAAGGAGGAATAGGACAATTGTTGAAGCTGCAAGGTCTATGTTAAATGAAAAGCATTTACCTAATTACTTATGGGCTGAGGCTGTATCTACAGCCACTTACTTGATTAACAGGTTGCCTTCAAAATCCCTTGATGGGATGACTCCATATGAGGCTTGGAATGGAAGAAGACCAAGCTTAGATCATTGTAAAATTTTTGGATGTATTGCTTTTGCTCATGTTCCTTCACAGGTTAGAGGCAAGATGGATCCAAAGGCAGAAAGGTGTGTATTTATTGGATATGACAACAATCAGAAGGGCTACAGGTTATACAACCCTACCAACAAAGGATTCTTGGTAAGCAGAGATGTAGTTTTTGATGAGAACAATTCATGGTATGAAGATTCATGTAGGAAGATCAATTTACCATATGATCTTGAAGAAGATTTTCCAAAGCTTGGTAGAGAACAATCAAAGATTGAAGAACAAGATACCTCAGAGGATGATGAAGAATCTCACATGGAAAAGATCAAAGCATGGAAGTCTAAAGGTAAAGCAAAATTGCAGGAACTTGGACATGAGGCAGAATCATCACATCATGGCCTAAGAAGATCTATGAGGGAAAAGTAAAAACCAGAAAGGTATGGGTTTGACACCTCATTAGTAACTAAACATTCTATCTACATAGCACAGGACATAAACCAAGAGGAGCCATCATCATTTGAAGAGGCCAAAGCAAAAACAAAATGGAAGCATGCAATGAAGGAAGAGATTGAAGCACTTGAGGAAAACAACACTTGGGATTTGGTGCCCAAGACTTCATCCATGAAGGTAATAGGCTCAAGATGGGTCTATAAACTCAAGAAGAATTCTGATGGTTCCATTAACAGGTATAAGGCAAGGCTTGTAGCAAAAGGCTTTGCACAAACTCAGGGAATTGATTATGAGGAGACCTTCTCTCCTATGGCAAAGATGCCTACTATTAGGGTTTTGCTTAGTATTGCCTCTTCCAAGAATTGGAAGATACTTCAACTAGATGTAAAGAATGCATTTTTGAATGGTTGGATAACAGAAGAGGTATATATGGCACAACCACCTGGTTTTGAGAATCAAGTTTATCCTGATTATGTGTGTAAACTTAACAAAGCATTGTATGGTCTCAAGCAAGCTCCAAGAGCTTGGAATTTCAGGCTTGTTTCATTCTTGCAGGACAAAGGCTTTCAACCAAGCAAGGCAGATCCTTCACTCTTTATTAAAAAGAGTAATTTCGAGGTCATCTACCTATGTGTATATGTAGATGATATTATATTGACAGGAAATGATGTAGATGGTATGAAGAAGATCAAAGATCAGATGAGAGAAGAGTTCAAGATAAGTGATTTGGGTTCACTTACCTACTTCCTAGGTTTGGAAGTTGTCTACAAAGATCATGGTTTGTTTCTCACTCAAAGAAAGTACATTAAGGACATGTTGGCAAAATTCAAGATGCAAGATTGTAAGATTGCAGGTACTCCAATGGAGGTCAATCACAAATTGAGCTCACATGAAGGTGAACTCATAGAGGACATCACATCATATCAAAGTCTAGTGGGTAGTCTCAACTATGCCACATTGACAAGAGTAGATATATGTTACAGTGTGAGTGTGCTAAGCCAATTTATGCACACACCAAGGAAACCACATATGGATGCTGCCAAAAGGATTCTCAAGTATCTCAAAGGAACCATAAATGAAGGACTTTATTATCCTTATGTATCTGATTTAGGTTTGAAGCTATTTTCTGATGCAGATTGGGCTGGCTCCAAGGAAGATAGAAGGAGCACTTCAGGTTATCTTACCTTTGCAGGTTCAAAGCTTATTTCATGGTCATCCAAGAAGCAACCCACAGTTGCTCTCTCTTCTACTGAAGCTGAATATAGAGGTCTTGCCATAGCTACACAAGAAGCTATGTGGATGAAGACATTATTCAAAGATCTTGGATTGGAGTTTGGAACTCCAACTATTTTTTGTGACAATATGAGTTCTATTCACTTGACTGCTAATCCTATTTTTCATGCAAGGACTAAACATATTGAAGTTCATTATCAACATGGACGAGAGAAGGTTCTAAGCAAAGAGATTCAAATATCATATGTGTCCACTCATCAACAATGTGCAGATATTCTAACCAAAGCATTGGATGGTACAAAGCTTTGCAAATTCAAGGCTATGATTGGTTTGCAGGTAATCTTGGAAGATTGAAGACCTCAAGCATACTTGGCTTGAGGGGGAGCTGTTGGAGCAAGTTCATGACAAGCCTAAGTATTGGCTTGAGTCTCACAAAGTCTTAGAAGAAGCTTTAAAAAGAAGACTATGTAAAGTTCACTTGTGAACTACCTCTTGTAACTTTTGAAGAGTTTACTTAATGTAAAAGTAAGAGAATCTTAAGTGGTTGAGTCCACTTGATCAAGAATGGAAAGAGGAGCCACGAATTCGTGATTTGTGGTAGGTAGAGAATCAAATCAATCATTGATTGATTGGAGAGTGATTGAGGGAAGTTAGCCTCCCAAACTCAACTATAAATAGATGGCAGTTTTAGTCGTGGTTAGACAGACCTATGTGAAGACCTCCAAGAGCTTAGCTTTATGCCATATCAAGGTGTGATTACAAGGCACACATATGTATCAGTAAGTCATTGTATTGTACAAGCAATATACTTTCATTTTCATGATTATTTGAGTTCATCTTTCCATGTTCTTGTGAAGTGTACTACTCACTGCCATTACTCTCAGTTTTCTCAGTCAGCTTGCAGAGATGTTTTCTCTGAGCTTGGTGCATCATTTTCAGTGATTTAACTTGGTAAAGTTAGCTCTATAAGTCTACTATATGCTCACAAATTTTCATGTCATTTGGATGTTACAATATTCAGTTATGTTCATTTGAAGTCAACAGGGTCTGTTCATCTTCACTTCTTTGTCAGGTACCCGACTTTTTCACTAATCTTGTCAGAGCCATTTCTCAGTGGTTACTTATCCAAATTCAGTGATTTAAAGCTTGTTGGATTCACTTTACTGTCTAGTATAATCATACAAATTGTCATAATCATTGACGTTCTACATTTTGAGTTATGTTGATTTTTGTGCTCACTTGTCTATTTCTGTAGCAGCCCGTGAAAATCGGGATGATGTCATCACTTGTTAAAACTCATTCTCAGTGTGTGGTTCATTATTTTTGATGAAATTACTCTTGAAAGTTAGCTCATTAAGTTGCCTAGACTTCCTCAAGAGGAATTGAGCTAATTGCTGCTGTGCTCAGAGAATTATGTAAAACACTGGACAAGTGTATGAACCAAGAATAGCAAGTTTTCACCTTTGAGCTAACTCCAACTTATCTGTTTTGATCTATCTTTTTGAGAGTGATCTTCCGAGGTACATAGGGTGTCTAATACATCCATTGGCAAGCTAAAAGGGCCCACCATATACTGCTGGAGTTCATTTGGCTGGTGTAGATCAAGGATTTTGCAACACCTCTTCATCTTCAAGCACATACCTATCCATCTCTTCACAAACATCACAATACAAGTCGTTTGTCTTGAGTGTGGAAAAGAACAACTCCTGAGAGATTGTCCCGGACACCCCTCTAGAGCACCAAATGTTATAGCCGTTAATGTAGTAGGCCTAGTAGGGGATTCAAGTTCCGATAGCAATAATGTGGCTCCTATGCATGTAGTTACTAGGGCACAAGCCTCACAAAAACCTAAACTAGATGAGCAATCAGAGCCAAGTGAGTCAGGAGAGCCTAGTAAGAGAAAAACAAGAACATGGAAGGACACTAGGGAGAAAGCCAATCGTAAGTGGACCAAAAAGTTATCCAAACTAGAAGAAAGCTTGAAAGACGCACAAACAAAAATGGAAGATATTGCCTCTCAAAGCCCCTCGCATGTCAAAACTCCATCCACACCACCTCATCCCCAACCTCTTCCCCACCCAACAACCATTGTAAATAGAACACAACCAGGGTCTATTCTTGCAGATCCAATCCTAGAAGACTTGGACATGATGTTCAGGGCAAACCAGGCTCGACTTCAAGAAGGGCCAACGCCTGCAAACCTAGACAAGAGCTACCCTAAAGCAAATTTAGAGATTGAACGGACAAAAATGTGTATAAAAATGGTGGAACTAGCTCAAGCTATGTTCGAGGCCAATCAACCGTTCAATCAGACAAATGCTATTACACCGGATTTTCACTTCCAGGGCTTACTAGATAGATTAGAGCAGTTGGTAAATAAACCACAAGTTTCTTTACCTCCACAGGCTCAATCAAATGTTGAAAGAGAAAGCTCATCACCATAGAAAGTCTATGTTCCTGACTCCATAGATGATGGAGAACCTCTTTCAATTCAACAACACGCTCAAAAGTTCTTGCGAGAAATACAAGAAGAGAAATGGGCCAAGGAGAAGGATAATCCCCCTTCTATTCTTGAGATTGATGACCTTCATGATCAATTTCCACAAGACATTCCATCTATTTATGGAGACCAAGTAGAGCAACAAGAGAAATAAACTTCAGGATTTGAATTCAATTCTTTACAAGAGTTGCCACAGTTCACATGCCATGGGAATCTGAATCTCTCCAGTTCAAAGCTCCCACAATATTGATAAGAAATGAAGACTCAATGGTTCCAAGAAACACTGAAGTTGTGAAGAACACTAAAGTTCAGTGTCATCTCACTTTAGAAGAGCTACTCAAAGTAAAACCTGAATTATGGAAACATGTGGCAAATCAGGTTCTAGAACTTGATTCCAAAATGCCAAAAGCAGGCTCTAAAGGGAAAGTACCAGAGATATCTCTAGAAAAAATAAGGGACATGAGAAAAGGTGAGGAAGGTAATACTTATCTCCCGATCACCTACCAAGGTTACACAACCAAAGCGATCATAGATTCAGGTGATGGTGTTGCTATTGCAACCACCTCCTTGTGGAAAGACCTCTAGGATTTCTAGAAGGGATAACTCTAACCACTTGTGGTGTAGAGTTTGAGCACACCTTTGCTATATGTGACTTTGGTAAAACTAATACCTACGAAATGATCCTAGGAAGACCCTTCCTATGACAACTGCAAGTTGGACAAGATTGGGGAACCAACTCCTTATACTTGCAATGCTTAGGGGTCACAACCAAGGTCAATTTGAAGGATTACACCTTTAGAGATGTACCACCCCTACAGTGGAATCCTATCCACAAGGAGCAAGAAGATTCAATCTCTGTGCATTCTAAAAGTTCATCTAATACATCCTGGGTGCATGAAGATACTCATTTGTGGATGTGCAAGGTTGCAAAGGAAGAGGAAAAACGCTTAAAGGCAAGAGAAAAAGGAACTTCTCAAGGAGATAGACCAGTTAGAGACCCAGCCTATACGTCGATGATCTTTCCGGATGAGGAATTTGAGCCTCATGGTTGGGCAAAAATCTTGGCCACCATGGACATTGCTGTCAATGAAGAATAGTGGACACCTCATTGTGATGAGGAGGGATATGATATTTTAGTGTTCATGTGTCAGCCCTTGCTAGAAGAATGTGACCCTAGTGACATCATAGAAGAAGAAGAGAATGATGACGATCTAGAGTCCATTGTGATGGATAGTTGCTTTATTTCAGAGAAGCACTATCTAGAAGCCATAGAAGTATTTACACAAAAAGAAGAAGAACCTCTCACAAGCATTAAAATGGTAAATTCAAAGGATGGAAGTGAGGGTGATCAAAAGAAAAAGAAAAGAAAAGTAGTGAAACAAGAAGAGGAGGAAACGTTGTTCGAAGTACTTGAGAATTTCAAGAAATATCAAGTTGAGGACCAAAAAATTTTGGTACGAATGCCTAAGAGAGAGCCCACCAGAGGAGAAGTATATGATAACAAAGAAAAGACCAAAAAAATCATAGTCACCATCGAAGAGAATGAAGAGAGATGCACATACATAGGAGATGACCTAAGTAAAGAAGAGGAACCAGAATTGGTAGCTTTATTCAAGGAATATAGGGACGTGTTTGCGTGGAACTATAGAGACTTGAAGGGAGCTGTTGGCAGCAGTCAAGGAACTGAAGGACTCACAAGACAAGGAAGCCAACGAAGGGAGTCGGAGCGAAGAGAAGGCACAATCAGATAGAGTAGTCAACGAAGATCTGGAAAGTAGGCCATTAAAATTTTCCAATCAACATCTTCATAACAGTGATTTTTATCACTAACAATCATTGTAAATAGCATTTCATATTTTTGTAGCTCCATTTTGTGCAAGCCAAGGAGTCCTTGAGCTTGAGGAGCATTAGAAGTAGCTACCTACCAATTTTCATATTTTTTAGACTTCGTTTGAGCCCTCAAATAGGCCCTAGAACCTAATTTTTAACTAGGCCGGACACTAGGTCTGGACAGGGCCAAAAGCTAGTCAAAACTATAAATAGAGCTAGAGAGCTCATTTTTGAGGTTAGCTTGTAATAGATTTGAACTTGTATGAGCATTTTGGAAGTAATCTAAAAGAACTCCATTGTCTTCCTCTTTGTCTTGCCGTGTGTGCGCGCGTGTGTGTATGTGTGTGCATGTTGGTGTGCTTCTCACTCATGCACTTGTGCCTTCACTTGCTTGAGGTCATCATACCAGTGCTAGCACAACAACCCCCTGCTCCAACCAATGTGATCCTAGTGAAGTATGCAGCTACAGAAGAGAACCTGAATAGAGCCATAGTGCCAGTATCAGGCCCAACAGAGACCTCAACCAGTGCTAGCACAACAACCCCCTGCTCCAACCAATGTGATCCTAGTGAAGTATGCAGCTACAGAAGAGAACCTGAATAGAGCCATAGTGCCAGTAACACCATTGCTTTCAGAGAGTGACCCTAGTGATCATAGTTTTGATTCTACACATATTGATAGCCCCCAGGCTTATTACATGCAGTCTCTTGAACACGGTGAGCCCTACTATAGTGAAGAACCGAGTGAACCTAATTGGGAGCCAGATTACACAAATGTCATGTACGCAAACCCCAACTCTAGACCTCAACCTAGGCAGGTAAGACCCCCATTCCCTAGAGGGCCATGCTACAGATGTCAGGGAGATCATCTCATTCGTGATTGACCCATGCCTGCACCCACACAACCCCAGTCAGTAACAATACAAGGCTTTTGTCAAGATTGCGGCAAAGAGCATATCTTACGAGATTTCCCAAAGAATACCAACAATATGCCAAAAATCACTCCTATTAACATTATTGGGTTAGTAGTAGACTCTACAGGAAGTGTGACTTCCACTGCACCAGTACAGGTAGTCACTAGAGCTCAAGCTTTGCAGCATAATCAAGGGGTAGGCCAAGAAAAGAGTCCAGAGGTTAGTGAAACTGAGAGCATAACCAAGAAACGGACTAGAGCTTGGAGAGATAGCCGAGAAAGAATGAAAAGACAATGGGCAAAGAAGATGAGTGAACTCGAGGAAAGCCTAAGAGAAACAAGAGCCAAGATAAGTGAACTCACATCTCAACCTCCCTCTCACACTACCCCACCACCACCATTCCCATCTCCATCCGATCCACCACCTTCTAACCCGCCTCGTGCAACCCCACCACCCCCTAGAGTAGGATCAGTTTTAGCTGATCCCACTCCCGAGGACCTAAATATGATGCTTAAGGCATATCAGGCCAGAATCCAAGAAGGGCCAAACGTAACCGATCATGAAAAGTGTTACCCTAGAGCAGAACTAGAGCTTGAACGAACCAAAATTTGTGCTAAGATGGTGGAATTGGCTCAAACCATGTTTGAAGCGAGTCGCCTCTTTAATATCTCTAGTTCAGCTAAGATGCAGTTGCACTTTGATGGACTGCTAGAAAGATTGGAGAGGCTAATAGCACAATAAAAAAAGGAACCCGCCTCTCAAAATAAGGGCAAGCCAAGTGAAAGGCTAAGCCTTCCCGCCCAGGAAGCTTGTGTGCCCAACTCCACAGAGCCAGACACATCTTCTTCTATGAACAAGTATTCACCAAAATTCTTGCGAGAGATTCAAGAAGAAAAATGGGCAAAAGAGAGTGAAGTCTCTCCTCCCTTTGAACTTGTGGATGATGCGCATGACCAATTCCCACAAGATATTCCCTCCATTTATGGAGAGTAGGAGAGTGTACAATCTCAAGAGAGATTAGACTTTGAGTCTAATTCTTTACAAGAATTACCCCACTTCACAGGCCCATGGGAAGCTAAGTCTACTTGTATGAGAGCACCCACGGTCATGGTACGAAACGAAGACTCAGTCATACCAAGGAACACAGAGGTAGTGAAAAACACTAAAGTGCAATGCAATCTCACTTTAGAAGAGCTACTCAAGGTTAGGCCAGAACTGTGGAAACATGTAGCCAAACAAGTACTAGAAGTAGCTAAACCACGTTCCCATGTAGGTTCTCATAGAACAGTGCCAGAAATTCCTCTAGACAAGATAGGAGATATGAGTGAAGGTGAAGAAGGAAACACCTATCTTCCCATCACCCATCAAGGATACACAACCAAGGCAATTCTCGACTCAGGTGCAGGAGTTGCAATTGCTACCACTTCCCTATGGAAGCGTTGGGGCAAGCCAGCACTTAGGCCCACGAGGATGAAATTGCAGATGGCTGATGGTCACATAGAAAGACCCTTAGGACTGCTTGAAGGAATAGCTCTCACCACGTGTGGTGTAGAGTTTGAGCACACATTTGCTATCTGTGACTTTAGATGATTTTGGGAAGACCATTTATGCGACAGCTGCAAGTGGTACAAGATTGGGGAACCAATTCCTTGTATTTGCAACACTTAGGTGTCACGACCAAAGTGAATCTCAAAGATTACTCTCATAGAGATGTCCCTCCTATCCAATGGAATCCCATCCATAGAGCTAAAGATGATACCGAGTCAGTGCATTCCATAGGATCAGGATCCTCATGGATGCATGAAGACACTCACTTGTGGATGTGTAAAGTTGCAGTAGAAGAGGAGAAGAGAGAAAAAGCCAGAGAGGTAGGTGTGAAGGAAACACATAGATCAATCCAAGACCCAGCCTATGCACCTGTAGTATTTCCTGACGAAGAATTTGAGCCTCACGGCTGGGCAGAAATTTTAGCAACAATGGATGTAGCCATCAATGAAGAACAATGGACACCCCACTGTGATGAGGATGGCTATGACATATCAGTCTTCTCAATAGAGCCAATCATGGGAGATTCGGTTATGGAAGAATGTGAACCTAGCCCTGATGCATTTGAGGATGCAAGTGACTCCGATCTAGAGTCAATCATTATGGACCCACCATTTGCATCAGATGAGGAATACTTCTTTGAAGTGGAAGCTCGCCCTCAGAGGCATGGAGAGCTCACAAATGACGTAAGGTTAACCACACAAGTGATCCCTAAGGATGAAGGAAAGAAAAGAAAGAAGAGAGAAGTCGCACCCGAGGAGGAAGAATCTTTGTTTGAGGTCCCTGAAAATTTTAAGAAGTATGAAATAGACGATAGAAGAGTCATGGTAAGAATGCCTAAACGTGAGGCACAAGCAGGAGAGGCCTATGATAACAAAGAAACCACCAAAAAAATAGTTGTAGCAATAGAAGAAGGAGAAGAAAGATGCACGTACATAGGCCATGACCTAACAGAGGAAGAAGAGCGTGAGTTAATAGCTTTGCTAAGAGAGTACAGAGATGTATTTGCTTGGAGTTACAAGGACTTGAAGGGTGTTGACCCAGACATATGCTCACACACAATTCCCATGACCTCAGACGCGAAACCCTCTAAGCAAAAGCCATACACATATAACGATAACTATGCTGCTAAGATCAAGGAGGAGATAGATAGATTGGTAGAAGCCGGATTTATCTATGAAATTGAGCACACTGAGTGGGTGTCCCCCATTGTAGTGGTGCCCAAGAAGAATGGAAAGCTACGTGTGTGCATTAACTTGAAAAAGGTTAATGTAGTCACTATTCGAGATAACTATGTGCTTCCTATCACTGAGCATCTACTAGAGAGAGTAGCAGGCAAGGAAGTGTACAACTTCCTTGATGGATTTTCTGGCTACAATCAGGTAGCCATTGCTCCCGAGGATCAGCATAAGACAGCTTTTGCCATAGAATGGGGCATATTTGCCTTCGAGTAATGCCATTTGGTCTTACCAATGCTCCTGCAACCTTCCAGAGATTGATGTGCCATGTATTTAAAGAGTTCTTGAGGAAGAACTTAGAGGTCTATGTTGATGATCTTTGTGCTCATTCCAACATTAGACAAAGCCATATCCCTGAACTCAGACAAATCTTTGACAAATGTCGAGAGTATCAAGTCTGCCTGAACCCAGAAAAGTGTGTTTTCATGGTCAGGCAAGGCAAGATTTTAGGACACATAGTGTCAAAGAATGGCATATCCACTGATGAAGAGAAAGTAAGAGCCATAGCAGAGTTACCTAGGCCAAAGAATGTCAAGGAACTACAAGATTTCATGGGGCATTGTGGTTATTACCGACGCTTTATACACATGTACGCCATCATTGCCAAGCCTCTGTACGGACTTTTGACTAACTTTGAGTGGACTGATGAATGTGAAAACTCTTTCAAAGAGATCAAAAGAAGATTGTGTTCAGCACCAATCTTGACCACAACAGATTGGAATAAGCCTTTTCATGTTCATGTAGCTGCATCCAATTATGCTATTGGATGTGTACTCGCACAACCTACTGGTGAAGCTAATATGGATCTTCCAATTGCCTATGCTAGTAGACAGTTAAATGTAGCTGAACGGAATTATACCACTACTGAGAGAGAAGGATTAGGCATGGTATATGCAGTTAAAAAGTTTAGACACTATTTGCTTGCAAACAAGTTTAAATTTTTTACTGATCATCAAGCACTGTTATACTTGGTAAACAAGCCATGCAATACAGGCAGATTAGTAAGATGGTTTCTCTTACTAATGGAGTATGACTTTGAGGTAGTGGTAAGGAAAGGTAAGACTCATTTGAGAGCGGACCACCTCTCAAGACTCACCTTTGGAGAAGCCCCGCAAGGAGTATCACATGACCTTCCTGATGCTTACTTGTTTAATTTGGAAGTTGTACCTCAGTGGGCTAAGCCATTAGTGCCAGTATTGACATACGGGCCCAACCACCCAGTCATAAACACTCAAGATAGGGAGGTAGTAAAAGCCCAAGAGTACCACATCATGGCAGGAAGTATGTACAAGCATACAGATCAAGGGATCTTGGCTTGTTGTGTGGAAGAGGATGAGTACGCTAAATGGTTGCAGTTAGCACATGTAGGTTTATTAGAGCAACACTACTCAAAGCAACGAACCCTACAGACACTAAGGAGACTCGGAGTGCATTGGCCTACTATAGAAGCTGATGTACATAAAATGTGTAAAGAATGCCCAATCTGTTGCTCTAAAGCACCCGTGGAGCATGCCACTCTTTATCAAGTGACCATAGTGCCAGATTGGACTGAACCTCTAGTAGCCTTCCTGAGGACGAAAACATTCCCTCAAGATATGACCTTGACGAGCCAAAGAAGTCTAGAACAAGAAGCCCTAGATTACTCACTCATTGGTGATAATTTATACAAGCGTGGTAAAGATGGTTACCTGAGACTATGTGTCCATGAGAGCGAGTATCTTAAGATCTTGGAAACTGCTCACCAAGCTGTAGCAGGAGGACATTTTGGACCAGATCGGGTGATTGAAGCAATCCTTTTTACAGGCTTGTGGTGGCCTACCCTTCACATGGATGCACATACCTATGTGAAGAGATGTGATGTCTGTCAGCAAACTCAGTATCCTATATGCAAAGATGAGATGCCTCTGAAACCTATGATGGGTGGATGTGCATTCTCTAAGTGGGGAATAGACTTTGTTGGTCCGATTAATCCCCCAGCTAAGGGTTCACATGCTGAATATATCATTGTGGCCACAGACTATCTAACCAAGTGGGTAGAGGTAAAAGCTATGACAAAGAATGATGCTCAGACGACCGCTAAGTTCTTATTTGAGAATGTGTTCACTAGATATGGGCTACCCATAGAGCTAGTAAGTGATAGAGGCACCCACTTCTTGAATGAAGTTATTGAAAATCTTCTCCAAGAATTCTTGGTAGTACACAAGAAGTCTGCTCCCTATCACCCACAAGCTAATGGGCAAGCCGAAAGCACAAACAAGATTCTATGCAATGTGCTTACCAAATTAGTAAATAATAAACGCTCTGATTGGGACAAATAGCTACACCATGCTGTTTGGGCATACCGAGTTGCCTATAAAACGGTACTCCAAGCCACTCCTTTTCAGATGATGTTTGGCCAAAATGCAGTGCTACAATTGGACTTCTTGATACCTACACTAAAGGTAGCACAGGAGCATGAGTGGACGGACCATGAGCTCTTCTCTAGGATCTTTGACCTTGAGCGATGAGGAGAAACAAGACTTAGGGCTGCCGCATGAATATATGCAGCTAAAAAATGACAGAAGGCGTACTTTGATGCCCATGTTAAGGATAAAGGATTGAAGGCCGGAGACTTAGTTTTGGTGTATACCCTGAAACAAAATGCGAGGAAATTAGAGAAGAGAGGCTATGGACCTATGATCATAAATATGATCTCGACTAGTGGAGCAGTCCAGTTAGCCACACTCAAAGGCGATATTCTCCCTAGCTACATAAGTGGATGTAGAGTCAAGTTATATCAGGAACCTCTCACTGACGAAATGTTCAATCGACTCAACACTGCCAAAAAACGTAAAGAAGAGGAAAAACGAGTTCGGGAAGAAGCACAGGCAGAAGCCTTGGAACGCATCCGAAAAATGAAGATGAGAAGACAAGGACGAGATCAGCCTAGGACAGATGACTATGCGGACCCAAGATATCATATGGCTATGTGTGAAGTCTCAAGTGTAAGCCCCCATAGAATAATTGACCGATGTCCTTTTTTAACCTTGGAGATAGGACAAGGAAAGAGTGCAAGGACTGTATGGGCCTTGATTGACTCAGGTGCAGCCACTAGTGCTGTTAAGCTTTCTTATTGTCGAGAGTTGAAATTAAATGTCAATCCTATAGAAGCATATCTCATAGGATTGGGAGGTTTGGAAACCCCTTGCATGGGCGAGGTGGAACTTCCCCTCTACATTCGAGATGTTCTAATGACAGTTAAAGTACTAGTGTGTCAAGATGAGGATCTCACTGAACCTCTTGTCTTGGGTCAAGACTGGATCTATGATCATGCAGTCAACCTAAACCTAAGAAGTGGACTTCTTCAGGTCTGGGTAAATCGGAATCGCATTACAATTGAGCTAGAAAATGACGCACTCAAGGAACTAGGAAAGGCACAAACTCCTGGTCCTTCCAGGGGTACACATGAAGTTGACAATGCTATTCTTGTCCAAAACTATGTGATGCAGAGGGATGATTGTCTCAACAAAGAAGTTAAGGGTACAACGGAACTCCCTTTTTTTCCAAAAGCCACAGGGATGCAGCAACCAAAGGCGGATCAAATGCAGAAGAAGCAGACGACTTGTGATCGAGGCACAAAGAAAATACGATGCACGGTGTCTCAACCACCAAAACAAGTGTGGGTACGGAAAAGCGAGCATCCTATGGTGGTCAAGCCACAACAACTGGCTCAACTTCCTATTAGTGATCAACGACACGACACTAATAAGAAGTCCTCCAAAAATCCTTCTGTGAAAGTGAAGTCTATCTGGGTACCCAAGAAGTCGATGAAGGCTAGCCCACAATCAAAACAAATTTGGGTGCCTAAGGCTTGCTTGCGGGCTCAAATAGCTACACCGAGGCCACACCCTGTACAACATGGTTCACTCACTCGCACAGCCGATACCCACTTGTATTCAACACGCACGAACACACATTGGCCCATGAGCATGAGCAGAATCACTTGTAAATGGGTCCCTAAAAAGCCTCATTTCCAAGAAGACACTCTTATAAAGCCCTCCAGAGTCTCCAAAAAATCAAGACCAATAGCCATTCAGTTTGTTTGGCAGCCCAAAGCGTGTAACAAACCCCCCGACCCCATTTGTAAATTCATTCCCACTGACTAACTACATCACCCTTACACTGCACTTTTCCATTTAGCTCACAAGACTATCCATCCACTAATGGCACATTGGATCACCTAGCATGTATTGACCTACTAACCTCTCACTAACCTCATGTTAATGTTGTAACAGGGACAAAAATTGTTCTATCATGTCCATTACAATGTTAACACATGTTTCTATATTCTCACAGAGTCAACAGGCAAGAAGTAACATGGCAGATACAGCAGGACCTAGTTCCCAGGCAGGCACCAGCCCTCAAATCATGGACATTGAAAGTCTTCCCATTGAGGAGGAATGGAAGGAGCACCCAGTGGCATTGAGAGCATTACATGCCATACCGATTTAGAATCCTCCACAGGGGCACACAATTCCAGTCAGCAAAAACTCACATTGGTTCAGTGATGTGGCAGGACCTCTGGGAGAAGGCACTTACCTGTGGGAGGTAGAGATAGAGTTCAACGGGCACTGGGGCAGGTATCACTTCTTCACCAGGGAATTTGAGAGACTTCAAAATAATGAAGGGCTGAAACCAATATGGAAGAAGGCAGGACTATACGAGTACTTCAAAGCCCAAATAAATTCATCTCCTCGCCAATAATAAAAAGACAACCATCAAGGATATGGGTTTGGAAGCCAAAAGCACCCCACACCAAAGAACCAACCATGAGGGATAAAAAATTCATGCAACCATCTACCGATGGAGAAGCCAAAGTTGATCTCTATGCCGTCAAACACTGTTCTCAAGTGGTTAGGAGGAAAGATCAATTGTCGTTCGAGGATCCAATGGATGCCTCCAACAAAAGCTACATCAACATCTGCAAGAGAGATTGAAAGCCTCGACGTGCAACAACCATGTGCCTTTGGCATAATCTTGTCTTTTGCACCATTTAGGTCATGAATTTCCAAAGTATGCATCGATAAAGGGCCCCATTACACGACTGTGCATAGACACGATTGAGAATCACTGGCACATGAGATACACTTGACATATGTAAAATATTTTATTGATACTAACATCACAAGTGTATCAATGGGAGACGTGAGGACCGGTATGAAGACCATGAGCAAGTGATGGCACAAGTGCGTGAGTGAAAGCACACAAGCATGCACACACATACACACACATGCGCACAAAGTAAGAGCAAAGAGTGGAACAATGGAAGATCTTCGATTACAAAAGAACTCTATTATAGAAGCTCAAATCTACAATAAGCTACCCCCAAAAAGGAGATCTCCAGTCCTTTTTATAGTTTTTTGAGTGGTTTTGGCCCTGTCCAAACCTAGTGTCTGACCTAGTTAAGAATTAGGTTCCAGGGCTTATTTGAGGGCTCAAATGGAGTCTAAAAATTATGAAAATTGGTAGGATGATACTTCTAATACTCCTCAAGCTCACGGACTCCTTGGCTTGAACAAAATGGAGTTACAAAAATGGAAAATGGTATTTACAATGGTTTTTAGTGATAAAAATCACTATTTTTATAGGGATTTCTTATGAAACTTTGACATGTGCCTCTTGGAGCTCCCTACATGCTCCTTCTTCTTGTGTGTCTGCATCCTTGGTGTGCTTCTATGCTTGTGCTTGACCTTGACTGATCAATTGTCATTCGAGGATCCAATGGATGCCTCCAACAAAGGCTACATCAACATCTACAAGAAACATTGAAAGCCTTGACGTGCAACAAACATGTGCCTTTGGCATAATCTTGTCTTTTGCACCATTTAGGTCATGCATTTCCAAAGTATGCATCAATAAAGGGCCCCATTACACGGCCGTGCATAGACACGATTGAGAATCCCAGGCACATGAGATACACTTGACATATGTAAATATTTTATTGATACTAACATCACAAGTGTATCAATGGGAGACGTGAGGACCGGTATGAAGACCATGAGCAAGTAATGGCACAAGTGCATGAGTGAAAGCACACAAGCATGCACACACATACACACACATGCGCACAAAGTAAGAGCAAAGAGTGGAACAATGGAAGATCTTCGATTACAAAAGAACTCTATTATAGAAGCTCAAATCTACAACAAGCTATCCCCAAAAAGGAGATCTCCAGTCCTTTTTATAGTTTTTTGAGTGGTTTTGGCCCTGTCCAGACCTAGTGTCTGACCTACTTAAGAATTAGGTTCCAAGGTTTATTTGAGGGCTCAAATGGAGTCTAAAAATTATGAAAATTGGTAGGATGATACTTCTAATACTCCTCAAGCTCATGGACTCCTTGGCTTGAAAAAAATGGAGTTACAAAAATGGAAAATGGTATTTACAATGGTTTTTAGTGATAAAAATCACTATTTTTATAGGGATTTCTTATGAAAATTTGACATGTGCTTCTTGGAGCTCCCTACATGCTCCTTCTTCTTGTGTGTCCGCATCCTTGGTGTGCTTCTATGCTTGTGCTTGACCTTGACTGTCACCAGTCTGCATCAACCATTTTGGCATAGTTTTTGCCTGCTCAATATCAGCTCTCTCATCAACAAGTGCATCATGTAAATCTGCATAAAAAATGGAATGATCTACATCATCACATGAAACTTGCAAAGGCTAAGAACTTGCCTCATTAGGACCAGCACTAGACTGTCCACTTGTAAAAAGAGGCAAGAAAGTATCATACATGTCTTTGGAGCTAACAGAGGTCTCCTTACTGCATGAAAGCAATGGCTGAATAAGATCTTCCACAAAAACAACATCACGGCTAACCAGAATGTGTTTAGTTTGTGGATGATCCAGACGATAGCCTTTACTTTCAGAACTATACCTAACAAAAATACATTTTACTCCTTTATCATCCAAGTTTCTGTGATGTTGTTCGGGCACTAATGCATATGCCAGACAACCAAAAACACGCAGATGAGAAACATACGGCTCGCGACCATGCCAAGCCTCATATGGAGTGATAGACTGAAGTGCTTTAGTGGGACACTTGTTCAATACATATTCTAGCCACCGACTACCTTAGATGCCCATAGCTAGAAACTCCCATGCCAAATACATTATTGTAGCCACCGACTACCTTACAAAGTGGGTAGAAGTCAAGGCCACAACAAAGAATGATGCTCAAACGACGGCAAGGTTTTTATTTGAGAATGTGTTCACGAGATATGGACCACCCATAGAGTTAGTGAGCAATAGAGGCACACACTTCTTGAATGAAGTCATTGAAAATCTTCTCCAAGAATTCTAGGTGATACATAAGAAGTCTGCCCCCTATCATCCATAGGCTAATGCACAAGCTGAGAGCACGAACAAGATCCTATGTAATGTATTGACAAAATTGGTAAATAATAAACGCTCTGATTGGGACAAACAACTTCATCACACTGTTTGGGCTTATCGAGTTGCCTACAAAATGGTACTCAATGCCACCCCATTTCAGATGGGCTTCAGACAAAATGCCATGCTACCATTGGACTTCCTAATCCCAACTTTAAAAATAGCACAAGAGCATGAGTGGAATGGACATGAGTTATCCTGTAGGATCTTTGATCTAGAATGCTTAGGTGAGACAAGGCTACGAGCGGCTGCAGGAATATATGCTGCAAAGAAAAGGCAAAAGGCATACTTCGATGCACATATCAAAGATAAAGGCTTGAAAGAGGGAGACCTAGTATTGGTTTATACACTAAAGCAACATGCCCATAAAGTGGAAAAAAGAGGATACAGACACATGATCATTAATAGAATTTCCACTAGTAGTGTAGTTCAATTGGCCACATTAGAAGGTGATATCCTGCCAAACTATATCAGTGGTTGTCGAGTCAAGCTATATCAAGAACCTCTTACAGAGAATATGCTAATGAGACTCAACACTGCTAAGAAGCGAAAAGAAGAAGAATTAAGGGTTAGAGAAGAAGCACAAGTAGAGGCTAGAGAACACATTAGGAGAAATAAGTTTAGACGCCAAGGCCTAGATATCAATCTTGAGGCCCCAAGATACCACATGGCCATGTGTCAAACATCAAGTGCAATTGCTTCTCAAATAATTGATCGACGTCCATTTGTGACCATAGCGGTAGGACAAGGGAAGAATGCAAGGACTGTGAGAGCATTGATTGACTCAAGTGCAACAACTAGTGTGGTTAGACTTTCATAATGCTAAGATCTACAATTGAACATCAATCCCATTGAAGCCTATCTCATAGGGTTGGGAGGTGTGGAAACCCCTTGTTTGGGTGAGGTAGAGCTTCCCATCTATCTTCAAGATGTTCCAATGAGAGTCAAAATGCTAGTGTGTGAAGATGAGGACCTTATAGAACCACTTGTCTTGGGTCAAGACTCGATCTATGATCATACCGTCAACTTAAACCTTAGAAGACAACTTCTTCAAGTTTGGGTACATGAACAATTCATCACATTAGCATTAGAGAATTGCATGAGCACAAAGCCAAGTAACACGCATTCTCTTAGTTCCTGTAGGCCTAATCTAAGCAAAGAAGATGTTGTATGTGACAAGAAAGATGTGATCGAGACGGACTCAATCATGAAAGAACGGTCTCAAAGGAGAGAGGACCCCTCTTCTTTTTTAAAGATGCTTGTAGCCGCGACAATTCAACCAAAGAGGCAAGTAAAACAGTATACACACACGGCTACATCAAATAGACAAACCAAATGCAAGAAGAAAAAAGCTCAGGGCAAGAAGCAGATATGGGTATGAAAAAGAGAGCAACCACCAGCTTTGCCACAACCATTCCCATCGAAGCAAGCTAACCATGTTAAAAGAAGCACCAAGAGATGAGGACATGCTAAAAGAAGCACCAAGAAATGATGACAATCTCAATCTCAAGGTCTCCGACAAATTTGGGTGCCAAAGAAATTAGCTGCAACTCAACAAGGGCGATTACAAATGTGGGTACCCAAGGCTCTCTTACATGCACAAAACCATATGATCTCCCTCACGAGAACCATCAGCAAAGAAACCATGGAGAAGCAAGAGTCGAAACCAAGGATAGAGTCCAAAAGAAGATAAATTCATCTCCTCGCCAGTAATAAAAGGACAACCATCAAGCATATGGGTTTGGAAGCCAAAAGCACCAGTAGCACCCACAAAACCAAAGAACCAACCATGACGGATAAAAAATGCACGCAACCATCCACCGATGAAGAAGCCAAAGTTGATCTCTATGCCGTACACTATTCTCAAGTGGCTCCCTATTAGGAGGAAATATCAATTGTCATTCGAGGATCCAACGGATGCCTCCAACAAAAGCTACATCAACATCTGCAAGGAACATTGAAAGCCATGACGTGCAACAACCATGTGCCTTTGGCATAATCTTGTCTTTTGCACCATTTAGGTCATGCATTTCCAAAGTATGCATCAATAAAGGGCCCCATTACACTGCCGTGCATAGACACGATTGAGAATCCCAGGCACATGAGATACACTTGACATATGTAAAATATTTTATTGATACTAACATCTTTCTTCTTGTTTTGTGACACTGTTCCAAAAAAAAAAAAAGAGAGAGAGAATACAAAGAAAAAGGACAGGACCATGTGCTCAAAGCATCTCTGATATGAACCATCAACTCGGACATCCAACAAAAATGGAAGATAAGTCGATGGTCAATCACCATGCTAGAGCACACCACGAGGAGATGAATATCGATAGACATTTGACCATGGTAAGAACTACCTACTTCGACAACACGATAACCCTGATAGAGTAGGAAACCTCTTCGTCAATATACCCTTGAGCACTTCACTGAAGATCCAAATTCTTGCACCATACTTCTTCCAATGCATGCCCCACGTATGCATGCATAGGGCCACATTACAAGGCCATGCACAAGGCACCTATCTTGTTCAACCCATGCACTAATGCACTTACCCATCATCCATTATGGGTTACAAGTACTTGGCATGAAAAAAAAAATCATCTTTGGAAGAACCAAAGGACATTATGGTGACATCAACAAGAGCAAAGAAGCAATTCACCACGTGAGTTGTTCATAACCAACATTGACAACCTCTTTTGAGTAGCTCACAATTTTTGAACGCACACAAAGACACCATCAAGCTCGAATACAAGGAAGAAGTACATACAAAGGTAGCAATGACCAAATGAAGAACCAGACAACTGCCCAAGCTACCATGGGAAGAGGGACCGCTCTTGTGGATACATGATGGACACTATCTCTCCAAGCACTACATGGAACAACCATTACAACAAGGGTCTATCAGGGACGACAGACTTTAGAGGGGGGGAGTGTTGACAGTCAAGATCAAGCACAAGCATAGAAGCACACCAAGGATGCAGACACATAAGAAGAAGGAGCATGTAGGGAGCTCCAAGAAGCACGTCAAATTTTCATAAGAAATCCCTATAAAAATAGTGATTTTTATCACTAAAAACCATTGTAAATACCATTTTCCATTTTTGTAACTCCATTTTGTTTAAGCCAAGGAATCCTTGAGCTTGAGGAGCTACCAATTTTCATAATTTTTTAGACTCCGTTTGAGCCCCAAATAAGTCTTGGAACCTAATTTTTAACTAGGTCGGACACTAGGTCTGGACAGGGCCAAAACCACTCAAAAACTATAAAAAGGGCTGGAGATCTCCTTTTTGGGGGTAGCTTGTTGTAGATTTGAGTTTCTATAATAGAGTTCTTTTGTAATCGAAGATCTTCCATTGTTCCACTCTTTGCTCTTACTTTGTGCGCGTGTGTGTATGTGTGTGCATGCTTGTGTGCTTTCACTCACGCACTTGTGCCATCACTTGCTCTTGGTCTTCATACCAGTCCTCACGTCTCCGTGGATTGACATTTAGACCATGAGCAAGTGATGGCACAAGTGCGTGAGTGAAAGCACACAAGCATGCACACACATACACACACACGCACAAGGTAAGAGCAAAGAGTGGAAGAATGGAAGATCTTCGATTACAAAAGAACTCTATTACAGAAGTTCAAATCTACAACAAGCTATCCCCAAAAAAGGAGCTCTCCAGCCCTTTTTATAGTTTTTTGAGTGGTTTTGGCCCTGTCCAGACCTAGTGTCCGACCTAGTTAAAAATTAGGTTCGAGGGCTTATTTGGGGGCTCAAATGGAGTCTAAAAATTATGAAAATTGGTAGGATGATACTTCTAATACTCCTCAAGCTCACGCACTCCTTGGCTTAAACAAAATGGAGAAATGGAAAATGGTATTTACAATGGTTTTTAGTGATAAAAATCACTTTTTTTATAGGGATTTCTTATGAAAATTTGACATGTGCTTCTTGGAGCTCCCTACATGCTCCTTCTTGCGTGTCCGCATCCTTGGTGTGCTTCTATGCTTGTGCTTGACCTTGACTGTCAACAGTCTACACCAACCATTTTGGCATAGTTTTTGCCTGCTCAATATCAGCTCTCTCATCAACAAGTGCATCATGTAAATCTGCATAAAAAATGGAATGATCTACATCATCACATGAAACTTGCAAGGGTGAAAAAGTTGCCTCATTAGGACCAGCACTAGACTGTCCACCTATAAAAAAAGGAAGGAAAGTATCATACACGTCTTTGGAGCTAATAGAGGTCTCCTTAGTACATGAAAGCAATGGCTGAATAACATCTTCCACAAAAACAACATCACGGCTAACCAGATAGTGTTTAGTCCGTGGATGATACAAACGATAGCCTTTACTTTCAGAATTATGCCTAACAAAAATACATTTTATTGCTTTATCATCCAAGTTTTTGTGATGTTGTTCAGGCACTAATGCATATGCCAGACAAGCAAAAACACGCATATGAGCAACAGATGGCTCGGGATCATGCCAAGCCTCATATGGAGTGATAGACTTAAGTGCTTTAGTGGGACACTTGTTCAGTACATATGTTGCACACATAATAGCCTCAAGCCAGAAACTATGTGGTAAAGCTTGACTCTTGACCATACACCTCACCATCTCCATGAGTATCATGTTCTTTTTTTCAACAACTCCATTCTGTTGAGATGTATATGGCACTATACACTGATGTTTTATCCCATGTTCAACCAAAAATGCATTAAATTCAGAAGACATATATTCCCCCCCGATCAGAATGGAGGGTGCCCATTTTACATGATAGATTTTTGGCCAAAACCAAAAACTGTTTGAAGCACATAAACACTTACGGACTTTGCCTTCAATGGATATACCAATGCATGCCTGGGAAAATCATCGATGAAAGTCACGAAGTCAAGATAGTTCCCAAAAGAAGGTGTCTGCATAGGACCGCAGACATCACTATGTATAAGCTGCAATTTCTGAGTAGCCCGGATTGAATCATCTTTTGAAAAGGAGAAATGCTGCATCTTGCCCAAAATATAGCCTTCACAAACATGTTTTCTAGGTGCCTCAAGTTTGGGCAAAGAGGACACCATTTTAGATTTCTGCACGCATAGCAAACTAGCAAAATTCAGACGACCAAAGCATGCATGCCAAAGCTTTGCATCTAACATAGCCTGAGAATCATGTACTGCACATGCCAAATCATTTACAGGTCTTTCATGGTCTATGAGATTATATAGCCCATGACGTAAAATGCTAGAAGCAATAATGATGTTGCCATTTGACAGATCATGAACTGTACACTTGTCATCAACAAATTTCATAGCCAAGCCAATCTTGGCTACTACAGAAACTGATAACAGCTTTTTCTCGATCCCGGGCACAAATAAAGCATGTGAGAAGGTGAAAGAACTACCATCAAGAGTAGTCAAAATCATCTTACCAACTCCCATAACAGGATAAAAGGAGTTGTTGGCGCATGTGATAGTATTCCCTATAGGGCAGGCTCGAGTGAAGAGAAGAAACTATGCTACGAGGTAATATGTTTGGTCGCCCCACTATCAAAGTACCAAACATCTGAGTCTACTTCAGACATGCACTGCTCATGAGAAGATGGGTCAAAAGTGCAAACATTAGTAAACGCCCATTCTTCACCTTGTACAAGATTAGCAAACTCTGTTTTCAATGTAGAGGCCTCTCCAACAACCATTCCGGCCTCTTTCTTCTTTGCCTCTTTAGCAGCAAGTTTTGGACAGCTCTTAATGACGTGATCATTTGCTTTACAATATTTGCAAAACAATTTATGTTTTTCTGATTTCTTCTTATCTTTTTCTTTCTTCTTCGAATGTGCAACATTTGCAGGTTTCTACTTACTAGTAGAAGAGCTCCATTTACCTTTGACCTTCTGACTAGACAGGAAAGCTTGATCTTCAACACACATAATAGACATGTTCTACCTAGACTAGTCTTCCTACAACAAAACAGAAACTAACTCTTCAAATGTTAAGGCATTTGGATTGCCTTTCATCATCAAACGAAGAGTAGGAGCAAAAATCTGATATGAGTTGGGAAGACCATTTAGAACAGTCTGCACAAGTGAACTATCAGGAAGGACTTCATCTGTATAAATCAACTATTCCTTCAAATCCTTGATCTTTGTTAGAAAACTATCCATAGAATCACCTTCATTCATGTGCTGACTCTCCAACTGTTTTTTGAGGTAAGTGTGTACCTAATTCACGAGGTCTTAGGGACTTGTGTCAAAGAGACTAAATCTTATTTGGCACACAAGTGCATATAGTGGTGGATTGACACACGCTTAATTATCAATCTGAAGAACCTGCCGAATCAAGTGTATGAGGACATGTGCGCACATGATGGAAAGTGAAGTGGTTCAGCTAAAATGCAAGAGAAAAGACTAAACTACCTCTCCAACTCACTTAATCTCTGAAAGTGTCTGCCACGATACCGCTTACAATGGTAAATACAAATTCAAATGTTTCTCCCAGCTATGAACTCCAAATATGGGTAGTAGCAGGTTTGTTTTGAAGCTCTTGATGAGACGCATCTATTGATCGTATCTTCAGTTGAATCTGACAACCGCCCTTCAAGTTATGGCCAAAACAGTGAATGGTGGGAAACACCTTCACTCACTCCACAACTCGTACTTGCTCACACACACACACTACAGTAGTTAAAAAGTGATGGGGAGGGATAGATAACAATCCTACACACACATTCCAACCTTCACACACACACACACACAAGAGATCATAGAGAAGATGAAAATCTGCACGAAAGAAGAAAATTCAAAATTTTGGAGCTCTCCTTCTTCACAATGGCAAAAAGTCTTTACAAAGAGTCACAAAGTGACTTATATACATGTGCCCTAAAAAATGGTCCTTTCACACAAGTGGCCGGCACTTTATTGGATAATCTCTAATTTCCTACTATTTTACAAGAAATATATTACAATGAGTTGGGTTTATGCATCTAGAGGACTCCTCTAGTGCATTTACATAGCTTGGAGGGAATTTCCTAGGATTTTGAAGAAGAAAAGTATGCCCATTAATTTGAAATTTTGGGCCCTTCTTTTGTGCCTCTTTTCTCTGCAACACTCTCCCCCTCTTTGTCTCTATCGTCCCTTGACAGCTTTACTTCTCGTTTGCAACTTGTCTATGGCTCCAATACATGCACCCAGTGGTCGAAGAAGCAATAAGGATTGTTAGAGAATTTGTTACTTTATCCGAGGTATGTCCTTTGCTTCTGTTTGCCCCTTGGTATTCCTTATATCACAAGTCTGGGTTGCTGTATTGAGTGGGGCTGCCACGCACGCCATGAGTGGCTAAGAATGTGATGTTCTTAGTCACTCTCTTCAACTTCTCGGCCTCTGCCTCTTTCTCACTTTTGGTCTTCTGATATATCTTTG
This sequence comes from Ceratopteris richardii, assembly GCA_020310875.1. Classification (NCBI taxonomy): domain Eukaryota; kingdom Viridiplantae; phylum Streptophyta; class Polypodiopsida; order Polypodiales; family Pteridaceae; genus Ceratopteris; species Ceratopteris richardii. Next base: position 165,032,259 of record CM035411.1, on the reverse strand, counting down.
TCTTCACACATCTGACCCTCTTGTATTGCTTGGAGCCTGTTTACTTCTTTCTTGTCGCACACCTCACTTTGCTGACCTTTACTGTCTTTCAAGACAGCATTACGTTTCAAAGGCCCTATTCTTGAATCTTCTTTGTCATCCTCTAGGACTTGATTCATTTCTTTCCCATGCACGCATCCCATGGACGAGGAGGCAGCTAGGACCTTCAGACAATTGGTTATCTTATCTGATGAAGAGTCCTTCTTGTGCTGTCTCTCTTCCCTGCTTGTTTCGCTTCACCGCCTGCTCCTTGTGGATGAGGAAGCTTTGTGCAACCTCCCATGAAATGTCCTGGTTGTTATCTTTCTTTAATTCCACTCACCAGGACCTGGTTCTTTGGTGTTGTCGCTTGATGCATGCCCCTAGGGGACTTTGGACAGAGAGTTGTTCTTTTCCTTTATAAACTTTGTTCCTTACTGAGCAGTTTTATTCTTTGATCTTCTTCTTCTTCTTTTCTTGCTTGACTCCCCTTCCACAACTACTTATACAAGTTGCACCAGTTATGCTATTGAGATGATTCCACTTCATCTTAGAAGTAAATGCCCTAGACTATCAAATCATACTTATACCATTTACATAGAAATTTTACATCAGTTATAAAAGCTTGCCCAAAGTATGCATTTGGAACAATTGAATTTCAAACCTGTCCCAAAGTTACAATCCTCCAAGTTTGATCATCAATAAAACTTGCAGAAATTATGATATTGCAAAATTTTCACTTTGCCTTAGAAGTACATGCCCCGGATTACCAAAGGACACTCATAAAATTTAAATAAGCATTTTATATCAGTTATAAAAACTTGTCCAAAGTAGGCCTCTAGAACATTTGAATTTTAGACCTCTCCAAAAGTTACAACCTCCAACTTTGATCATCAATAAAACTTGCATCAATTATGATATTGCAAAACTTTCACTTTGCCTTAGATGTACATGCCCTTGACTATCATATCACATTGATAACATTCGAATAGAAACTTTGTATTAGCTATAAAGACCTGTCCGAAATGGGTCTCTGCAATGTTTTGACAAGTTGTCAGTTGCTTCAACAATCTTCCTGCATTTCAACAAATCATCTTATTATCCAATCATGCATAATACAAGCTGCTTCATACATGATCACTAAAAGCTTGAGATGTATATAAGCATCCATGACGCTTCACATGAAGGAAAGATCCTCAATCTAATCTCACATATGAGATGTGATATGACTCAAGTGACTCGCTTATTCAAGCACAACTCCAAAACTCCTTCGCACATAGGTGTGTGTGCTCACTTAGCTCAACCAACACATCCAAGATTACATAACCAAGCTCACAAGACTAAAATACAATGCACTCACATATATAGAATCATATGCACTTTCCCATAGAGCAGCCCACAAGTAGATGCACATATTCGAGAGTCACAAATCAATCTTCTCTAACATTTATACACATTCAGATGTCATATAAGAGCAGTAGAAGCTTGCACACACATTCAACCAAACACAAAAGCTGGAAATGCTTCACTACTAACAATGAGAGAGAGAGTATATAACAAGCATAAAGCTTAATGATCGACCTCTACAATGAACATATGAGTCACATATCACTCCATAGTGTGTGGGAGGATAGTGAATGCTTCTCTACACAATGAGAAGAGTTCTAACATCTATCGCATCGACAAGGAGGACAATATGGATACTCCTATTGCTAAGAGGAGCTCAAGGAAGTAGTGGGTTGCTCTTCTCTTTATATAGATGATGAGCATTGGCTCTTGAGTGGGCTGAAGAGGTAGAGTTAGGGAGAGAGAGAGAATCTCTCAATCAAGTTGAGTAGATTACTCATTTTCCTTAGCTAAGATCAGCCCAAACTTAGGTGCTTCAATTAGCTAAAGATTCCCCTTGATTTGCTCAACAAAAAGCATGTGCAAGCACACTCATGGGCGTCTGAAATTTTCACATAGCATTTTCTTCTTGATTGACTTGACTAAGGCTGGACTATAAGCTATGCTCATGATTTAAATGAAATAGGAGGTGGTTCACATGCTCTACACAAGAGATAACTAAAAAAACCAAGTAATGGAACTAGTAAATGAAAGACAAAATTGACATTGGGCTTCACCTTTGAAGCTTGCATTTTCAACACTCCCCCTCAAGATACAATTGGGAAGCACCATGCAATTCTCGATATGAAGTCCTCCTTCTTGAGAGATTCATATGCTTCTTGGGTGAGTTGTAGCTTCATCTTCATCTTGCTTGAACCTCCATTGCTACATTCGATTTGATCTCCTTGAAATCTTGAAGTAGATAGTACATAGTTACCTATCCAAGATCTCGTTACCTTCAAGAAGTCTTTGTCTTCATCCTTTGTTATCTCCAAATGATCACTTTGGAGGAGTAGCAAACCTCTTGTCCATACACGAGTGTATGGAAGAAGGAAAAGTGAGTGACTATGTATCTTGCTTCCACAGCAAGATCTATCCAAGCTTGAATCCTTTCTTTTGCTCTTCTCTTCTTCATCATCCATGTCCTTTGGTGCTCTCTTGAAGTCTTTGTCTTGTACTCTTGAAAGGAACTCTTCTATTATGGCTTCTTCTTCTTGTGCCAACTTAGCTCTCTCTCCTTTTGATTCTTCGTCTTTTCCA
>CM035411.1:165014595-165022095 GCA_020310875.1 Ceratopteris richardii | reverse complement strand
ATATACATATACATATACATATACATATACGATGTATATACATATACATATACATATACATATACATATACATATACATATACGTATACATATACGTATACATATACGTATACATATACGTATACATATACATATACATATACATATACGTATACATATACATATACATATACATATACATATACATATACATATACATATACATATACATATACATATACATATACATATACATATACATATACATATACATATACATATACATATACATATACATATACATATACATATACATATACATATACATATACATATACATATACATATACATATACATATACATATACATATACATATACATATACATATACATATACATATACATATACCTATACATATACGTATACATATACGTATACATATACCTATACGTATACGTATACATATACGTATACATATACATATACGTATACATATACGTATACATATACATATACATATACGTATACATATACGTATACATATACATATACATATACATATACATATACATATACATATACATATACGTATACATATATATATACATATACATATACATATACGTATACATATACATATACATATACGTATACATATACATATACATATACATATACGTATACATATACATATACATATACGTATACATATACATATACATATACATATACATATACGTATACATATACATATACATATACATATACGTATACGTATACATATACATATACGTATACATATACATATACATATACATATACATATACATATACATATACATATACATATACATATACATATACATATACATATACATATACATATACATATACATATACATATACATATACATATACATATACATATACATATACATATACATATACATATACATATACATATACATATACATATACATATACATATACATATACATATACATATACATATACATATACATATACATATACATATACATATACATATACCTATACATATACGTATACCTATACATATACGTATACATATACATATACATATACATATACATATACATATACATATACATATACATATACATATACATATACATATACATATACATATACATATACATATACATATACATATACATATACCTATACGTTACGTAAAGTATATGTATATGTATATGTATATGTATATGTATATGTATATGTATATGTATATGTATATGTATATGTATATGTATATGTATATGTATATGTATATGTATATGTATATGTATATGTATATGTATGTGTATATGTATATGTATATGTATATGTATATGTATATGTATATGTATATGTATATGTATGTGTATATGTATATGTATATGTATATGTATATGTATATGTATATGTATTCGTATATGTATACGTATATGTATATGTATACATATATGTATACGTATACTTATATGTATACATATACATATACGTATACATATACATATATGTATACGTATACTTATACGTATACATATACGAATACATAGACATATACATATACATATACATATACATATACATATACATATACATATACATATACATATACATATACATATACATATACATATACATATACATATACATATACATATACATATACATATACATATACATATACATATACATATACATATACATATACATATAGAGATACAGATACATATACATATACATATACATATACATATACATATACATATACATATACATATACATATACATATACATATACATATACATATGCATATACATATACATATACATATACATATACATATACATATACATATACATATACATATACATATACATATACATATACATATACATATACATATACATATACATATACATATACATATACATATACATATACATATACATATACATATACATATAGATATACATATACATATACATATACATATACATATACATATACATATACATATACATATATAAATACATATACATATACATATGCATATACATATACATATACATATACATATGCATATACATATGCATATACATATACATATACATATACATATACATATACATATACATATACATATACATATACATATACATATACATATACATATACATATACATATACATATACATATACATATACATATACATATACATATACATATACATATACATATACATGATGGGGGACGTATCTCAACCCCTAAGCAACGATGAAGCGCGAATGACCTCCACAGGTATCCTTCTTTGACCTCTGCACACCAAAAATGCTCTTACTCAGAGCTTATGCAGAGAACTCCAGTGAGCTTTTGTAGACCTGTAGTAGACACCAAGAGCTTTCCAAATTTCACCTCAAATGGATGCCTACACAAGGAGAAACAATGTCTACAACATGAGCTAGTTGAATGCTCACAACTGCCAATCAAGCAGATACCTCACTTCACTCCAGCAAGCTTTTCTCAGAGATTATACAGAGAATGAATATCAAACTTTGGTCAACTTTAGAGGACTCTAATAGCTACCCAATGACACCAAAATCATAGCAAATGGATACATAGAGAAGGAGAACCAGCCCTTACAACAAAGAGCAAAATATCTCAAACAGAGCCTACACACTAAGAGAGATATCAATCACACAACTTCACTAAAATGAATGTTGCTCCTAGATTACTCAGAGAATGATCAAGAGAATTTGTGAGCATAAAATAGACTCTAATAGCTATCCAATGAGACAAGAATTACATCAAATGGATACAATATGAGGGAGAACCAATGCTAACAACTCAGGGGTAGAGAGTTGCAACACTGCCTGCGCACACACATAGATATGCCTACTAAAAGAAAACAAACAAGCAAGCAAGGGGCTAGCTTAAGCAAGGGGCTTGCTTATCACAACTCCAGCACTTAGTGCTCACTTTACATGAGCTAAAACTCCAAGAAGATGGCCCAAAAGAAATCGGGATACATGCTCCTTTTATAGTGAGAAATATGCCCCTAAAATCTAGGAACTACCTTTCCAAATCAGCCTCCTAACTTGGAGGAATTAGTTGAGATGACTTGGGGAGTGGTTGAGTGAATTTTCTTGATGGAATCTCGTGGCTTTTGGCTTCCTTTGATTGCTCCACATGTCCATAAAAGATTCCCCACGAATTTGTAGCTTGAAGCTTGACTTTTAACACTCCCCCTCAAGCTTCAATTCTTCGTCCTCATCCAAGCTCCTTCATGTTGATGCATTGCTTGAATTTTGAAATCTTCATCCCATCCAAAGCCTTTGTAAACATGTCGGCAACTTGTTCCTTGGTACCAATATGATGTACTGAAACTTCCTTCGATATCACCTTTTCCCTTATGAAGTGATAGTGCACTTCAATATGCTTGGTTCTAGCATGATAGACAGGATTCGATGCTAGATGAATGCTACTCATATTGTCACAAAAAATTGGATATGTGTCAACCTGCAAATTAAGCTCCATAAATAACTTCTTAATCCACATTAGCTCACATGTGACTTGAGCCAAAGCTCTATACTCAGCCTCGGTGGAAGATAATGCCACCGTGGGTTGCTTCTTTGAAATCCATGAGATGATCTTGCTACCTAGCATGACTAGGTAACCACTTGTACTTCTTCTATCCTCCTTCAAACCGGCCCAATCGGCATCAGAATAAGCTTTGACCTGCATATCATCATCAAATGAATAGAACAATCCTTCATTTATAGTGGCTTTGAGATATCGCAACATTCTTCTTGCAGCTTGCAAGTGTGTAGTCCTTGGACTATGCATAAATTGTGATAACACTCCAACTCCATATGCTATGTCGGGCCTGGTTATTGTGGCATAATTGAAAGAGCCTACAATAGATCGATACAAAGTTACATCCTCTAATGGCTCTCCATCAATGGAGCTTAGCTTTACATTAACTTCCATGGGATTTGAAATAGGCTTGCAATGTAGCATCCCAAACCTCTCAAGTAGGTCTAGAATATACTTCCTTTGTATGAGCATAATACCTTCTTCTTTGTATACAACTTCAATGCGAAGAAAATACCTAAGATCTCCAAGATCACAGATCCTAAACTCCTTTCCAAGCTTTGCCTTGATCTCCTCAATGCCCTTTGTATCATTACCTGTAATGATAAGATCATCTACATACACACACATGTAGACCACAAGTTCTCCTCTTTGTTTGATGAAGAGAGATGGATCCGCCTTGCATTGATTGTAACCACATTTGATCAAATAGTCCACCAATCTTTGGTTCCAAGCCCTTGGAGCTTGCTTTAGGCCATAAAGTGCCTTCTTCAACCTACAAACATGATGTGGAAACTCTTTATGAACAAAACCTAGTGGTTGCTCCATGTATACCTCTTCTTCCAAGTCTCCATTGAGAAAGGCATTCTTGATATCCAATTGGAAGAGCTTCCATCCTTTGCTAGCAGCCATTGCAATGAGTGTCCTAATGGTGCTCATCTTTGCCAGGGGCTGAATGTCTCTTCAAAGTCCACTCCATAGGTTTGTGCAAAACCCTTGGCCACCAATCTTGCTTTGAACCTAGAAATAGATCCATCTGAATTCCTCTTTACTTTATACACCCACTTATTACCTATTACCTTCATGTTCTCCTTCTTGGGCACTAGAGTCCATGTTTGATTTTCCTCAAGTGCGTCGATCTCTTCTTGCATTGCCTCTTTCCATTCGATGTACCTGCTTGCATCTTCATAGCAATCGGGCTCATTATCTTGTACTACTTTGTTCATATATGCATAATGAGTTGCCATGTATGAATCATAAGTAAACCTTTGAGTTGGATACTTAACTCTAGAAGACTTCCTTTCTTCACCTTTTGGAGGAATAAACCTCCTTTGCCTTGGGAACTTGATCTCTTTCTTTGACATGGCTTCTTTCTCCATCATGTGTCCTTCATCATCTTCAACTTCATTACCTTCTTCATCCAACTCCACCAATGTTGCTTTGCCTTTGTTGATTGATTGTGCTTCATAGCTTGATGAAGATCTCCCCCTCCATGGTGAGTTCATGCTTGAACTATCTTCATTGATGGAACACCTTGGGCCGCTTAGCTCTAGGTCGATTTGTTCTTCATCATGTCCATGCTTTTCTTCTTCATAGTCCTGCATACAATCATACTTCTTATACCAAGGGAGTAGCTCATCAAATGCTACATCCCTTGATATCCTCAAGTCCTTTGTGTTTGGGTTGAAGCACCTGTAACCTTTATGATCATTTGAATATCCTAGAAACACACACTTTTCTGCCTTTGGTTGTAGCTTGTGCCTCAATTCACTTGGCACATGTACATAACAAGTACATCCAAATATCTTCAAGTGGGAAAGATCAGGTTTCTTACCATAATAGGCTTGATATGGTGTCAAGCCATGGATCCCTGAGGTAGGAGCCCTATTCATAAGATACACGGCGGTATTTGCTGCATCACTCCAAAACATGTTAGGTACATTCATCTCATTAAGCATTGCTCTAGCGATCTCGGCAATGTATCTATTTTTTCTCTCTGCTACTCCATTTTGTTGGGGTGTGTACCTGCATGTTACTTGCCTCTTGATGCCTTGATCCATTAAAAAATCAGAAAACTCATTTGAGAAATATTCTCCCCCTCCATCGGACCTTAGCTTCTTGATATATGTACCTGTTTCCTTCTCTACCATTGCCTTGAATGCTTTGAAACATGTAAACACATCTGATTTGTTTTTGATGAAATAAACCCAAACCATCCTTGTGCAATCATCTATAAAAGTGACAAAGTACTTGTTACCTCCAATGGATTGCTCTTTCGTTGGCCCCCACACATCTGTATGTATCAACTCCAATGGATGTTGGCTTATGTAGCCACTCTTCTTGAATGGAAGTCTCGCTTGCTTCCCTAGTTGACAAGATTCACATAAATGCTTCATACCTTGTCCTTGGAAGTTGGGAAGACCTTCAACCAGCCTCTTGAATTGCATTTCCTTCATTCTTTGTATGTTGATGTGACCTATCCTCTTGTGCCACAAGTCCAACTCCGAAATCCTCTTGTTTCCATATGTGAAGTAGACATGTTGAGTAGAATGAGAATTTACCTCCAAAGTGAAGAGTCTCCCTTGCTTCTTTCCTCTTGCTATGACCTTGTAACCTTGCTTAGGGTTCTCCACAAAGCATCCACCTTTGTTGAACCTTACTTGATAGCCTCTTTCAACCATTTGCCCAACGGACACCAAGTTCTTTGTGATGGTAGGTACATGCAAGACATCCTTGAGACATCTTCCTTCCTCCTTGTCATCCAAAGCTACATCTCCAACATGGGAGATCTCATGGGTTGTATCATCACCTGTTTCTACATGTCCTTTACCTTTGGGAACATGTAGATTAGTAAACCAAGAAGCATTGCAACTCATATGGTTGCTACATCCACTATCAATATACCAAGTGTTATCTACTTTGCTTGAATTCCCATTCATGTGCATCATCAAGAGATTGTCATTTTCTGAACTTGTAGAAGCATAATTACCTTGGCCTTTGTATGAAGAACCTTGATTATAGTTCCTTTGGTTTCCTCCTTGGTAGCAATCTCTAGCATAGTGGCCAAACTTGCCACATATGTAACATCCTTCGCCATCTTGATTCCTGTTTTGTTGATGTCGTCCTCCTCTTCCTCTTGATCTTCCTCTCCCTCTTTGTGATGAGGTGCCTTGGTCATGTCCTTGATTTCTTGAGTGGCCTTGCCTTCCTCCAAACCTTCCTTTGCCCCTTCCTTGTCCTTGTCTTCCTTTGCCCCTTTGATTACCTGCATAGAAAACTTGTGCATCTTTGCTTTTAGTTGAACTTCCACCTATGTTCATTTCTTCGGTGACCATGAGAGCAACCAATTGCTCAAAATCGGGAAGATTATCCCTTACATAAACTGAAGTGGTAAATGGTTTCCACTTCTCATCATCTCTCAAACCATTGAGAGTATAAGCCACAAGATCGTCATCGTCTACGTGGCTTCCAATGGATCCCAATGCATCTGATAACTCCTTGACCTTAAGTATGTAGTCATTTATGCTACTCCCTGAGCTCTTCCTAAGGTTGTTGAGCTCATTCTTGAGTTGGATCTTCCTTGCTTTGGTGCTTGTTGAATAAAGCCTTTCTGTCTCCCATACCTTCATGCTTGAATCCAGGTCTTGGATATGGCCGATCATGCTATTGCTAATGTGTTGGGAAAGAATAAAGATAACCCTCTTGTCTCTTTCATTCCATTCCCTAAAGGCCCTTCTCTGATCATTGGTTGGATTCTCATCCAACCTAGGTCTTGGTTCACTTCCACTAATCAACCCCCAAAGGCCCTTGCCCATAAGATAGTTGGAGACCCTAAATCTCCATGGTTGATAGTTCCCTTTGTCTAGCTTTTCAATTTGAGTGTTGAAGTCTCCCAT
>CM035411.1:164892095-165009595 GCA_020310875.1 Ceratopteris richardii | reverse complement strand
CAAGTAGCAAAGACCAGAGATGGTAGACTTAGGGTCTCCAACTACCGTATGGGCAAGGGCGTTTGGGGATTGATTAGTGGAAGTGAACCAAGACCTAGGTGGGATGAAAATCCAATCAATGACCAGCGAAGGGCCTTTAGGGAATGGTATGAAAGAGACAAGAGGGTTATCTTTATCCTTTCCCAACACATTAGCAATAGCATGATCGGCCATATCCAAGACTTAGATTCAAGCATGAATGTATGGGAGACACTTGAGAGGATTTATTCAACAAGCACCAAAGCAAGGAAGATCCAACTCAAGGATGAGCTCAACAACCTTAGGAAAAGCTTAGTGACTAGCATAAATGACTACATACTTAAGGTAAAAGAATTGTCAGATGCATTGGGATCCATTGGAAGCCACGTAGATGATGATGATCTTGTGGCTTGTACTCTCAATGGTTTGAGGGATGATGAGAAGTGGAAATCCTTTACCACTTCAGTATATGTAAGGAATAATCTTCCCAATTTTGAGCAATTAGTTGTTCTCATGGTCATCAAAGAGATGAACATAGGTGGAAGTTCAGCTAAAAGCAAGGATGCACAAGTTTTTTGTGGAGGTAATCAAAGGGGCTAAGGAAGACGAGGACAAGGCAAGGACAAAGGAAGGTTTGGAGGAAGGCAAGGCCACTCAAGCAATCAAGGACATGACCTAGGCACCTCATCACAAAGAGGTAGAGGAAGAACAAGAGGAAGAGGAGGAAGGCATCAACAAAACAAGAATCAAGATGGCAAAGGATGTTACATATGTGGCAAGTTTGGACACTATGCTAGAGATTGTTACAAAGGAGGAAACCAAAGGAGCTATAATCAAGGTTCTTCATACGAAGACCAAGATAATTATGTTTTTACAAGTTCAAAAAATTACAATCTCTTGATGATGCAGATGAATGGGAATTCAAGAAAAGTAGATAACACTTGGTAAATTGATAGTGGATGTAGCAACCATATGAGTTCCAATACTTCATGGTTTACTAATCTAAATCCTCCCAAAAGTAAAGGACATGTAGAAACAACTGATGATACAGCCCATGAGATCTCCCATGTTGGAGATGTAGCTTTGGATGATGAGGAGGAAGGAAGATGTCTCAAGGATGTCTTGCATGTACTTACCATCACAAAGAAGTTGGTGTCTATAGGGGAAATGGTTGAAAGAGGCTATCAAGTAAGGTTCAACAAAGGTGGGAGAGGTAAATTCTCATTCCACCCAACATGTCTACTTCACATATGGAAACAAGCAGATTTTGGAGTTGGACTTGTGGCACAAAAGGAAAAGGATAGGTCACATCAACATACAAAGAATGAAGGAAATGCAATTCAAGAGGCTGGTTGAAGGTCTTCCCAACTTCCAAGGACAATGTATGAAGCGTTTATGTGAATTTCATCAACTAGGGAAGCAAGGAGACTTGCATCAAGAAGAGTGGCTACATAAGACAACATCCATTGGAGTTGACACATACAGATGTGTGGAGGCCAACCAAAGAGCAATCCATTGGAGGTAACAAGTACTTTGTCACTTTTATAGATGATTACACAAGGATGGTTTGTGTTTATTTCATAAAAAAACAAATCACATGTGTTTAGATGTTTCAAAGCATTGAAGGCAATGGTAGAGAAGGACATAGGTACATATATCAAGAAGCTAAGGTCTGGGTACACACCCCAACAAAATAGGGTAGCACACAGAAAGAATAGATACATTGCGAAGATCACCAGAGTAATGCTTAACGAGATGAATGTACCTAACATGTTTTGGAGTGATGCAACAAATACCATAGTATATCTTATGAATAGGGATCCTACATGAGGGATCCATGGATTGACACCATATCAAGCCTATTATGGTAAGAAACCTGATCTTTCCCACTTGAAGCTATTTGGATGTACTTGCTATGTACATGCCAAGTGAATTGAGGCATAAGCTACAACCAAAGGCAGAAAAGTGTGTGTTTCTAGGATATTCACATGATCATAAAGGTTACAGGTGCTTCAAACCAAACACAAAGGACTCGAGGATATCAAGGGATGTAGCATTTGATGAGCTACTCCCTTGGTATAAGAAGTATGATTGTATGCAAGAATATGAAGAAGAAAAGCATGGACATTATGGAGAACAAATTGACCTAGAGCTAAGTGGCCCAAGGTGTTCCATCAATGAAGATACTTCAAGCATGGAGGGGGAGATCTTCATAAAGCTATGAAGCACAATCAATCAACAAAGGCAAAGCAACAATGGTGGAGTTAGATGAAGAAGGCAATGAAGTTGAAGACGATCAAGAACACATGATGGAGAAAGAAGCCACATCAAAGATCAAGTACCCAAGAAAAAGGAGGTTTATTCCTCCAAAAGGTGAAGAAAGTCTTCTAGGGTTAAGTATCCAACTCAAAGGGTTAATTATGATTCTTACATGGCAACTCATTATGCATATATGAACAAAGTAGTAGAAGATCATGAGCCTGATTGTTATGAAGATGCAAGTAGGTACACTGAATGGAAAAAGGTAATGCAAGAAGAGATTGAAACACTTGAGGAGAATCAAACATGGAATCTAGTGCCCAAGAAGGAGAACATGAAGGTAATAGGTAATAAGTGGGTGTATAAAGTAAAAAGAATTTGGATGGATCTATTTCTAGGTTCAAAGTAAGATTGGTGGCCAAGGGTTTTGCACAAACCTATGGAGTAGAATTTGAAGAGACATTCAGCCCGGTGGCAAAGATGAGGACAATTAGGACACTCATTGCAATGGCTCCAAGCAAAGGATGGAAGCTCTTCCAATTGGATATGAAGAATGCCTTTCTCAATGGAGACTTAGAGGAAGAGGTATACATGGAGCAACTGCTAGGTTTTGTTCATAAAAAGTTTCCACATCATGTTTGTAGGTTGAAGAAGGCACTTTATGGTCTAAAGCAAGCTCCAAGGGCTTCGAACCAAAGATTCATGGAATATTGGATCAAATGTGGTTACAATCAATGCAAGGCGGATCCATCTCTCTTCATCAAACGAAGAGGAGAACTTGTAGTCTATTGTGTATGTAGATGGTCTTATCATTACACATAATGATACAAAGGGCGTTGAGGAGATCAAAGCAAAGCTTGAAAAGGAGAAAGGATCTCTTAGTTTGGAGATCTTCACTATTTTCTCGGCATTGAAGTTGTATAAAAAGAAGAAGGTATTATGATCATACAAAGGAAGTATATTCTAGACCTACTTGAGAGGTTTGGGATGCTACATTGCAAGCCTATTTCAAATCCCATGGAAGTTAATGTAAAGCTAAGCTCCATTGATGGAGAAACATTAGAGGATGTAACTTTGTATCAATCTATTGTAGGCTCTTTCAATTATGCCACAATAAGTAGGCCCAACATAGCATATGGAGTTGGAGTGTTATCACAATTTATGCATAGTCCAAGGACTACACACTTTCAAGATGCTTCCCTAGATTCTCCTCAAGTTTTTGTATGCTTTAGAAGGTGTGTATGTTACCTATTGATAGCTTGTCCCTTGCTAATCTTTGACTAGTTGATATCTCGATCGAGGTAGCCCCCTTTTGATATCTTCTTGCTTTGATAAGTCCCCTTGTGCTTCCATGAGTTGTCTTGATCCCTTCAAGTCTTCAACATGATTCTTACTGATGTATCCAAGCCTCCAAAATGCTCTAATGCCACTGATGGGGAATGATTCTAACACCCTACTGCAACAATGGAAGATGGCTGCCCTCCACTAGGAAAACCATCCTCTGCAAGATAGGCTACCTGTTTGCAACACTCTCTGCCTATGCGCAGAGATATACCTTCACAAGGGAATTTCTCACAATTCACTCAATCATTATTCAAAATGAGTACAATGAGATAGCAAACAATGCTCTACAGTCTAGTACAATTAGATTTGGGAAAGCCTAATTACACCTCTAGATAGAGAAGAGCAAAATCATGCTAAAATGAGGTAAGCAAGCAAGGGGGTTGCTGGCTGGAGTTTATGAATTCTCTAAACTAAGTGAAAAAATCTTGGAATGCATACAACTCAATAAACAAAGGTGGGATGCTGTTTGAATAGAGTTTTACTTTTCCTACAATCTAGCTAACCACCCACCAATCAATGTAGGTGCACTTTTTGGTGGGTGATTGATAAAATTTGAATTTGATTGAGTTTGGTGGAGCTCCTAACTTGATTCCATACTTTAGGTCCTCCTTTTATATTGTTCCACTACCAAATGCATGGTCGAGTCCTTTCGCATGATTGAGACTTGATTTTTTACACACACACACACACACACACACACACACACACACACATATATATATATATATATATATATATATATATATATATATATATATATATATATATATATATATATATATGTGTGTGTGTGTGTGTGTGTGTATGTATGTATGTATGTATGTATGTATATGTAGGTGTATATGTATGAGTATATGTATATGTGTCACTCTAGCACAATGGCAAGTACCAACGTGAGGAGATCCACCTCATAATTGTCAATCCATTGAGACATGAGGACTAGTATTGACGACTATGAGCAAGTGATGGCACAAGTGCATGAGTGAGAAGCACACAAGCATGCACACACACACACACACGTGCACACAAGGCAAGAATAAAGAGAGGAACAATGGAGTTCTTTGTATTACTCAAAAAGTCTCTTACAATAGCTCAAAACTCATCCCTTCAGCATCTCCCATGCTAGCAAATTCAAATTCCATTGGGATAGGAGGAGCAAATGGGGCAACTTGTGATGTGCCTTCATATCTAGATCTAGGAATTTGAATCGTAAAGGGAGGCACTGTGGCATCCCCTCATGGTGAGACTTCTGGAGTCGTAAGAACTTCTCGTGTCTCGACACATGGAATTGAGCCCCTCATTTGCTTGGATTGATGTGTGGAAGTTTTGCATCCTTTAAACGACTGTAGTTGTGACCAGGTCAATGCATGTTCGATGGGTACATCGTATGATACACATTTGCAAATAATGCGCATTATTGCACAACATCCATTCACCACTAGCTTCCTGGAAGAACTTTTATTAGCTTCGTACAACTGCTCTATAATCCATACAGGAAGCGTAATGGTTAGTGTGCTTGTCTCTACCAAGTAAATCCTGAACCAAATCCATTTGTGTGGTTGAATCTATCTTGGCCAGGAAATGCAAAATGTTGCATGCACATGCACAGAGGGATTGAAACATTTGGTGTGAGTGATTCCATGTCTTTTAAATTTTGTAGTTTCCTATTCTTCATGTTATCGGGTATCAAAGCATCCTTCTCGGAGGGCACATGTGTGCCGTGCATGTTCACATCATCACTTACCAATTCTAGGGTAAGTTCAAACTTTTTCAGCTCATTGTTGCCCAATAAAGAGGGAATGATGAAGGTTTTTGGTCGGTCCTTTGCCTCAATCGCCTATAATATTGTTGATATCAACTAGTAACAGTGCATAAAATCTGGTTTTGGTAAGGGTGCCTCAAAGTATTCCACCAGCCCTATGCATTGCCATATGCATTGAAGTTCTGGTGTCTTTTGGAGAGTCTCGAACTCTTTGGAAAAGAATTGGAATCGTACCCAGGCCCTATCATAATCACACTTGGACTCCCATATGTACTTCGCCTCTCCAAAGGGCCTAGGCATGCCATTGAACCAGTGAGAGTTTGCATGAACTCTCTCTGTTATTCCTGTGGGAGGGACTGTATGAGTATTTATTGGAGGTGTCACTGTTGACTAGAATTATTGTTGACCTTTTTGCACTAACATGTCTTCGTGTGGGGAATGTATGATTGATTATAGGTACTCTGAGAGGAAAAGAAGTTTGTTATGTGATAAGGGAGCCCTGTGTTAACTGAGCAGATGAGGTGAGAGGGTGTCCCAACCAAGGATGTTATAGTTTCATGCTCGTTGAAAGCTTGTTGCAACATAGGAGCCATGGGTAGAGGTCAGCTACTCCACGAAAAACTCGAAAACATGTGGCTCATCAAAGATCATGATGTGGCAAGTGCAGTAGTAGACATGTATATGAGATGTGGGTCTCGCTTGGAGGCTCGTGATGTCTTTGATAGATTGCAAACTCGTGATGCTATTGATTGGACAACATTGATAAGAGGGTACTCTGATCAAGGGCTTGGAGAGGAAGCTTTGGCTAGTTTTAAGAAAATGGAAGGATATGGTGTGCTATCTGATGCAATTACACTTGTCTGTACATTGAAAGCTTGTGGTCCTGTATGCTCTTTAGAAATTGGTAGATGATCAAACAATCACATCTATAAGCTAGGCCTTGAAAGGGAAGATTTTGTAGGAAACATAATGGTGGGCATGTATGTGAGTTGTAATCTGCTATCAGAAACTTGTATTGTTTTTGAAACGCTGGAGAAGAAGGACATGGTTACTTGGAACACCCTTTCAAAAGGATATGCAAAATCTAAACTTGGTGATGAAGCATTTGGGTGCTTGGAGTAGATGCATCGGTTGAAGTTGGCTCCAAACAAGACAACATTTCCTTATTTATTGAATTCATGTGCTTCAATGATTACTGAAAAACAAAACATGCATCTAGTCCCTGAGCTGGAAAAGCATACTGATATGGGCCAATATGTTCATGGTGAAACATAGCCACGAGAATGATGGACTTGTAGGAAATGCATTGGTCTCCTTGTACATATGGTGTTTCTTACTTCAAGAGGCAGATAATATTTTGGAAAGGACCTATGAAAAAATGTAACCTCATGGAATGTGTTTGTTGAAGGATATATAGATCTAGGCCTTTCTGAACAAGCTTTGAGCATTTTGGGAGAAAATGCATACAGAGGGTGTCCTTGGAGATGATGTCACTTATCTTTATGGTATAAAGGCATGTGGAATTGTAGGAGCTTTAGAAAAGGGAAAATCGTTGCATGGTGAGGTTGTTCATATAAAAGTCTTGGAAGCCACATCATCCCACCATGTCAAGAGGTTTGTTTCCCAGAATTCAAGTGCTGAATCAAAATTGATTCTTTTAATGGCCCTAATCCACATATATGGGAAATGTCAAAGCATGAAAGATGTTCTTTCTATATTTGACCCAACGCCCATGAAGGATCGTGTCATATGGAATGCTCCCCTAACAACTCATGCCCTGCAAGGCAATAGCTATCAAGTATGTCCTCCTTTCCCAAAGATGCTGGAAGATGGTCTGAAACCAAATGCCATGACATTCCTCGCGATTCTCACTAGTTGAGATGAGCTTTGATTGTATAGAGTGCATGTACAATATATATAATATTATGCCTAATGTAAAAGAGTATACATGTATAATTGATGTTCTTGGGCGCTCTGGCAGGCTTGAAGAGGCTTTTGTAGCTTTGATAGAATTGCAAATACAACCTGATGCTGCTACATTTTCATCTAGTTTGAAAATATGCGGTGGTATGGGGCATTGTTTTTTGCGCAAGCATAGGCCAAGGCGGTGGTCTTTGTCAGTCCGTGTACAGGGGGGGTATGCCCGATGACTCCACACATGCGAAAGGAGGAGGGGGGGATTTGGGGAAAGGAAGATGATTGTCTTTGGTCGGAGGCGCATCTGGATCAAGGGCATTCAGAGGTGCGGAGAGACGCACTTGAGGAGTTTTGCTGAGGACTGTGGGGAGTGGAGGATGGGAGCGGAGGCCCTTATTTTCTCAATTCATGGTGCAGAACATGGGGAGAGAAGGAGTCGAAATGGAAGAGAAGCCCTCAAGCTGCTGATTTGTAAGGGAAAAGAATGAGGAAAGGAAGTGCAACTGGAAGCTGAGGGCTAGGGTTTCGGGGGTATTCTTTCTCGTTGGCTGACTCCGGTTCTCATTTCTCTGTTCATGTAGAAGAGCGGGGGGTCGTACCATTTCTGAAGGGGGTCTGCTCAGCAGTCCTGAGGGGTAGCTCAGGGAGCTGCATTTGGAACCATTTCAGTGCTATGGTTGTGAATAATACTCTGATCAAGCTAGCTCTCTTTTGGATTGCAGGTTACTTTGCTCAATACCATCATACCATCATAGTGAATTTACTATGAACATAGCTTCTCATATACATCATCAATCGTCTGCAGGCTTCCAGATCAGCAGAGTAATGAAAGCATGCCTGCTCAACTTGTTGACTTCGTCTTTTAAACCAGGTATGTGTGTACGCAGTGACAACTGCTTGGGAGTTCTTGTGTAATTTGTAAAAGCCTCATAACTTCCCACTGAAGCTTCTAAGTTTTATAGCCGCCTCATGACTCACCGTGCATAGATACTCTTGCAAGGTTGGGCGTTTACCGTCATACCGTGAACACTCTCATAGAAGTATCTCACTAGGAGCAAGAATATGTTGTACTCTGCTGATAGAATATGCTTCCCTGAGTGGTTAAACTTGACTGTATAGAGTTTCAACTCTGTTCTACTCTGAAGCTTCTTGTTTATGAATACTATGTTTTTCTTTTCCAAAAAAAGAAAAGTGTGAAGAGCTTGCCCCGTGAATTCTTGCCAGAAGTGAAGTTATTTGATTTCAGCGCAGTACTACTTGAATCGTGTTTTTTTCATGTGAAAATCAAAGACGAACGCTGACTAATTCTCTGTGCTTCGATTCCACCTTTTCAATCCATTCTCTTTTCTCGTAGAGATTTCCCGATCCCAATCCTTTTGTTTCCATACATATGTGAGATGAACTACATGTTCTCCTCATCTTTCGATCACACCGAATATAAAGGTTTGCCTGGGAATTTCCAACTCTAGATCCGCCCCCCCCGCCCCCCTCCCCACCCCAAACATACCTGCGTGAAAGAGGTAAGGGAGTGTGAGTGTGAAAAGAGAGGGAGGGAAAAGTGAGCAAGGAGGAAGTTAAGTGAGTGTATGTGTGAACGAGTGAGTGTGTGGGTGATGTGTGTGAGAGAGAGTAAATGAGGAGGATACACGTGAGTGAGGGAAGGTGGAATAGGAAAAGACGGAAGGAGGGAGTGGATAGGTCTGTGTGAAGTGTGGGGGTGAGTTAAAGAAGGGGAGTAATAGATAAAAGGGCAAAGAGTAAAAGAGGTTTCAGAGAGAGATTCAGAGTGTGCGTGTATGAGTATATGTGTGAGGGGATGTGGGGAGGTGTAGGTGTATATAAGTGTGTATGTGTGAGTGAAAGAGAAAGTGAGGTGAAAGAGAAAGTGAGTGAGAGAAAGTGTATGTTGGTGCGGTTGTCGGGGAGAGAGCTTCGAGGATGAGCGTTGTGACGATAAGATCGTAGATTTGCAAGGTTCGAAAGTAAAAATTAGTTATTTTTTGTTATTTTTTTTATTTTTCTTCTTTATGTTCATCATCATCACCATCTTTATCTTCTTCCATCTTCATCTTTATAGGATTTTTTGTTTTTCACTAGATTTTTCATATTTTCATCTCATTTTTCATTTGTGGGTGTGCAAGGAGAGAGGAAGAGCCAAAGTGCTTGTGTGTGCAAGTTTCTGAGATTTTCATGACCCTACGCTCGACGTGCAGGCCTTGATGCTCAAATTTGAAGTTCTTATCAAAAATCTCAAAATATCATTGATTTTGTGATGAAAATCGTGATTTTATGAAAAATTCATTTTTTTTGAAAATCACGATTTTCTATTTTCTGCTTAAAAGCTTCTTGAAAAGAACACAATTTTGAGGTTATTCTCAAAATCATGATTCTCTAGGTGTGCTCAAAATCGTGATTCTCTAAGTTTTTCACAAAAACACGATTCTGTAGTCATCTTCAAAAGCGTGACTTTTGGCGATTATCAAAAACACGATTCTTTTTGCTAGAATCGCGATTTTTAGTTCAAAACACGATTCTGTGCAAAAAAACACGATTTTTAATCAAAATCATGATTTTCATGTAAAAAACACGATTGTCAATCAAAATCGCGATTCTCTGATCATTTTCAAAATCGCAATTTTCACGAAACACGATTTTCAAGTAAAACACGATTTTCACTCAAAATCATAATTTTTTGGTCTTTCTCAAAATTACGATTTTCAAGCCAAAAACAATATTTTAACAAAACACAATTTTCAATCAAAATCATGATTTTTTGATCGTTCTCAGAATCGCAATTTTTCAGGTCAAAAACACGATTTTGTGTCAAAATTACGTTTTTCACGATTGTCATCCAAAATTGCGTTTTTCACGATTTTCAATCAAAGTCACGGTTTTTATGATTTTTAATCAAAATCGCGTGTTTTACGATTTTCATTCACAATCGCGTTTTTCATAATTTTCATTCAAAATCACTTTTTTTGGGGATTGCTCAGGATCACGATTCTCACTCAAAATTGTGGTTTCAGGTTGTTCAAGATCTCGATTTTTAGTCAAAATCTTGATTTTCTCATAAGAGTCTGTTTCCCTGTCTTGATCCCCAAGAGCTTGATTTGATATAACTTTTTCATCAAAAGTTCATTTTTGAGCTCTATAGCTCGTTGGAAAGCTTGTTTTGAATCCCACCACAAGTTGGCCGAGCTTGCACACCTATGATCTGATATATGAGCAATGGGAGTTCCTCGTGAGGAGAAACTCAAACACAAAGAGAAGAGTGAGCTTCTCATAGAGCCGAGGCTAAAGAGAGGCAAAGGCAAAAAACATACCAGAAATGGAACACTTGTAGACAATCCAAGGAAAGGAGATATTATCAAAGAAGAGTTGGTTCTCAAGTTCGGAGGCTTGAGGGAGTCTTGAAGTTGAGGGCTTTGAATTTTTGGGATCAGAGTGATATGGACATTATACGTTTGTTTGAAATGGCCCAGTAGATTTTGCTTCATTGGGAGGACTTTCCCAAGTTCTTAGGTGCCTGAGATGAGGAAACAAATAGTTTTATTGAGTTGTTTGAAGTCACTTGTGAAGCCAATGAGGTAATTGACCAGGGTCAAAGGTTGATAATTTTTCCGGCTACTCTGTGAGGAGGCAACCAACTCGTATGGGAATTTGACACCGTAAGAGCGGGAAACTTACTAGATGCTTAAGGACGCCTTCTTGGTGAAATTTAGAAGACAAGCATTCCATGAGAGACTTCCCCAACAGATGGACTATCTATGCCTTACATGACCTGCCACTTTACTGGCTCTCAAGGAATAAGTGAGGTTATGGAAAGAAGTACAATTATGTCAGCAAAGAAGGATTGAGCTCTTGTACAAACCAATGGAAGGACCAAGAAGCATACCTGTGAAAGATATGGGTCAGGAAAGTTCCATATAGACCACTCCGACTTTTATAGTCACCATTAATTAGCATGCCAAGCGAGATGAAGCCTGTGCCGACTGAAGAATGAATATTGCAGTTCATCAGACAATTCGTAAAAGCCGCCACAATGACCCAGGAAGCATACACGATGAAGCAATAGGTGGTTACAAACCCCAATCAGGTGTTTAGGTCTAACACGTGGTGTGGGAACTGCCATGGTTATGGTCATTTGGCTTCCGAGTGCCCCAAAGTCTGGAGGGTGTTCGTGGATAGATCACCACCTAGGATGCTTTGCACCTTTTTTGGAAGGACAAATCATACAAGGACCGTGTTATAACAAGAAGGCTTATGAAGAGCGGACCATGCAATCAAGAAATACGAGTGAATATTCATATACGAGATTAGCTGCTCAAAGTGTCCCACCTATGCCTCGTTGGGAAATAGACATGCTTATGGATATGGTGCCCAAGGTCAGGGGGGAGGATATCAAACAGGAACCATGCATGATCAAAGAGGATCTGGTCCAATCCAGTGTTAGAGATGCCACGACTTTGACCATACTCCAGTTAGATGTCCAAACGAGAAGAAACCGGTTGACTACACCCCGCTGTGTAGGTATTACAATGGAGAGGGTGTTGAATCCCAAGGTCAAGGACAAGCATAAAAGCGCATCAAAGAAGTGGACGCATAGGAAGGAGGAGCACGTAGGGAGCTCCAAGAAGTGCATGTCAAATTTTAAGAAGAAATCCCTATAAAATAGTGATTTTCATAAGAAGAAACCATTGTAAATATCATTTCACATTTTTGCAACTCTATTTTGTTCAAGCTGAGAATTCCTTGAGCTTGAAGAGTATTAGAAGTATCATCCTACCAATTTTAATAATTTTTAGACTCTGTTTGAGCCTTCAAATAAGCCTTGGAACCTAATTTTTAACTAGGCCGGACACCAGGCCTAGATAGGACCAAAACTACTCAAAAAACTATAAAAAGAGTTAGAGAGCTCATTTTTGAGGTTGTCTTGTTGTAGATTTCACATTGGTAATAGATTTCTTTTGTAATTGAAGTTTTTCATTATTTCTCTCTTTGATCTTGCCTTGTGTGCGTGTGTGTGTGCGTGCACGTATGTGCTTGTCACTCACATTTTCTCACGACAATTGCTCACGATCTTCATATCGGTCCTCATGTCTCTCTCGATTCTGTGAAAAATTCAAATTTTTTGAAAACCGCGATTTTCTATTTGCTGTATAAAAGCTTTTTGAAAAGAACAGAATTATGAGGTCATTCCTAAAATCATGATTCTCTTGATCTATGTTTTTCAAAAAAACACAATTCTCTAATCATCTTTAGAAGCGTGACTTTTGACGATTCTCAAAAACACAATATTTGACTAGAATCACGATTTTTAGGTCAAAATACGATTCTGCGAAAAAAAAAAACATAATTTTCAATCCAAATTGTGATTTTCATGTAAAAAACACGATTTTGAGAAAATACGATTTTCAATCATATTCGCGATTCTTTGATTATTTTCAAAATCGCGATTTTCACGACACGATTTTCAATCAAAATTGCGATTTTCAGATCATCCTCAAAAATATAATTTTCACGCCAAAAACATAATTTTGACAAAACACGATTTTCAGTCAGAATCTCGATTTTTTGATCGTTCTCAGAATCACGATTTTCAGGTCAAAAACACGATTTTCTATCAAAATCACATTTTTCAGGATTCTCATCTAAAATTGTGTTTTCACGATTTTCAATCAAAGTCACGTTTTTTATGATTTTCAATCAAAATTGCATGTTTTACGATTTTCATTCACAATCTCGTTTTTCACAATTTTCATTCAAAATCAATTTTTTTGGGGATTACTCAAGATGAGGATTTTGGCTCAAAATTGTGGTTTCTAAGATTGTTCAAGATCGCGATTTTTATTCAAAATTGTGATTTTCTCATAAGAGCCTGTTTCCCTGTTTTGATCCCAAGGAGCCTGATTTGACATAACTTTCTCATCAAAAGTTCATTTTTTGAGCTCTATAGCTCATTGGAAATCTCGTTTTGAATCCCACTAGAGATTGGGCAAGCTTGCAGACCTAGGATCTCGTACATGAGCAAGGGGAGTTCCTCGTGAGGGGGAACTCAAACGCAAAGAGAAGAGCGAGTTACTCATAGAGTCGAGGCTAAAGAGGGCCAAAGGCAAAGAACATACCAAGAGTTTTGGAACACTTGTAGACAATCCAAGGAAAGGAGATACTATCAAAGAAGAGTTGCTTCTCAAGTTTGGAGGCTCGAGGGAGTCTTGAAGTCGAGGGCTTTAAATTTTTGGGATCGGAGTGATATGGACATCATAACTCTGTTTGAAATGGCCCAGCAGAGTGCGGTTCATTTGGGGGACTTTCCCAAGATCTTAGGTGCTTGAGATGAGGAAATAGATAGTTTTATTGAGCTGTTTGAAGTTACTTGTGAAGGCAATGAGGTAATTGACCAGGGTCAAAGGTTGAGGATTTTTCCGGCTACTCTCCGTGAGGAGGCAGCCAACTCGTATGGGAATTTGACACCGTAAGAGCGGGAACTTACCAGATGCTTGAGGATGCCTTCTTGGCGAAATTTAGAAGGCAAGGAATCCATGAAAGACTTGCCCTACAGATGGACTATTTGCAGTAAGGACTCAATGAGAGCATCGACAATTACATTCAAAGGATGGAAAACTTGGTGAGAAAGATGGGCATGAATGCCCCGAATGATGAGACTCTGAAAAGAAGATTTATTGTCGGGCTTATAGATCCCCACTATGTAGTAGCATATTAGCCTTACACGATCTGCCACTTCATTGGCTCTCAAGGAACAAGTGAGGTTAAGGGAAGAAGTACAATTATGTCAGCAAAGAAGGATTGAGCTCTTACACAAGCCAATGGGAGGACCAAGAAGCATGCCTGCGAAAGATCCGGGTCAGGAAAGTCCCACATTGACCACTCCGACTTTTGTAGTTGCCATTAGCATGCCAAGCGGCTTTTGTAGTTACCACTAGCATGCCAAGCGAGTTGAAGCTTGTGCTGACCAAGGAACGAATATTGGAGTTGTTCACACAAGCTGTAAAAGCTGCCACAATGGCCCATGAAACATACACGGTGAAGCAAGAGGTGGTCACAAACCCGAATCAGGTGTTTAGGTTTAACACATGGTGTGGGAAGTGCCATGGTTATGGTCATTTGGCTTCCGAGTGCCCCAGAGTCTCGAGTGTGTTCGTGGATAGATCACCATCTAGGATGGTTTGCACCTTTTGTGGAAGGATAAATCATACAAGGACCGATGTTATAACAAGAGGGCTTATGGAGAGTGGACCATGCAATCGAGAAATTTGAGTGAATATTCATATACGGGATTACCTGCTCAAAGTGTCCCACCTATGTCTCGTTGGGAAAATAGACATGCTTATGGATATGGTGCTGAAGGTCAGGGCAGAGGATATCCAAGAGGAACCTCGCATGATCAAAGAGGATCTAGTCCAATCCAGTGTTGGAGATGCCACGACTTTGACCATACTCAAGCTAGATGCCCAAACGAGAAGAAATCAATTGACTATACCCCAGTGTGTAGGTATTACAGTGGAGAGGGTGTTGAAGCTCAAGGTCAAGCACAAGCATAAAAGCGCAACAAAGAAGAGGACACACGAGAAGAAGGAGCACGTAGGGAGCTCCAAGAAGTGCATGTGGAATTTTAAGAAGAAATCCTTATAAAATAGTGATTTTCATCTCAAGAAACCATTGTAAATATCATTTCACATTTTTGCAACTCCATTTTGTTCAAGCCAAGAATTCCTTGAGCTTGAAGAGTATTAGAAGTATCATCCTATCAATTTTCATAATTTTTAAACTCTGTTTGAGCCCTCAAATAACCCCTGGAACCTAATTTTTAACTCGATCGGACACTACGTCTAGACAGGGCCAAAACTACTCAAAAAACTATAAAAAGAGCTAGAGAGATCATTTTTGAGGTTGGCTTATTCTAGATTTCACATTGGTACTAAATTTCGTTTGTAATCGAAGTCCTTCCATTGTTCCTCTCTTTGATCTTGCCTTGTGTTTGTGTGTGTGTGCATGCACGTATATGCTTGTCACTCACATTTGCTCACGAAAATTACTCATGATCTTCATATCGGTCCTCACGTCTCCGCGGATTGAGAAGTAAAGGAGGTGGTGCTTATGCTTGAGCTACACTAAATTTTGGTGCCATTGCCGGGGGGAGAGCTTTGAGGACGAGCGTTGTGATAGTAAACTCGTAGATTTGCGATGTTGGAAGGTAAAAATTAGTTATTTTCTGTTATTTTTTTTATTTTTCTTCTCCATCTTCATCATCATCACCATCTCCATGTTCTTCCATCTTCATCTTAACAAAAATTTTTTGTTTTTTATTAGATTTTTTATATTTTCACGTCATTTTTCATTCGTGGGTGTGCAAGAAAGAGACAGGGAGAGCCAAAGTGCTTGTGTGTGCAAGTTTCTGAGATTTCCATGACACTACGCTCGACACGCAGGCCTTGACGTTGAAATTCGAAGTTCCCATAAAAAATCGCAAAAAATCTTGATTTTGTGATGAAAATCACAATTCTGTGAAAAATTCAAATTCTTTGAAAATCATAATCTTCTATTTCGTGCTTAAAAGCTGTTTGAAAAGAACAGAATTCTGAGGTCATTCCCAAAATCACGATTCTCTGGGTGTACTCAAAATCGTGATTCTCTAAGTTAAAAAAAAACACGATTCTCTATTCATCTTTAGAAGCGTGACTTTTGGCGATTCTCAAGAACACGATTTTTTGGCCAAAGTCATGATTTTTAGATCAAAACACGATTCTACGCAAAAAAACATGATCTTCAATCAAAATCGTGATTTTCATGTAAAAAACACGATTTTGAGAAAAACACAATTTTCAATCAAAATCATGATTCTCTGATCATTCTCAAAATTGCGATTCTCACGAAACACGATTTTCAGGTAAAACACGACTGTCAATCCAAATCGCATTTTTTTCGATTTTCATTCACAATCGCGTTTTTCATGATTTTCATTCAAAATCATTTTTCTTGGGTATTGCTCAGGATCACGATTCTCACTCATAATTGTGGTTTCCAAGGTTGTTCAAGATCGCGATTTTTAGTCAAAATCGTGACTTTGTCATAGAGGCTAAAGAGAGGCAAAGGCAGAAAACATACCAAGAGTTTTGGAACGTGATCGGAGTGATATGGCCATTATATCTCTATTTGAAACGACCCAATAGATTCTGATTCATTTGGGGGAATTTCCCAAGTTCTTAGGTGCTTGAGATGAGAAAACAGATCATTTTATTGAGCTGTCTGAAGTTACTTGTGAATACAATGAGGTAATTGACCAGGGTCAAAGGTTGAGAATTTTTCTGGCTACTCTCCATGACGAGGCAGCCAACTCGTATGGGAATTTGACACCGCAAGAGGAGGGAACTTACCAGATGCTTAAGGATGCCTTCTTGGCGAAATTTAGAAGAGAAGGATTCCAGGATAGACTTGCCAATAGATGGACTATCTGCGGTAAGGAGTCAATGAGAGCATCGACAGTTACATTCAAAGGATGGAAACCTTGGTGAGAAAGATGGGCACGAATGCACCGAATGCCCCGAATGATGAGACTCTGAAAAGAAGATTTATTGTCGGGCTTAGGGATCCCACTACATAGCAACATATTAGCCTTACACGACCTTCCACTTTTCTAGTTCTCAAGGAACAAGTGAGGTTATGAGAAGAAGTACAATTATGTCAACAAAGAAGGATTGAGCTCTTGTACAAGCCAATGGAAGGTCCAGGAAGCATACCTGTGAAGGATTTGAGTCAGGAAAGTCCCACATTGACCACTCCGGCTTTTATAGTCGCTACTAGTACGCCAGGCGAGGTGAAGCCTGCGTTGATCGAGAAACGAATATTGGAGTTGCTCACACAAGCCGTAAAAGCCACCACAATGGCCCATGAAACTTACACCGTGAAGCAAGAGGTGGTCACAAACCCCAATCAGGTGTTTAGGTCTAACACATGGTGTGGGAAGTGCCATGGTTATGGTCATTTGGCTTTTGATTGCCCTAGAGTCTAGAGGGTGTTCGTGGATAGATTGCCACCTAGGATGCTTTACACCTTTTATAGAAGGACAAATCATACAAGGATCGATGTTATAACAAGAGGGCTTATGAAGAGCGGATTATGCAATTGGGAAATAGGAGTGAATATTCATATACGAGGCCAAAAATACTCAAAAAACTATAAAAAGAGCTAGAGACCTCATTTTTAAGGTTGGCTTGTTGTAGATTTCAACTTGGAAATAGATTTCTTGTAATCAAAGTCCTCACATTGTTCCTCTATCTGATGTTGCCTTGTTGTGTTTGTATGTGTGTGCATGTATGTGCTTATCACTCATATTTGCTCACGATAATTACTCATGATCTTCATATCGATCCTCATGTCTCCACGGATTGACAAGTAAAGGAGGTTTCCATGACCGTAAGCTCGACGCGCAGGCCTTGACGCTGAAATTCGAAGTTCCTGCAAAAATCTTAAAAATTTATGATTTTGTAATGAAAATTGTGATTCTTTGAAAATTCAAATTTTCAAAAAAATCGTGATTTTTTATTTTACTGTCTAGAAGCATTTTGAAAAGAAGACGATTTTGAGGTCATTCTCAAAATTGCGATTCTCTCGGTGTGCTCAAAATCTTGATTCTCTAAGTTTTGCAAAAAAAAACACGATTCTCTAGTCATCGTCAAAAGTGTGACTTTTGGCGATTCTCAAGAACACGATTTTTTGGCCAAAATCGTGATTTTTAGGTCAAAATAGAATTCTATGCAAAAAACACGATTTTCAATCAAAATCCCGATTTTCATGTAAAAAACACGATCATGAGAAAAACACGATTTTCAATCAAAATCGCCATTTTCACAAAACACGACTTTCAAGTAAAACACGATTTTTAATTAAAATCGTGATGTTTTTGTCATTCTCAAAATTGCGATTTTCAGATCAAAAAACATGATTTTCAGTCAAAATCGGGATTTCTTGATCATTCTCAGAATCGCAATTTTTAATCAAGGTCGCATTTTTCACGATGTTCAATCAAAATCACAGTTTTTACGATTTTCATTCACAATAGCATTTTTCACTATTTTCATTCAAAATCGTTTTTGTTTTGGGATTGCTCAGGATCGCCATTCTTACTCAAAATTGTGGTTTCCAAGGTTGTTCGAGATCGCAATTTTTAGTAAAAATCGTGATTTTCTCATAACAACCTGTTTTCCTATTTTGACATCCAGGAGCCTGATTTGACATAACTTCTTCATCAAAAGTTCATTTTTTGAGCTCTATAGCTTGTTGGAAAGCTTGTTTTGAATCTCTCCACAGGTTGGCCGAGCTATTTTCCCAACCAGTTGACTATACCCCACTGTGTAGATATTGCAGTGGAGAGGGTGTTGAAGCTCAAGGTCAAGGACAAGCATAAAAGCGCATCAAAGAAGTGCACACATAGGAAGAAGGAGCACGTATGGAGCTCCAAGAAGTGCATGTGAAATTTTCAGAAGAAATCCCTATAAAAGAGTGATTTTCATCACAAGAAAACCATTGTAAATATCATTTCACATTTTTGCAACTCCATTTTGTTCAAGCCAAGGATTCCTTGAGCTTGAAGAGTATTAGAAGTATCATCCTACCAATTTTCATAACTTTTAGACTCTGTTTGAGCCCTCAAATATCCCCTGGAACCTAATTTTGAACTAGGGCGGACACTAGGTCTAGACAAGGCCAAAACTAGTCAAAAAACTATAAAAAGAGGTAGAGAGCTCATTTTTGAGGTTGGCTTGTTGTAGATTTCACATTGGTACTAGATTTCTTTTGTAATCGAAGTCCTTCTATTGTTCCTCTCTTTGATCTTGCCTTGTGTTCGTGTGTGTGTGTGCATGTATGTGCTTCTCACTCACATTTGCTCACGACAATTGCTCACGATCTTCATATCGGTGCTCACGTCTCCGCGGATTGACAAGTAAAGAAGGTGGGGCTAATGCTTAAGCTACAACAAATTTTGGTGCCGTTGCCGGGGAGAGAGCTTCGAGGACGAGCGTTGTGATGGTAAGATGGTGTAAAAAACACGATTTTGAGAAAAACATAATTTTGATTTAAAATCGCGATTCTCTGATCATTCTTAAAATCGTAATTTTCACGAAACACAATTTTCAGTCAAAATCACGATTTTTTGGTCATTCTTGAAATTACGATTTTCAGGCCAAAAACACGATTTTCAGTCAAAATCGCGATTTTCTGATCGTTCTTAGATTTGTGATTTTCAGGCTAAAAACATGATTTTCTGTCAAAATCACGTTTTTCATGATTCTCACCCAAAATCGTGTTTTTCATGATTTCCAATCAAAGTCGTATTTTTCATGATTTTCAATCAAAATCGCGTTTTTTACGATTTTCATTCACAATCGCTTTTTTCACGATTTTCATTCAAAATCATTTTTTTTGGGGGATTGCTCAGGATTGTGATTTTTACTCAAAATTGTGGTTTCCAAGGTTGTTCAAGATCGCAATTTTTAGTCAAAATCGTGATTTTCTCATAAGAGCCTCTTTCCCTGTTTTGACCCCCAAGAGCCTGATTTGACATAACCTTTTCATCAAAAGTTCATTTTTTGAGCTCTATAGCACGTTGGATAAGCTCCTTTTGAATCTCACCACAGGTTCGCCGACGTTGTGGACTTAGGATCTGGTACATGAGCAAGGGAAGTTTCTCGTGAGGAGGAACTCAAACGCAAAGAGAAGAGCGAGCTGCTCGTAGAGCCGAGGCTAAAGAGAGGCAAAGATAGAAAACATACCAAGAGTTTTGGAACACTTGTAGACAATCCAAGGAAACGAGATATTATCAAAGAAGATTTGCTTCTCAAGTTCGGAGGCTCGAGGGAGTCTTGAAGCCGAGGGCTTTGAATTTCTGGGATCGGAGTGATATGTATATCATACCTCTGTTTGAAATGACCCAGCATATTCCAATTCATTTGGGGGACTTTCCCAAGTTCTTAGATGCCTGAGATGAGGAAACATATAGTTTTAGTTGTTTGAAGCCAATGAGGTAATTGACTAGGGTAAAACATGATTTTCAGTCAGAGTTCGATTTTTTGGTCATTCTTAAAATTGCAATTTTCAAGGCAAAACATGATTTTCAGTCAAAATCGTGATTTTCTGATCGTTGTCAGAATCGCAATTTTTAGATGAAAAACACGATTTTCTATCAATATCACATTTTTCATGATTCTCACCCAAAATCGTGTTTTTCACGATTTTCAATCAAAGTCACATTTTTCACATTTTTCACAATTTTCAATCAAAATCGTGTTTTTTACGATTTTCACTCAATCGCATTTTTCACGATTTTCATTCAAAATCTTTTTTTTTTTGGGATTGCTTAGGATCGCGATTCTTACTCAAAATTGTGGTTTCCAAGGTTGTTTAAGATCGCAATTTTTAGTCAAAATCGTGATTTTCTCATAAGAGCCTGTTTCCCTGTTTTGACCCTAGAAGCCTGATTTGACATAACTTTTTCATCAAAAGTTCATTTTTTGAGCTCTATAGATCTTTGGAAAGCTCGTTTTGAATCTCACCACAGGTTGGCCAAGCTTGCGGACCCTTGGTACATGAGCAAGGGGAGTTTCTCATGAGGAACTCAAATGCATAGAGAAGAGCTAGCTGCTTGTAGAGCCGAGGCTAAAGAGAGGCAAAGGTAGAAAACATATCAAGAGTTTTGGAACACTTGTAGACAATCCAAGGAAACGAGATACTATCAAAGAAGATCTGCTTCTCAAGTTCGAAGGCTCGAGGGAGTCTTGAAGCTAAGGGCTTTGAATTTCTTGGATCGGAGTGATATGGACATCATATCTCTATTTGAAATGGCCCAATAGATTCCGGTTCATTTGGGGGACTTTCCCAAGTTCTTAGGAGCTTGAGATGTGGAAACAGATAGTTTTATCAAACTGTTTGAAGTTACTTGTGAAGCCAATGGGGTAATTGACCAGGGTCAAAGGTTGAGGATTTTTCTAGCTACTCTCTGTGACGAGGCAACCAACTCATATGGGAATTTGACACTACAAGAGCAGTGAACTTACTAGATGCTTAAAGACGCCTTCTTGGTGAAATTTAGAAGACAAGGATTCTAGGATAGACTTGCCCAATAGATGGACTATCTGCGGTAAGGAATCAATGAGAGCATCGACAATTACATTCAAAGGATGGAAACCTTGGTAAGAAAGATGGGCATGAATGCCCTGAATGATAAGACTCTGAAAAGAAGATTTATTGTCGGGCTTAGGGATCCCACTACGCAACAACATATTAGCCTTACACGACCTGCCACTTTACTAGCTCTCAAGGAACAAGGGAGGTTATGGGAAGAAGTACAATTATGTCAACAAAGAAGGATTGAGCTCTTGTACAAGCCGATAGGAGGACTAGGAAGCATACCTATGAAAGATCTGGGTCACGAAAGTCCCACATTGACCACTCCGGCTTTTGTAGTCGCCACGAGCATGCCAGGCGAGGTGAAGCCTGCGCTGACCAAGGAACGAATATTGGAGTTGCTCACACAAGCCATAAAACCTGCCACAATGGCCGAGGAAATATACACCATGAAGCAAGAGATGGTCATAAACCCCAATCAGGTGTTTAGGTCTAACACATGGTGTGGGAAGTGCCATGGTTATGGTCATTTAGCTTCCGAGTGCCCCAGAGTCTCGAGGGTGTTCGTGGATAGATTGCCACGTAGGATGCTTTGCACCTTTTATGGAAGGACAAATCATACAAGGACCGATGTTATAACAAGAGGGCTTATGTAGAGCGGACCATGCAATTGGGAAATAGGAGTGAATATTCATATACGGGGCCAAAACTACTCAAAAAGCTATAAAAAGAAATAGAGACCTCATTTTTTAGGTTGGCTTGTTGTAGATTTCAACTTGGTAATAGATTTCTTTTGTAATTGAAGTCCTTACATTGTTGCTCTCTTTGATGTTGCCTTGTGTGCGTATGTATGTGTGTGCATGTATGTGCTTATCACTCACATTTGCTCACAATCTTCATATCGGTCCTCACGTCTCTGCGGATTGACAAGTAAAAGAGGTTTCCATGACCCTAAGCTCGACGCACAGGCCTTGATGCTGAAATTCGAAGTTCCCGCCAAAAATCTCAAAAAATTATGATTTTGTGATAAAAATCGCGATTCCGTGAAAATTCAAATTAATTGAAAAATCGCAATTTTCTATTTCCTGTCTAGAAGCGTTTTGAGAAGAATACGATTCTGAGGACATTCTCAAAAGTGTGATTCTCTCGGTGTGCTCAAACTCGTGATTCTCTAAGTTAAAAAAAAAACACAATTCTCTATTCATATTCAGAAGCTTGACTTTTGGCGATTCTCAGAAACACGATTTTTTGGCCAAAATCGTGATTTTTAGGTCAAAACAGGATTTTGTGCAAAAAAACACGATTTTCAATCAAAATCCCGATTTCCATGTAAAAAACACGATTTTGAAGAAAACACGATTTTCAATCAAAATCGTGATTTTCATGAAATACGATTTTCAAGTAAAACACGATTTTCAGTTAGAATCGTGATTTTTTTGTCATTCTCAAAATTGTGATTTTTAGGCCAAAAAACACGATTTTCATTCAAAATCACGATTTTTTTATCATTCTCAGAATCGCGATTTTCAGTTCAAAAACATGATTTTCTATCAAAATCACATTTTTCACGATTTTTACCCAAAATCGTGTTTTTCACGACTCTTAATCAAAGTCGCATTATTCACAATTTTCAATCAAAAATGCGTTTTTTACAATTTTCACACAATAGCGTTTTTCACTATTTTCATTCAAAATCTTTTTTTTTTTTGGGGATTGCTCAGGATCACGATTCTTACTCAAAATTGTGGTTTCCAAGGTTGTTCAAGATCGCAATTTTTAGGCAAAATCGTGATTTTCTCATAAGAGCATGTTTCCCTATTTTGATCTCCAAGAGTCTGATTTGACATAACATTTTCATCAAAAGTTCATTTTCTGAGCCCTATAGCTCGTTGGAAAGCTCTTCTTGAATCCTATCACAGGTTGGTTGAGCTTGCGAACCTAGGATCTAGTACATGAGCAAGGGGAGTTCCTCGTGAGGAGAAACTCAAACGCAAAGAGAAAAGCGAGCTTCTGGTAGAGCTGAGGCTAAAGAGAGACAAAGGCAGAAAAGATAATAGGAGTTTTGGAAGACTTGTAGATAATCTAAGGTAAGGAGATAGTATCAAAGAAGAGTTGCTTCTCAAGTTCGGAGGCTTGAGAGAGTCTTGAAGCGGAGGGCTTTGAATTTCTCAGATCAGAGTGATATGGAAATCATACCTCTGTTTGAAATGGCACACTAGATTCCGGTTCATTTGGGGGACTTTACCAAGTTCTTAGGTACCTGAGATGATGAAACAGATAGTTTAATCAAGCTGTTTGAAGTTACTTGTGAAGCCAATGACATAATTGACTAGCGTCAAAGGTTGAGAATTTTTTTGGCTACTCTCCGTGACAAGGCAGCCAACTCGTATTGGAATTTGACACCGCAAGAGCGGGGAACTTACCAGATGCTTAAGGATGCCTTCTTGGCGAAATTTAGAAGACAAGGATTTCGAGATAGACTTGCCCAACAGATGGACTATCTGTAGGGCTTAGGGATCCCACTACACAGCAACATATTAGCCTTACACGACGTACCACTTTACTGGCTCTCAAGGAACAAGTGAGGTTATGGGAAGAAGTACAAGTATGTCAGCCATGCGAGGTGAAGCCTGTGATGACTGAGGAACGAATATTGGAGTTGGTCACACAAGCCGTAAAAGCCACCATAATGGCCCAGGAAACATACACAGTGAAGCAAGAGGTGTTCACAAATCCCAATCAAGTGTTTAGGTCTAATACATGGTATGGGAAGTGCCATGGTTATGGTCATTTGACTTCCGAGTGCCCCATATGTTGAGATATCAAGCTCAACATGTGATGATATAGGATGACACGTACTAGTTTTTCGTTTCTCTGACATGTATAGTGGTCACACGGGTATATGTTAGGGATACTTCATTGAGCTTTATTAGATTTATCTACCGAGAGTGATGGAACATTTGTTTCTTGCCAGCTCACTCATTCGCGGACATTAGGTTTTTCCTTGTGTACTGATCTTTATATATTGCACTTGTTGTATTCTTGTTTTATGTCATTCTTGTACATTCCTTTTATGTAATAGAAGAAGAAGAAGAAGATCATTCTTCCTAGCTTGAATCTGTGTGTGTGCTTCACCTTGAGAGTGAGTGTGTGTGTGTGTGTGAGCTCTCTTCCTTATCTCCTTCCTCATGACATGGTATCAGAGCTAGCATGGCTGTAGAGAGCTCGTGGAGAAGGCGGTGGTGAAGACTACGCGGCAAGGCCTGGAGAAAACGCAATTATACAAACGACCTCTGTTTGCTACAAAAATCGGCGTGAAGTAGAAGACCTCAAAATATTTTTGAGAGTTATCCCTTTAGGGTCACTTGTTTTTGTCAGATCGAAGTTTCGGAGCCATCTCGACCTCCATTTTGAGCCCGCAAGGTGGGGCACAAAAAATCCAGGTCAGTTTCAGAAATTGTAACTTGCATTGTGTTCGGCGACACTCATATATTCGAGATCCAGAATTTCAAGCGATTCGGTGTATTGTTGATACACGAAAACTGTGTTTTTTCAGAATCGAACTATCACGTCATAGTGTGACAGTGTTCAAGTAGAAGTGTTGCTTGTAGTGTTTTGCAGTGTTGTGAATTGTTGCAGAAATGGCAAACGCAGATGGAATGAGTCAGCTTATGAGCGATAAGCTAGACAAGAACAACTTCCATGCTTGGAGATTTAGAATGAAGAATTTCCTGATGGGAAAAGGCTGCTGGAAGTACATCGACGGAGAGAATGAAAATGCTCTGCAGTTACTAGAAAGGAATCGAATTGCAAACCAATAAAGAGCATATGAGGAATGGAATCAAGGAGCACGAAAGTTAATGTATTGGCTATCTGTTAGCATACAGGATAGCATGATTGAACATATACATAATGCCAAGACTCCAAAAGAGGCTTGGAACAATCTGGTCACTTTGTATGAGACTAATACAAAGGCACGGAAATTGCAGCTCGTTCTACATTGGAAAAGAAGAGCATGTCAGTAAGTGACTACACTCTAAAACTCAAAAGCATATGTGAGTCACTTGCATCTATTGGCATGAATGTAGATGATGATGATAAGGTGGAAGTGTGCCTTCGTGGTTTAGGAGCTGCATATAAGCAGTTCAGAACTTCCATACAGACTAGGAAAAATATTCCGAATTTTGCTGATCTGGTATCTATGCTGATTATTGAAGAAAAGAATCTTGGTGAGGATTCAAACTCCCAAGGAAAGCCCAGTTCTGAGCAGGTATTCTACTCTGGCAGAGGAAGAGGTAGAGATAGAGGTTTCGAAAGTGGAAGAGGAAACAGTAACCAAGACCAGGGTCAACAACAGAATCATGCTGGAGGAAGAGGACAGTTTTAAGGCAGGGGGAGCCAAAGAGGTCATAGGAATTTCCGAAGAAATGATTCAGGTAATGATAGTAAAGGATGCTTGAATTGTGGTAAACCTGGACACTTTGAACGTGATTGCAGGTTGAAGAATCAAAATAATAGAAGACAACAAAACAACTATGCATCCACAAATGCAGATGATTTTGAGAAGCTATTTATGGTTCAACATCACATGATGAATACGATGTCTGCTGGTGTTTCAAAATTGAATGATAATGTTTGGTATGTTGATTCAGGTGCTTCAAATCACATGACCAATAGTTTGCAGAAAATGCCAGTTCCTGGATATGTTGAAACAGGTGATGATACGTCACATCCTATTGAGCATACAGGAAACATAGCATTGTCTATGGAGGACGGGAAGGTAAAACATCTTGCTGATGTGTTCCAAATATAACAAAGAATCTGGTTTTTGTTGGACAAATGGTTGACCAGGGATTACAAGTCAGGTTCAATGTTGATGGATTATATGTAGAAGAGTACAAGCAGGATGGACGATTGGTTGCCAAAGGAAACAAAGTGGGTAGGATGTTCACCTTAAATGTGAAGATTCCTGAAATGAATGCAGCCATGGTTGCAAAAGGTGCAGGAGTTATTGTAGATATAGAGATGTGGCACAAACGGATTGGACATGTAAACTTGCAAAGGTTGAAATTGATGCAGTCAAAGGAGATTGTCCATGGACTACCAAATTTCAAAGTTGCAGAAATGCAAAAGGTATGTGCAACATGTCAATTTGGTAAACAGTCAAGAGCATCATTTCCACATGACAAGCATGTTAGTGAGAATGTACTAGAAGTAGTACATACAGATGTTTGGGGTCCAGCAAAGACCACATATATGGGTGGTTGTAGGTTTTATGTTACTTTCATTGATGACCATATACACAAAGTATGGGTATATTTAATGAAAGAGAAGAGAGAGGTGTTCACTCACTTCCAGAATTTTAAAGCTATGGTGGAAAAGCAGACAGGGAAGTACATTCAGACATTAAGATCTAATGGAGGAGGTGAATACATGTCAAATGAGTTCAGCAGTTTTCAAAAAAATCATGGAATTCGGCATCAGTTTTCATGCAGGTACACACCACAATAGAATGGCGTTGCTGAATGCAAAAATAGACATATTGCAGAAATAGCAAGAGCCTTGATGGCTGAGAAGAATATCATTTGTTATTGAGCAGAAGCTGTGCATACTGTTGTATACATCATGAACAGAACTCCGACTGCAGTTGTACATCAAGTTAAGAAGTTTACAGGTAAAAAGCCAAACTTATCACATCTAAAAGTTTTTTGTTGTATTGCATATGTACATGTTCCAGATGAGTTGAGGACGAAGCTTGATCCGAAAGCAGAAAAATGTGTCTTCATTGGATACTCCCTTGAGCAAAAGGGATACAAATGTTATAACCCACTCACACGACAGGTGAAGGTGAGCAGAGATGTGGTATTTGATGAAATGTCAAGCTTCTATGCAGATGCCAAAGAAGGACTAAATCTTGAACCAAATGACAAAGAAAATGCTGAAAAATAAGGTGTAGAATCTCAAGTTTTGAGTGGACCAGATGCATCACTATGCAATAGTTCCAACTCAAATCCATGGAGTGGAAGATTACGTGGAAATTTCAGTCCAGCAAATTCATCAAATACATCCAAGAAAGGTAAAGAAAATCTTTCTGTTGGTAGTAAAACATGTGCAGATTTTGAAGATGTTGATGGAGATTCAAGTGGTTTTAGAAAAGATTCTTGATGAGGAACTTGGATTGCCCTCTGTGAAGACTCCAAGAGTAAGAAGGGCACATGCAGATGATACAAGGAGAAGTGACCCAAGACCAAGAAGATTTGGGAGGATGCGTAATTCAGTGCAACGATTGACATATGATACTTACATGGCTTGCCATTGTGCTTACATGACAAAAGTAATACAAGATGCTAAACCTTCTTGTTTTGAAGATGCAATTGGTAATGCAATTGGAAAAAAGCTATGGATGAGGAGATGGCTGCACTTTATGGAAATGATACATGGAAGCTGGTTCCATTGCCACAAGGAAAGAAACCCATAGGTTGCAAATGGGTTTACAAGGTAAAGCATAATGTTGATGGTAGCATAAGCAGGTATAAAGCACGATTGGTAGCTAAAGGTTATGCACAAACATATGGCATTGATTATGAGGAAACATTCGGCCCTGTAGCTAAAATGTCTACTGTTAGAACACTTGTTGCATTAACTATAGCAAAAGGAAGGATTGCTGATTACTTAACCAACATTGGGTTCTCTATGTGTGATGCAGATCACTCACTATATGCAAGGAAGGCTGATGATGGCATCACTATTGTGGCTATTTCTGTTGATGACCTGATTGTAGGTGGTGATAATGAAGAAAGCATCAAAGAGGTAAATAAACTTCTTATGCAGGAATTAAACATGAAAGATCTTGGTGTGCTGCGCTATTTCTTGGGCATTGAGTTTATACATACAAAAACAGGTATATGGATGTCGCAAAAGCAATATGCCTTGAATATGCTGCAAAAGTATGGTATGGCTGATTGTAAGCCAATTTCTATGCCATTAGATCAGAATTTAAAATTGGATACTACATCAGGTGAAGCATTGGAAAATGCTACTATGTACAGGAAAATTGTGGGAAGTCTTATATATCTCACAATTACAAGGCCTGATCTAAGTTATACTGTTGGACTTGAAAGTCAGTTTATGCAAGTTCCCAGGAAACCACATTTGGATGCTCTAAAGCGCACTCTACGTTATGTGAGTGCTACTTTCGATTATGCATTGTTTTACGAAGCTGGTATAAAGTTGCAAGTTCATGGATACACCGATGCAGATTGGGCTGGTAGTACTCCAGATAGAAGATCTACTAGTGGCTTTATTTTCTTACTTGGAGGTGGAGCTATTACATGGAGCAGTAAGAAGCAACCCACTGTTGCTTTGTCGAGTACAAAGGCTGAGTATAGAGGTGCTACAATGGCAGCATGTGAGGCATCATGGCTGGAGATGTTACTTGTAGATTTAAGTGTGGAAGTGCAAAAACCTATCACTATCTATTGTGATAATCTTAACAGCATACAATTAGCACGGAACCCTGTTTTCCATGCTAGAACAAAGCATATCGAGGTACATTATCACTTCATCAGAGAGAAGGTATTAGCAGGTGATATTGATCTTGTTTATGTGAGAACAGATGAGCAGGTTGCTGATATTTTCACCAAAGCACTTGGAGCTGAGAAGTTGAAGAAGTTTTGGGAGATGCTTGGATTACAGGATATGGCATTGAGCTTGAGGGGGAGTGTTGAGATATCAAGTTCAACATGTGATGATCCAGGATGACACGTACCAGTTTTTCATTTCTCTGACATGTATAGTGGTCATGCCGGTATATGTCAGGGATACTTCATTGAGCTTTATTATATTTATCTACCGAGAGTGATGGCACATTTGTTTCATGCCAGCTCACTCATTCGTGGACATTAGGTTTTTTCTTATGTATTGATCTTTATATATTGCACTTGTTGTATTCTTGTTTTAGGTCATTCTCGTACATTCCTTTTATGTAATAGAAGAAGAAGAAGAAGAAGAAGAAGATCATTCTTACTCGCCTCAATCTGTGTGTGTGCTTCTCCTTGAGAGTGAGAGTGTGTGTGTGTGAGCTCTCTTCCTTATCTCCTTCCTCGTGACACCATAGTCTTGAGGGTGTTCATGGATAGATCGCCACTTAGGATGCTTTGCACCTTTTGTGGAAGGACAAATCATACGAGGACCGATGTTATAAAAAGAGGGCTTATGAAGAGCGGACCATGCAATCCGGAAATACGAGTGAATATTCACACACAGGATTACCTGCTCAAAGTGTCCCATCTATGCCTCATTGGGAAAATAGACACACTTATGGATATGGTGCTCAACTTGGTAATAGAGTTTAGCTTGGTAATAGATTTCAGCTTGGTAATAGATTTCTTTTGTAATCAAAGTCCTTCCATTGCTCCTCTCTTTGATCTTGCCTTGTGTGCATGTGTGTGTGCATGCATGTATGTGCTTATCACTCACGTTTGCTCATGATAATTGCTCATGATCTTCATATCGGTTCTCACGTCTCTGTGGATTGACAAGTAAAGGAGGTGGTGCTTATGCTTAAGCTACATCAAATTTTGGTGTCATTGCCGGGGAGAGAGCTTCGAGGATGAGCGTTGTGATGATAAGATCGTAGATTTGCGATGTTGGAAGGTAAGAAATAGTTATTTTTTGTTTTTTTATTATTTTTCTTCTCCATCTTCATCATCATCACCATCTCCATCATTTTCCATCTTCATCTTTACAGAAAATTTTCGTTTTTCACTAGATTTTCCTCAATTTTCACATCATTTTTCATTTGTGGGTGTGCAAAAAGGATAGAGGGAGAGACAAAGTGCTTGTGTGTGCAAGTTTCTGAGATTTCCATGACCCTAAGCTCGACATGTAGGCCTTGATGCTAAAATTCGAAGTTCTCGCCAAAAATCTCAAAAAATCGTGATTTTGTGATGAAAACCACGATTCTATGAAAAAATTTTAATTTTTTGAAAATCACGATTTTCTATTTCCTGCATAAAAGCTTTTTGAAAAGAACATGATTCTGAGGTCATTCTCAAAATCACGATTCTCTGGGTGTGCTCAAAATCGTGATTCTCTAAGTTTTTCAAAAAAAACATGATTCTCTAGTCATCTTCAGAAGCGTGACTTTTGCCGATTCTCTAGAACATGATTTTTTGGCCAAAATCATGATTTCTAGGTCAAAACATGATTCTACACAAAAAATATGATTTTCAATCAAAATTACGATTTTGATGTAAAAAACCCGATTTTCAATCAAAATCACGATTCTCTGATCATTCTCAAAATTGCAATTTTCGTGAAACATGATTTTCAGGAAAAAACACGATTTTCAGTTTAAACATAATCAAAATCACGTTTTTTCCGATTTTCATTCACAATCGCGTTTTTCATGATTTTCATTCAAAATGGTTTTTCTTGGGAATTGCTCAGGATCATGATTCTCACTCAAAATTGTGGTTTCCAAGGTTGTTCAAAATCGCAATTTTTAGTCAAAATTATGATTTTCTCATAAGAGCCGAGGCTAAAGAGAGGCAGAGGCAGAAAACATATCAGGAGTTTTGGAATGCTTGTAGACAATCCAAGGAAAGGAGATACTATCAAAGAAGAGTTACTTCTCAAGTTTGGAGGCTCTAGGGGGTCTTGAAGCCGAGGGCTTTGAATTTCTGGGATCACAGTCATATGGACATCATATCTCTATTTGAAATGGCCCAGCAGATTTCGGTTCATTTGGGGGACTTTCCCAAGTTCTTAGGTGCTTCAGATGAGGAAACAGATAGTTTTATCGAACTGTTTGAAGTTACTTGTGAAGCCAATGAGATAATTGACCAGGGTCAAAGGTTGAGGATTTTTCTGGCTACTCTCTATGACGAGGTAGCCAACTCGTATGGGAATTCGACACCCCAAGAGTGGGGAACTTACCAGATGCTTATGGATGCCTTCTTGGTGAAATTTAGAAGACAAGGATTCCATGATAGACTTACCCAACAGATGGACTATCTGCGGTAAGGAGTCAATGAGAGCATCGATAGTTACATTCAATGGATGGAAACCTTGGTGAGAAAGATGGGCACAAATGTGCCGAATGATGAGACTCTGAAAAGAAGATTTATTGTCGGGCTTAGGGATCCCACTACACAGCAACATATTAGCTTTACACGACCTGCCACTTTACTAGCTCTCAAGGAATAAGTGAGGTTATGGAAAGAAGTACAATTATGTCAACAAATAAGGATTGAGCTCTTGTACAAGCCAATGGGAGGACCAGGAAGCATACCTCTGAAAGATCTGGGTCAGGAAAGTCCCACATTGACCACTCCGGCTTTTGTAGTCACCACTAGCATGCCAGGCGAGGTGAAGCGTGCGTTGACCGAGGAACAAATATTGGAGTTGGTCACACAAGCCGTAAAAGCCGCCACAATGGCCCAGGAAACATACATCGTGAAGCAAGAGGTGGTCACAAACCCCAATCAGGTTTTTAGGTCTAACACATGGTGTGGGAAGTGCCATGGTTATGTTCATTTGGATTTCGAGTGCCCCAGAGTCTCGAGGGTGTTCGTGGATAGATCCCCACCTAGGATGCTTTGCACCTTTTATGGAAGGACAACTCATATGAGGACCGATGTTATAAGAAGAGGGCTTAACAAAGAGCGGACCATGCAATCGGGAATACGAGTGAATATTCATATATGGGGCCAAAACTACTCAAAAAACCTATAAAAAGAGCTATAGATCTCATTTTTTAGGTTGGCTTGTTGTAGATTTCAGCTTGGTAATAGATTTGTTTTGTAATCGAAGTCCTTACATTGTTCCTCTCTTTGATCTTGCCTTGTGTGCGTGTGTATGTGCATGCATGTATGTGCTTATCACTCACATTTGCTCACGACAATTGCTCACGATCTCATATTGGTTCTCACATCTCCAGAGATTAACAAGTAAAGGAGGTTTCCCTGACCCTAAGCTCGACGTGCAGGCCTTGATGTTGAAATTTGAAGTTCGCGCCAAAAATCTCAAAAAATTACGATTTTGTGATGAAAATCACGATTCTGTGAAAATTTAATTTTTTTGAAAATTGGGATTTTCTATTTCTTGCTTAAAAGCGTTTTGAAAAGAACATGATTTTGAGGTCATTCTCAAAATCATGATTCTCTGGGTGTGCTCAAAATCGCGATTCTCTAAGTTAAAAAAAAACACGATTCTCTAGTCATCTTTAGAAGCGTGACTTTTGGCGGTTCTCAAAAGCACGATTTTTTTGCCACAATCGTGTTTTTTAGGTCAAAACTCGATTCTGCGCAAAAAACACGATTTTTAATCAAAATCGCGATTTTCATGTAAAAGACATGATTTTGAGAAAAACACGATTTTCAATCAAAATCGCGATTCTCTAATCATTCTCAAAATCGTAATTTTCACCAAACACGATTTTCAAATAAAACACGATTATCATGTAAAACATGATTTTCAGTCAAAATCGCGATTTCCTGGTCATTCACAATCGCGCTTTTCACGATTTTCATTCAAAATCTCTTTTTTTGGGGATTGCTCAAGATCGTGATTCTCACTCAAAATTGTGGTTTCCAAGGTTGTTCAAGATCACGATTTTTAGTCAAAATCATAATTTTCTCATAAGAGCTTGTTTTCGGTTTTGACCCCTAGGAGCCTGATTTGACATAACATTTTCATCAAAAGCTCATTTTTTGAGCTCTATAGCTAGTTGGAAAGCTCGTTTTGAATCCCATCATAGGTTGTTTGGTTGGTTTTGAATCCCACCACAGGTTGGTTGAGCTGCTCGTAGAGCCGAGGCTAAAGAGAGGAAAAGGCAAAAAACATACCAGGGGTTTTGGAAGACTTGTGGACAATATAAGGAAAGGAGATACTATCAAAGAAGAGTTGCTTCTCAAGTTCGGAGGCTCGAGAGAGTCATGAAACCGAGGGCTTTGAATTTCTGGGATCGGAGTGATATGAACATTATACCTCTATTTGAAATGACCCATCAGATTTTGGTTCTTTTGGGGAACTTTCCCAAGTTCTTAGGTACCTGAGATGAGGAAACAGATAGTTTAATGGAGCTTTTTGAAGTTACTTGTGAAGCCAATGAGGTAATTGAGCAGGGTCAAAGGTTGAGGATTTTTTTGGCTACTCTCCATGACAAGGCAGCCAACTAGTATGGGGATTTGACACCACAAGAGCCGGGAACTTACCAGATTCTTAAGGACACCTTCGTGGCAAAATTTAGAAGACAATGACAAGGATAGACTTGCCCAACAGATGGACTATCTGCGGTAAGGAGTCAATGAAAGTATCGACAATTACATTCAAAAGAATGAAAACCTTGGCGAGAAAGATGGGCACGAATGCCCCAAATGATGAGACTCTAAAAAGAAGAATTATTGACGGGCTTAGGGATCCCACTACACAGCAGCATATTAGCTTTACACAACCTACCACTTTACTGCTCTCAAGGAACAAGTGAGGTCATGGGAAGAAGTACAATTATGTCAGCAAAGAAGGATTGAGCTCTTGTACAAGCCAATGGAAGGACCAAGAAGCATACCTGTGAAATATTTGGGTGAGGAAAGTCCCACATTGACCACTCCGGCTTTTTTAGTTGCCACTAGCATGCCAGACGAGGTGAAGCCTGTGCTGACCGAGGAACGAATATTGGAGTTGGTCACACAAGCCCTAAAAGTTGCCCCATTGTCCAAGAAAATACACACTGAAGCAAGAGGTGGTCACAAACCCC
The DNA here is from genome assembly GCA_020310875.1 of Ceratopteris richardii. NCBI lineage: Eukaryota > Viridiplantae > Streptophyta > Polypodiopsida > Polypodiales > Pteridaceae > Ceratopteris > Ceratopteris richardii. Next base: position 164,975,393 of record CM035411.1, on the reverse strand, counting down.
AATCAGGTGTTTAGGTCTAAAACATGGTGTGGGAAGTGCCATGGTTATGGTCATTTGGCTTCCGAGTGCCGCATAGTCTCGAGGGTGTTCGTGGATAGATCGCCACCTAGGATGCTTTGCACGTTTTGTGGAAGGAAAAATCATACGAGGACCGATATTATAACAAGAGGGCTTATGAAGAGCAGGGCATGCAATTGGGGAATACGAGTATTCATATACGGGATTACCTCCTCAAAGTGTCCCACCTATGCCTCATTGGGAAAATAGACACGCTTATGGATATGGTGCTCAAGGTCAGGGGGGAGGATATCCAAGAGGAACCACGCATGATCAAAGAAGATCTGGTCCAATCCTGTGTTAGAGATGCCACGAGTTTGACCATACTCAAGCTAGATGCCCAAACGAGAAGAAACCGGTTGTCTACACCCTGGTGTGTTGGTATTGCAATGGAGAGGGTGTTGAAGCTCAAGGTCAAGGACAAGCATAAAAGTGCATCAAAGAAGTGGACACACAGGAAGAAGGAGCACATAGGGAGCTCCAAGAAGTGCATGTCAAATTTTCAGAAGAAATCCCTATAAAATAGCAATTTTCATCACAAGAAACCTTTGTAAATATCATTTCATATTTTTGCAACTCCATTTTGTTGAAGTCGAGGATTCCTTTAGCTTTAAGAGTATTAGAAGTATCATCCTACCAATTCTCATAATTTTTAGACTTTGTTTGAGCCCTCAAATAAGCCCTGGAACTTAATTTTTAACTAGGCCGAACTCTAGGTCTATATAGGGCCAAAACTACTGAAAAAACTATAAAAAGAGCTAGAGAGCTCATTTTTGAGGTTGGCTTCTTGCAGATTTCAGCTTGGTAGTAGGTTTCTTTTGTAACCAAAGTCTTTCCATTGTTCCTCTCTTTGATCTTGCTTTGTTTGCATGTATGTGTGCATGCATGTATGTGCTTGTCACTCACATTTGCTCATGACAATTGCTAATGATCCTCATATCAGTCCTCACATCTCCGTGCATTGACAAGTAAAGGAGGTGGTGCTTATGCTTGAGCGACACCAAATTTTGGTGCCGTTGCCGGGGAGAGAGCTTTGAAGACGAGCGTTGTGATGGTAAGATCGTAGATTTACAATGTTGAAAGGTAAAAAATGTTTATTTTCTATTATTTTTTTATTTTTCAATCAAAATCACATTTTTTACGATTTTATTCACAATCCCATTTTTCACGATTGTCATTCAAAATCACTTTTCTTGGGTATTGTCGGGCTTAGGGATCCCACTACGCAAGAACATATTAGCCTTACACGACTTTCCACTTTACTGACTCTCAAGGAATAAGTGAGGTTATGGAAAGAACTACAATTCTGTCAGCAAAGAAGGATTGAGCTCTTGTACAAGCCAATGGGAGGACCAGGAAGCATACCTGTGAAAGATCTAGATCAGGAAAGTCCCACATTGACCACTCCACCTTTTGTAGTTGCCACTAGCATGGCAAGCGAGGTGAAACATGCGATGATAGAGGAACAAATATTGGAGTTGGTCACACAATTTGTAAAAGCCACCACAATGGCCCAAAAGACATACACGGTGAAGCAAGAGGTGGTCACAAACCCCAATCAGGTGTTTAGGTCTAACACATGGTGTGGGAACTGCCATGGTTATGGTCATTTGGCTTCGGAGTGCCCCATAGTCTCGAGGGTGTTCATGCATAGATCGCCACCTAGGATGCTTTACACCTTTTGTGGAAGGACAAATCATACAAGGACCGATGTTATAACAAGAGGGCTTATGAAGAGCGGACCATGCAATCGAGAAATACGAGTGAATATTTATATACGGGATTACCTGCTCAAAGTGTCCCACCTATGCCTCGTTGGGAAAATAGACACGCTTATGGATATCGTGCTCAAGGTTAGGGGGGAGGATATCCAAGAGGAACCACGCATGATCAAAGAAGATTTAGTCCAATCCAGTGTTGGAGATGCCACGGCTTTGACCATAATCAAGTTATATGCCCAAATGAGAAGAAATCGGTTGACTACACCCCGCTATGTAGCTATTGCAGTGGAGAGGGTGTTGAAGCTCAAGGTTAAGGACAAACATAAAAGCGCATCAAAGAAGTGGACACATAGGAAGAAGGAGCACGTAGGGAGCTCCAAGAAGTGCATGTCAAATTTTCAAAAGAAATCCTTATAAAATAGTGATTTTCATCACAAGAAACCATTGTAAATATCATTTCACATTTTTGCAACTCCATTTTGTTCAAACTAAGGATTCCTTGAGATTGAAGATATTAGAAGTATCATCCTACCAATTTTCATAATTTTTACACTCTGTTTGAACCCTTAATAAGCTCGAAAACCTAATTTTAACTACGTCTCACACTAGGTCTAGATAGGGCCAAAAGTACTCAAAAACCTATAAAAAGAGCTAGAGAGCTCATTTTTTAGGTTGGCTTGTTGTAGATTTCAGCTTGGTAATAGATTTCCTTTGCAATCGAAGTCCTTCCATTGTTCCTCTCTTTGATCTTGCCTTGTGTGCGTGTGTATGTGCGTACATGTATGTGCTTGTCACTCACATTTGCTCATGATAATTGCTCATGATCTTTATATCGGTCCTCACATCTCCGCAGATTGACAAGTAAAGGAGATTTCCATGACCCTAAGCTCGAGGCACAAGCCTTGACGCTGAAATTTGAAGTTCTCGCCAGAAATCTCAAAAAATTGCAATTTTGTGATGAAAATCACGATTCTGTGAAAATTGAATTTTTTTGAAAATCGTGACTTTCTATTTGCTGTCTAAAAGCGTTTTGAAAAGAACAGGATTCTGAGGTCATTCTCAAAATCGTGATTCTCTCGGTGTGCTTAAAATCGTGATTCTCTAAGTTTTTCAAAAAAACCACGATTTTATAGTCATCTTTTGAAGCGTGAGTTTTGGCGATTCTCAAAAACATGATTTTTTGGCTAAAATCATGATTTTTAGGTCAAAACACGATTTCGTGCACAAAAACACGATTTTCAATCAAAATCCCGATTTTCATTAAAAAACACGATTTTCAATCAAAATTGCGATTCTTTGATCATTCTCAAAATCGCGATTTTCATGAAACATGATTTTCAGCTAAAACATGATTTTCATTCAGAATCGTGATTTTTTGGTCATTCTTAAAATTATGATTTTCAAGACAAAAACACAATTCTAATAAAATAGGATTTTTTGTCAAAATCGCAATTTTCTTATCATTCTCAGAATCGTGATTTTTAGGTCAAGAACACGATTTTCTGTCAAAATCACGTTTTTCACGATTCTCACACAAAATCGTGTTTTTCACGATTTTCAATCAAAGTCGCATTTTTCACGATTTTCAATCAAAATCACGTTTTTTACGATTTTCATTCACAATCGCATTTTTCACGATTTTCATTCAAAATATTTTTTTTTTGGGATTGCTCAGGATCGCGATTCTTACTCAAAATTGTGGTTTCCAAGGTTGTTCAAGATCGCAATTTTTAGTAAAAATCTTGATTTTCTCATCAGAGCCTGTTTCCTTGTTTTGACCTTAGAAGCCTGATTTGACATAACTTTTTCATCAAAAGTTCATTTTTTGAGCTCTATAGCTCGTTGGATAAGCTCGTTTTGAATCTCACCACAAGTTGGCCAAGCTTGCGGACCTAGGATCTGGTACATGAGCAAGGGGCATTTCTCGTGAGGAGGAACTCAAACGCAAAGAGAAGAGCGAGCTGCTCGTAGAGTCGAGGCTAAAGAGAGGCAAAGGTAGAAAACATACCAAGAGTTTTGGAACACTTGTAGACAATCCAAGGAAACGAGATACTACAAAGAAGATTTTCTTCTCAAGTTCAGAGGCTCGAGGGAGTCTTGAAGCCGAGGGCTTTGAATTTCTGGGATCGGAGTGATATGGATATCATACCTGTGTTTGAAATGGCCCAGCAGATTCCAGTTCATTTGGGGGACTTTCCCAAGTTCTTAGCTGCCTGAGATGAGGAAATAGATAGATTTATCGAGCTATATGAAGTTACTCATGAAGCCAATGAGGTAATTGACTAGGGTCAAAGGTTGAGGATTTTTTCGGCTACTCTCCGTGACAAGGAAGCAAACTCGTATGGGAATTTGACATCGCAAGAGTGGGGAACTTACCAGATGCTTAAGGAAGCCTTCTTGGCGAAACTTAGAAGACAAGGATTCCATGATAGACTTGTCCAACAGATGGACTATCTACGATAAGGAGTCAATGAGAGCATCGACAATTACATTTAGAGGATGGAAACCTTGGTGAGAAAGATAGGCACGAATGCCCCGAATGATTAGACTCTGAAAAGAACATTTATTGTTGGGATTAGGGATCCCACTACGCAACAATGTATTAGCCTTACACGACTTGCCACTTTATTGGCTCTCAAGGAACAAGTGAGGTTATGGGAAGAAGTACAATTATGTCACCAAAGAAGGATTGAGCTCTTGTACAAGCCAATGGGAGGACCAAGAAGCATACCTATGAAAGATCTCGGTCAAGAAAGTCCCACATTGACCACTCCGCCTTTTGTAGTCATCACTAGCATGCCAGGCGAGATGAAACATGCGCTGATCGAGGAACCAATATTGGAGTTGGTCACACAATTCGTAAAAGCCACCACAATGGCCCAGGAGACATACACGGTGAAGCAAGAGGTGGTCACAAACCCCAATCAGGTGTTTTGGTCTAACACATGGTGTGGGAAGTGCCATGGTTATGGTCATTTGGCTTCCGAGTGCCCCAGAGTCTCGAGGGTGTTCATGGATAGATCGCCACCTAGGATGCTTTGCACCTTTCATGGAAGGACTAATCATACGAGGACCAATGTTATAACAAGAGGGCTTATGAAGAGCAGACCATACAATCGGGGGAATACGAGTGAATATTCATATATGGGATTACCTACTCAAAGTGTCCCACCTATGCCTCCTTGGGAAAATAGACATGCTAATGGATATGGTGCTCAAGGTCAGGGGGGAGGATATCCAAGAGGAACCATGCATGACCAAAGAAGATTTGGTTGAATCCAGTGTTGGAGATGCCATGGCCTTGACCATACTCAAGCTAGATGCCATAATGAGAAGAAGTCGGTTGACTACACCCTGCTGTTAGGTATTGTGGTGGAGAGGGTGCTGAAGCTCAAGGTCAAGGACAAGCATAAAAGCACATTAAAGAAGTGGACACATAGGAAGAAGGAGAACATAGGAAGCTTCCAGAAGTGAATGTCAATTTTCAGAAGAAATCCCTATAAAATAGTGATTTTCATCACAAGAAACCATTGTAAATATCATTTCATATTTTTGCAACTCCATTTTGTTCAAAGAGAGGATTCCTTGAGCTTGAAGAGTATTAGAAGTATCATCCTACCAATTTTCATCATTTTTAGACTCCGTTTGAGCCCTCAAATAAGCCTTGGAACCTAATTTCTAACTAAGCCAGACACTAGGTCTAAACAGGGGTAAGACTACTCAAAAAACTATAAAAAGAACTAGAGATCTCATTTTTTAGGTTGGCTTGTTGTAGATTTCAACTTGGTAATAGATTTCTTTTGTAAAAATCGAAGTCCTTCCATTGTTTCTATCCTTGATCTTGCCTTGTGTGCATGTATGTGTGCGTGCATGTATGTGCTTGTCACTCACATTTGCTCACGACAATTGCTCATGATCTTCATATTGGTCATCATGTCTCCGCGGATTGGCAAGTAAATGAGGTGGTCTTTATGCTTGAGCTACACCAAATTTTGGTGTTGTTGTCTGGAAGAGAGCTTCGAGGACAAGAATTGTGACGATATGATTGTAAATTTTGCGACGTTGGAAGGTAAAAAATAGTTATTTTTTGTTATGCTTTTTATTTTTCTTCTCCATCTTCATCATCATCACCATCTCTATCTTCTTCCATCTTCATCTTTACAAACATTTTTCGTTTTTCACTAGATTTTCCACATTTTCACCTCATTTTTCATTCGTGGATGTGCAAGAAGGAGAGAGGGAGAGGCAAAGTGGCTTGTGTGTGCAAGTTTCTGAGATTCCCATGACCCTAAGCTCGATGCGCAGGCCTTCACGCTAAAATTTGAAGTTCCCACCAAAAATCTCAAAAAATCACGATTTTGTGATGAAAATCGCGATTCTGTGAAAAATTCAAATTCTTTGAAAATCGCGATTTTCTAATTTCTATCTAAAAGCTTTTTGAAAAGAACACTATTCTGAGGTCATTCTCAAAATCACGATTCTCTCGGTGTGCTCAAAATCGTGATTCTCTAAGTTTTTCAAAAAAACACGATTCTCTAGTCATCTTCAGAAGCGCGACTTTTGGCAATTCTCAAAAACATGATTTTTTGGCCAAAATCGTGATTTTTAGGTCAAAACATGATTCTGCACAAAAAAACACGATTTTCAATCAAAATCGCATTTTTCATGTAAAAAACACGATTTTCAATCAAACTCACGATTCTCTCATCATTCTCAAAATCGTGATTTTCACAAAACAGGATTTTCAGGTAAAACACGATTTTCAGTGAAAATCACGATTTTATACTCATTCTCAAAATTGTGATTTTCGGGCCCAAAAAAACGATTTTGAGAAAACACGATTTTTGATCAAAATCGTGATTTTCTGATCGTTTTCAGAATCACGATTTTCAAGTCAAAAACACGATTGTCTATCAATATCAGGTTTTTCATGATCCTCACCGAAACCCCCGTTTTTCACAATTTTCAATCAACGTCACATTTTTCATGATTTTCATATCAAAATTGTGTTTTTAACGATTTTCATTCACAATCGTGTTTTTAACAAGTTTCATTCAAAATCGCTTTGTTTGGGGATTGCTCAAGATCGCAATTCTCACTGAAGATTGTGGTTTCCAAGGTTGTTCAAGATCGTGATTTCTATTCAAAATCCTGATTTTCTCATCAGAGCCTGTTTCCTTGTTTTTACCCTCAGGAGCCTGATTTGACATAACTTTTTCATCAAAAGTTCATTTTTTTAGCTCTATAGCTCATTAGAAAGCTCATTTTGAATCCCACCACAAGTTGGCCGAGCTTGCGAACCTAGGATCTGGTACATGAGCAAGGGGAGTTGCTCTTGAGGAGGAACTCAAACGCAAAGAGAAGAGCGAGCTTCTCATAGAGCCGAGGATAAAGAGAGGCAAAGGCAGAAAACATACCAGGGGTTTTGGAAAACTTATAGACAATCCAAGGAAAGGAGATACTATCAAAGAAGGGTTGCTTCTCAAAGTCGGAGGCTCGAGGGAGTCTTGAAGCCGAGGGCTTTGAATTTCTGGGATCGGAATGATATGGACATCATACCTCTATTTGAAATGGCCCAGCAAATTCCGGTTCATTTGGGGGACTTTCCCAAGTTCTTAGGTGCCTGAGATGAGGAAACAGATAGTTTTATCAAGCTATTTGAAGTTACTTGTGAAGCCAATGACCTAATTGACCAGGGTCAAAGGTTGAGGATTTTTCTGGCTACTCTCTGTGATGAGGTAGCCAACTCGTATGGGAATTTGACACCGCAAGAATGAGGAACTTATCAGATGCTTAAGGATGCCTTCTTGGCAAAATTTAGAAGACAAGAATTCCAGGATAGACTTACCCAACAGATGGACTATCTACGGAAAGGAGTCAATGAGAGCATTGACAATTACATTCAAAGGATGGAAACCTTGGTGAGAAAGATGGGCATAAATGCCCCGAATGATGAGACTCTGAAAAGAAGATTTATTTCCGGGCTTAGAGATCCCACTACGCAACAGCATATTAGCCTTACAAGACCTACCACTTTACTGGCTCTCAAGGTATAAGTGAGGTTATGGGAAGAAGTACACAAAGAAGAATTGAGCTCTTGTACAAGCCAATGGGAGGACCATGAAGCATACATGTGAAAGATTTGGGTCAAGAAAGTCCCACATTGACCACTCCATTTTTTGTAGTCGCCACTAGCACGCGAGGCGAGCTGAAGCTTGCGCTCAACGAGGAACGAATATTGGAGTTGGTCACACAAGTCGTAAAAGCCACCACAATGGCCCAGGAATCATACACGGTGAAGCAAGAGGTGGTCACAAACCCCAATGAGGTATTTAGCTCTAACACATGGTGTGGGAAGTGCCATGGTTATGGTTATTTGCCTTCCGAGTGCCCAGAGTCTCGAGGGTGTTCGTGGATAGATCGCCACCTAGGATGCTTTGCACCTTTTGTGGAAGCACAAATCATATAAGGACCGATGTTATAACAACAGGGCTTATGAAGAGCGGACCATGCAGTCAGGAAATACGAGTGAATATTCATATACGGCGTTACCTATTCAAAGTGTCCCACCTATGCCTCATTAGGAAAATAGACATGCTTATGGATATAGTGCTCAAGGTGAGAGGGGAGGATATCCAAGAGGAACCACGCATGATCAAGGAAGTTTTAGTCCAATCCAGTGTTGAAGATGCCACGGCTTTGACCATACTCAAGCTAGATGCCCAAACGAGAAGAAAACAGTTGACTACACCCTGTTGTGTAGGTATTGCAGTGGAGAGTGTGTTGAAGCTCAAGCTCAAGGACAAGCATAAAAGCGCATCAAAGAAGTGTGCACACAGGAAGAAGGAGCACGTAGGGAGCTCCAAGAAGTGCATGTCAAATTTTCAAAAGAAATTCCTATAAAATAGTGATTTTCCTCAAAATCACGATTCTTTGGGTGTGCTCAAAATCATGATTCTCTAAGTTTTTCAAAAAAACACGATTCTCTAGTCATCTTCAGAAGCGTGACTTTTGGCGAGTCTCAAAAACATGCTTTTTTGGCCAAAATCATGATTTTCAGGTCAAAACACGATTCTGTGCAAAAAAACATGATTTTCAATCAAAATTGAGATTTTCATTAAAAAAGAGGATTTTGAGAAAAACACGATTTTCAATCAAAATCGTGATTCTCTGATCATTCTCAAAATCGCAATTTTCACGAAACACGATTTTCAAGTAAAACACGACTTTCAGTCAAAATCGCAATTTTCTGCTTATTCTCAAAATTGCAAATTTTAGGCCAAAACACGATTCTGACATAACACAATTTTCAGTGAAAATCACGGTTTTCAGGTCAAAAACATGACTTTCTGTCAAAATCGTGTTTTTCACGATTCTCACTCGAAATCACATTTTTCATAATTTTCAATCAAAGTCGCGTTTTTCACCATTTTCAATCAAAGTCGCATTTTTTACGATTTTCAATCAAAATCGTGTTTTTTATGATTTTCATTCACAATCCCGTTTTTCACAATTTTCATTCAAAATCGCTTTTTCCGGGATTGCTTAGGATCGCGATTCTCACTCAAAATTATGGTTTCCAAGGTTGTTCAAGATCGCGATTTTTAGTCAAAATTGTGATTTTCTCATAAGAGCACGTTTCCCTATTTTGACCCACAGGAGCCTGATTTAACATAACTTTTTCATCAAAAGATCATTTTTTGAGCTTTATAGCTCGTTGGAAAGCTCGTTTTGAATCCCACCATAAGTTGGCCGAGCCTGCGGACCTAGAATCTGGTACATGAGCAAGGGGAGTTCCTCGTGAGGAGGAACTCAAATACAAAGAGAAGAGCGAGCTGCTCGTAGAGCCGAGGCTAAAGAGAAGCAAAGGCAGAAAACATACTAGGAGTTTTGGAACACTTGTAGACAATCCAAGGAAAGGAGATACTATCAAAGAAGAGTTGCTTCTCAAGTTCAAAGGCTCGAGGGAGTCTTGAAGCCGAGGGCTTTGAATTTTTGGGATCAGAGTGATGTGGATATCATACCTTTGTTTGAAATGGCCCAGTAGATTCCGGTTCATTTGGGGGACTTCCCAAGTTCTTAGGTGCTTGAGATGAGGAAACAGATAGTTTTATCGAGTTGTTTGAAGTTATTTGTGAAGCCAATGAGGTAATTGACCAGGTTCAAAGGTTGAGGATTTTTTCGGCTACTCTCTGTGATGAGGTAACTGGATCGTATGGGAATTTGATACCACAAAAGCGGGAAACTTACCAGATGCTTAAGGACGCCTTCTTGGCAAAATTTAGAAGACAAGGATTCTAGGATAGACTTGCCCAACAGATGGACTATCTGCGGTAAGGAGTCAATGAGAGCATCGACAATAACATTCAAAGGATGGAAACCTTGGTGAGAAAAATGGGCACGAATGCCCCGAATGATGAGACTCTGAAAAGAAGATTTATTGCTAGGCTTAGGAATCCCACTACGCAGCAGCATATTAGCCTTACACGACCTACCACTTTACTGGCTCTCAAGGAATGTGTTGATTTTCAGATAGAGTAATTTGAAGTTGACCTTCAGGTAGGGTTGGCAACCCAAGGGAGAGAAAAATTGTTTCATGGGAAAGAAAAAAGCAAAAGAGAGAAGAAAGGGGGCTAAGATTGAAAAAGAGAAGGGAGATAAACATGAAGTGCATGAAATAATCTCACATAAGGGTGAAACATGCAGAGAAAATTGCAAGGAGCAAGGAAACAGGTGAAATGTCTGAGGGGTAGGATCCTTACTTGCAACAAGAGAATATAACAATGCTTTTGTGGATATAAGAATAGGATATGACCATTGAAGGATGAGTGTTTATATCAACCCTAATTGTTAGTGGAATTTAATTCATATTGACCTAGTGACCATTATTTTTTAGAACATTCAACCAACAACTCATTCTTATATCCTCATGGATGGTGAACCTTATGATTGCATTGGTCAAGTGGTGCTGCCGAGTTTTGATACTCTACAAATCCTTGTATGAATATTGGTTACCCAATGTTGTTTGTCAAGGAATATAAAGAAATTCAATTCCTAGTATTTGGCAAATGTTGCTTTGAAGAGAACGGACAAGGCCACACACTCAAAGAATCTCATCAACACATCATCAAGATGGACATCCATCAACCACGGAAGATATGACATTGGTCAATCACTATGATGGGAGTACAACACGAAGAGCATAATATCGATCAACCTTTCTTGATCTAGAGGACATGGAGGGGACAACCTCAATACCTCGAAAGAAATTTGTGGCCTGCAGCTCTTCGCAGTCAACATGGATAACCTCTTTTGAGAAGCTGGAAACTTTTGAAAGCTTACAACTATATCATCATGCAAGAATCACATATGTTGATCATGTGCTGCTTTCATATGTTTGGTAATCCAAGAACACTTTGATCCCTGCATATGTCCTTCAAGGTTCTTTCATTCACATAAGCTAGCCTCTTATGCCACACTCCAAGCTCACTTAGGGTTTGAGACCCAAAGTTGAATAGAGCTATGTTTTCTGTTTCTCCTACAATAGTAAAGATCCTACCATGCTTCTCACCTTTTTCTATCTTCTTGAAGCCTTGAGATGGATCTTCCACAAAAGCTCCATGTTGGATGAACCTAACTTGCAATCCTTTCTCAACTATTTGGCCTACACTTATTAGGGTTTTTGTAATAGTGTGAACATAGAGTACCTTGCTCATAATATTTATCTTGCCATTGGAAGCTTTGACATTACCAATCTTCTCCACATTATGCTTAGTATCATCCCTTGTTTGAAATTCATGTCTATGTTGTGGACTTTCCAAGTCAAATAATAGAGTTATGTTGCCTGCAACATAATTTGAACATCCTAAATCTATGTAGAATAAATGATCATCTTCTTTACCTTCCTTGTGATTCATCAAGAGCAATGAGTCTTCATGTTTTTTATCTTCAAAATAATTGTTGTAGTTCCTTTTGTTATGGCCTCTATTGTCATTGTTGAAGTTGTGTCCATCTCTGCCTCTATTGCTACCATATCCACCTCTTCCACTTCCTTTCTAGGTCTTCCCATTGGATCAACAATTTTTTAGTGGTGTGGTTGGTCTTATCACAAATGGCACAAGATTGAACATTTTGGCCTTTCGTCTTGTCATGCTTTGGTCCTTTCTTCTTCCCTTTCCACTTTCTCTTGCCTACAAAGTTGGCTTCTCCTCTTCATCTTGTTCCTTCTTCTTGCCTTTCAGCTTCTTGTCCTTCTTATCTCCATATAGAGCACATATAGGTTTCCTCCTTGCAAATAAGCCTCCATTATAATTTTCCAAGCAGCATAATTGTGTCTATAAAGCTTCTCAATCATTGATGGAAAGGCATCTCCCATCTTGAAGTTGCTCTTATACCATTGAAAAGAAAAGTTGGAGAAGCTTGGAAAGTTGAGTTGTTAAGTGGTGAAGTTGGTCCAACAAACCAACATAGGAACAACCCTAGCTCTTTGGATATGTAAAGTACACATGTGCATCTTGTAAGACAAAGTAAACATGATTAGAATTAGGTATATATCTTTTAAGTAAGCTAATGTGAAATACAGGATGCACATTTAAATGTTCAAGAAATTCTAACAAATAAACAAGAAATTCAATCTTCTTCAAAACTTTAAAATGACATACGTATTGTGGAGAAAGTATGTGATCCTTCCCTAACAACAAGTTAGATCATTGAGAATTAACCTTCAGAATACCATATCATGTTTTTGAAACTCAAGTGGTTTTTTCTTCAAATTATAGAGTTCCTTTGTCTCTTTTGAGCTTCTTTTATGTGTTGTTTAATTTTTCTAAGCTCTTGATCCATCTTCTCAAGCATCTCTTTAGATACTTCTACCTTATTTGAAAAACTAGAATAGGAAGGTGTAGTCACACAATAATAACCATACATAGCCTCAACCCGATTCATTTTATAGATGCATGCCTAGCACTATTGTATGCAACTCAACTAATGGCAAATATTCACTCCAATTATCTTGCTTTTCATTTGCATACATATGTAACGTCTTCAAGTACTCGATTAATCCTCTATGCTTCACCATCTTTGTGTAGATGGAAATTTGTACTAATATGAAATTGATTTCCAATTGATTCAAATGTTGCTTTCTAGAAGTTTTATGTAAACCTAGAGTATCTATTAGAAATTGCATTTTTAGGCACCTCATGCAATCTAAAAATTTCTTTTACAAATAATTTTGCAAACATTCAAGGCAGTATTGATCTTTATCATAGGAAAGAAATGTGCCATGTTGGTAAATCGATGAACTACCATGAATATAATATCATTTTTGATCTTGGTCACAGGCAATTTAGTGATAGAGCCCATAGAAATAGACTCCCACTTTTGGTTTGGAACATCCAAAGGCTGTAGCATTCTAGCCATTATTTTAAACCTAGATTCCATGTGTTTGCAACTGAAACATTGATTAACGTATTTTCTAATATCCTGCTTCATATGTGGCAAAAAATAACAATATTTCATCTTAACATAGGGTGTATTGTTGGAGTTAGACATTTGCGGAAGCACACGAACAACACAAGGAAGAAGAAGAAGCTTGGAGCACAGCACACAATATTGAATGTATTACCACTAGAATGTACAAAGATAAGTACCATGTTAGGGCAATAGGCTTATATACAAGCCGGGGGAAAAAAACCTCCAAAAGAAGGAAAAAAGTGCCCTGGTGGTCGTAGAGTGTTCACACACATCACTACCTAAATATATCAACAAATTCCCCCTGGGAGTGATGCACTGAACAAGGAGTTGCAATCATGTATGAGGAAGTGCCAAGCCATGTGGAATCAATCCACAAAAGGAAGTAAGCCCAAAGCTTTGCGGAAAGCTTCAAACTTCTCCCTAGGTAGATCCTTCTTGAAAAGGTCTGCAATGTTGTCTTGCGTGGGCACATATGCCAAGGTGATCTCCCCAGCAGAGAACCTCTCCCTGACATAATGATAATGCACCTCAATGTGCTTAGTGCAAGCATGGAACACACGGTTCCTCTCAACTGCAAATGCGCTCTGACTGTCAGTCAAGATGGTGGTGGCAGAAGACTGACCAACACCCAAATCAGCCATAAGGCGTCTAAGCCACACACACTCAATAGTCGCTGTGAAAGCTTCCCTATACTCAACCTCACAACTAGAAGTGGCCATAGTAGGCTGCTTCTTGCTCAACCAAGATATACATGAGATACCAAGCATGAAGCAAAAACCATTGGTGGACATACGAGTGTCATAGCAACAAGCCCAATCACTATCAAAAACAGCATGCAAATCTGGCGGTAGTGATCCCCCCTTGGGGTAAAACAATCCAAGTAGCCAGGTACCACTCAAGTACCAAAAGATGCGCTTAACCACCTGCCAATGCTTGACACCTAGGCTATGCATAAACCTGGCCATCTGTAGATAGAGAACAGCATCAAATGCATCTCCAGCATCATGAAGACTCAATCATAAAACTGTGTCCATAAGAGTGGCAATAGGCTTACAGTCTTCAAGGCCAAAACACTGCAATAATGTGTAAATATGTTTTGTTTGACACAAAGCCATTCCACCATCAACTTTCATAAATTGAATGCCCAAATAGTGATGCAAATGCCCCAAATCAGACATCCCAAATGAGGCATGCAAATCAGCCTTAAAATCATCAATATGCATGACATGAGGACGAGTGAGCAGCAAGTCATCAACATATACCACAATGATCAGAAGCACATCATTAGCATGATTAACATATAATGTGCTTTCAGTTGGACTATTCTCAAAACCATGTGCAATCAGATAGGCATGTATCTTTTCATACCAAGCATGTGGTGCTTGCTTTAAACCATATAACCTACACACCTAGTTTTCATGCCCTTTCTGCACAAAGCCACGGGGTTGAAAAACATACACTTCTTCATGCAAGTCACCATTCAGAAATGTTTTTTTAATGTCCAACTCACGTACATTCCAACCATGATGAGCTGCAAGTGCACATATGCTACGAAAAGTAGTCATTTGGCAACTTTAGGAGGAAAGCTTTCATCAAAATCAATGCCTCTTTCCTATGCATAACCCTTTGCAACAAGCCTAGCCTTATACATGTCAACTTTTCCAGCAGGTTTATGCTTTAGCTTGTATACCCACTTTGTGCCAATGGTCTTCTTTCCAAGAGACAACTCACATAAGGACCAGGCACCAATCTTCATTATAGCATCATATTCAGATTGCATAGGAGCCATCCAATCTTCTGAATTTTGTGCTTCTTCAAATGAAACAGGCTCATTCTCATCATAGAGACTAGACACAGCTATAGCATAGCAATCTTATGCAAAAGAGGCATTATGAGAGCTTGATCGAGTACGATATGATAAAGATGCACCTAATTTTCTATCATGCAAAGTCTGCACTAGCCATTTTGGCATAGTTTTTGCCTCCTCAATATCAGCTCTCTCATCAAGGAGTGCATCATGTAAATCTGCATCAGAAATGGAATGATCTGCATCATCGCATGAAACTTACAAAGGCTAAGAAGTTGCCTCATTAGGACTAGCACAAGATTGTCCACCTATAAAGAGAGGCGACAAAGTATCATACATGTCTTTGGAGCTAACAAAGACTGTCCACCTATAAAGAGAGGCAACAAAGTATCATACATGTCTTTGGAGCTAACAAATGTCTCCTTGGTACATGAAAGTAAGGGTTGAATAGCATCTTCCACAAAAACAACATCACAGCTAACCAGAATGCATTTAGTTTGTGATGATAACAGACGATAGCCTTTGCTTTCAGAACTATAACCAACAAAAATACATTTTAATGCTTCATCATCAAATTTTATGTGATGTTGTTAAGTCACTAATGCATATGCCAAACAACCAAAAACACGCAGATGAGCAACAGATGGCTTGCGACCATGCCAAACCTCATATGGAGTGATGGAGTGCAGTGCTTTAGTGGGACACCTGTTTAGTACATATGTTGTACACATGACAGCCTCAAGCTAGAAACTATGTGGTAAAGCCTGACTCTTGACCATACACCGTGCCATCTCCATGAGTGACCTGTTCTTCCGTTCACCAACCCCATTCTCTTGAGGAGTATATGGCACTGTACACTAATGTTTTATCCCATGTTCAACCAGAAATGCATTAAATTTAGAAGGCATATATTCCCCCCCTCGATCAAAATGGAGGGTGCCCATTTTACATGCTGATAGATTTTGAGCCAAAACCAAAAACTGTTTGAAGCACATAAACACTTTGGACTTTTCCTTCAAATGGATATACCCATGCATGCGTAGAAAAATCATTGATGAAAGTCATGAAATAAAGATAATTCCCAAAAGAAGGTGTATGCATAAGACCACAGACATCACTATGTACAAGCTGTGATTTCTGAGTAGCCCGAACTGAACCATCTTTTGGAAAGGAGGAACACTGCATTTTGCCCAAAATATAGCCTTCACAAACATGTTTTCTAGGTGCCTCAAGTTTGGGCAAAGAGAACACCATTTTAGATTTCTACAAGTGTAGCAAACTAGCAAAATTCAGATGACCAAAGCGTGCATGCCAAAGTTTGCATCTGACATAGCCTGAGAATCATGTAAAGCCCACGACATAAAATGTGAGGAGCAATAATGATGTCGCCATTTGACAAATCATGAACTATACATCTATCATCAACAAATTTTACAACCAAGCCAATCTTGGCTAATGCAGAAGCTGATAACAATTTTTTATTGATCCCTCGCACAAACAAAGCATCTGACAAAGTGAAAGAACTACCATCAGCAGTAGTCAAAATGATTTTACCAACTCCCATAATAGGATAGGAGGAGTTATTGGCGCATGTAATAGTATTCCTTGTAGGGGCAGGCTCGAGCGAAGAGAAGAAATTGCGCTGCAAGGTAATATGTTTGGTCATCCCACTATCAAAGTACCAAGCATCTAAGTCTACTGCAGACATGCACTGCTCATGAGAAGCTGGGTCAAAACTGCAAATAGTAGTAAACATGCATTCTTCTTCCTCCACAAGATTAGGAGACTCTGTTTTCGATGTAGAGGCCTCTACAACAACCATTTCGGCCTCTTTCTTCTTTGCCCCTTTAGCAGCCAATTTTGGACAGCTCTTGATGACATGATCATTTGCTTTACAATATTTGCAAAACAATTTCTTTTTTTCTGATTTCTTCTCACTTTGTCTTTCTTCTTTGAATGTGCAACATTTGCAGATTTTTGCTTACTAGTAGAAGAGCTCCATTTACCTTTGCCCTTCTGACTAGCCAAGAAAGCTTGATATGCAACACACATAATAGACCTGTTCTGCCTAGAATGGTCTTCTTGTAACAGAACAAAGACTAACTCCTCAAATGACAAGGCATTTGGATTTCCTTTCATCGTCAAACAAAGAATAGAAGCAAAACTCTAATATGAGTTAGGAAGACCATTCAGAACTGTCTGCACAAGTGAGCCATCTGGTATAACTTCATCAGCATAAATCAACTATTCTTTCAAATCCTTGATCTTTGTGAGAAAACTATCGATAGAATCACCTTCATTCATGTGCTCACTCTCCAATTGTTTTCGGAGGTAAGCAACACGAGCCTCATTCTTAGCCTGGTACAATGTGGTAAGTGTATCCCAAGCATCCTTAGTTGTGCTACAAGAGTGAATGTGGGAATAATGGCACGTTTGACAAACAAAGCTATCAATGCATGTGTCTGAGCATCTCTGCCATCCCAAAAAATTTGCTTTGCAGTAGGTGCAACAGAAACAGTAGCATGAACCGGAATCTACAAAATATCATCATCTTCGACACCATCTCCATCAGCTCCAACACTTGTATTTGTAGTACCTTTATTTGCAGGTGTAATAGGAATACATCCAACTTATCCTCAATAGCCAACATATGGAATACATCATTGCTTTTAGCCATGGCCGGTGACTAAAATACCTTGATGCAAGAAATTGACTGTATCTCAAAAAGATGAACAAAACGACCCAAACGAATTCTGTTAAACTTGTAGCAGACTTCGAGACGCTTATATTGATGAACCAAAATCGGTGTATATTTTTGGCACAAAAGGATGAAATAGCTTGCACAAGCGCTACAATAGTGCATTCGAAGGTCGAAACAAGCTCAGATCGCGATTTCGACACCAGATCACATAATTGAGGAGTTGGGAAAAAATCAGTCACTAGAGCCAGAAAAAGTTAGTGCAGACTCTAGAAATTTAAAGATAATCACCGAGGAATATCAATTGATAGGAGACCAATTATACAAGAAAGGAACAGATGGGTATCTGAGAGTGTGTGTTCTTGAAGATAAGTATGTGGAAATGTTAGAGATGGCCCATTCAGGAGTAGCAAGAGGTCACTTTTCAAGTGAAAGGACTGCTAAACGTATTTTGTATTTTGAATTTTGGTGGCCAATTCTCTTTCCTGATGCAAGGAGATATGTGAAAAGGTGTGACATTTCTTAGAGAACAAGTCAATCAAGTGAAAGGATTAGGATGTTTTGATTTATTGGATGTTATTACAATGGATGAAATTCTTGAGAAGATGGAGAAGTTCAATATGCAAAAGCTTAGGACCAGATCCATTGTGATGCATCATAAATCATGGAGACCAACTATAGCAAACATGAACAAATCAAAGAGGAAATCATCTTCTAATAACCAAAGCAAGAATTACACTAAGGTGGAAGCTTAGAAGAGGCATCAACCCATTCATTGGCAATAGGACAAAATTCATATAGAACAAAATAAAGTGAAAACAATAGTTGATTGGCTAGTTGCTAAAAGTGTAAGGGATATATATTAGAAGTCTTTTAGGATTGGTGCAATATGAGAGAGCACATACTAACGATTTCTCTAAGATAGCTAATCCCCTCACAAATTTTACTAAAACAAATGAAGGCTTTGTGTGGAATGGCATATCTCAAATGTGATCTGAATCATTGAAACAAAAAATCATTGATATCTATGATTTTCAAATATCAAAAATGGGAAAAAAGATTTGTGGTTGCATGCGATGCAAGTGGTAGTAAAAAAAAATGTGTTCTCTCATAAGATGGTAGGGTGGTTGCATATGTATCCACATAATTAAGGAAACACAAACTTAATTATCCTACTCATGATCTGGAAACGCTTGCTATTTCTACATGCACTTAAGCATTCGAGGCATCTACCATTAGAGACTAGGTTTGAATTAGAATCATATAATCAAAGTTGACGGTAGATTTTCACACATCCATTGCTTAACAATAGACAAAAGTGTTGGATTGAACTATTAAGTGAGTATGATTTTGACATTAAGTATTTGATTAGTAAGAAAAATAAGACCACAAACCTATTGAGTCGAAAACCTTTATGCCATCTCATTTCTATAATAGATTCTCACCTTTTTAATCAAATTCAAGAAGAGCTACAACATGATTATTTTTATGCACCTATTTTGAATATTTTTGCATACAAATAAGGAATTGATGCATTATGACAAATTTCATTTATAGAATGGAGATTTATATTGTAATAGTCGATTATGTGTAAATTCTGAATCTTTTTTGAAAACTCAAATATTACATGATTGTCATGATGCACCTTTTTCTACACGTCTAGGTTATTGTACGTGTTGATATAATTAGGTAGTGATGTGTGTGAACACGCTAGGACCATCGGGGCACTTTTTTCCCTCTCTAGGAGGTTTTTTGCCCCCGACTTGTCTATAAGCCTATTGCCCTAACATGCTACTTATCTTTGTACATTCTAGTGGTAATACATTCAGCATTGTGTGTTGTGTTCCAAGATTCTTCTTCTTCCTTGTGTTGTTTGCGTGCTTCCGTAGACGTCTAACTCCAACAATCGGTATCAAAGTAGGTCGCCGCTTCATCTAGGGCATTGTCTACACCTCTCTGGTTCTAGTCTCATAATTGCATGAAATTTGGTAAGCATATTCAGGGTGTTTCAGAGATCAAGATGAACATCACCACCATGAAATCCCATTTCTGAAAGTAGACATTCACATTTTTTTATGCACTCATCTACAAGACTTGTAGGCTTGATAGAATATGCATAATCCAAGTGAAGATGGAACAACTTGTCAATGATCCTTAACTCTGCATGTAGTGTACATATGTGTACATTTTTCAATGACTCTGCATGTAGTGTACATATGTGTACATTTGCCAATGCTATTGGAAGTATGGGATCCCAAATCATGGAAGAAGATGAGTAGTTATGAAGAATAACATTTTTTTTGGAAGGAGCCTCTTCAGCCTCAGCTCTAGCAATCCATCCATTTGTGCCTGGGCTTTGCATGCAGTACAAGCAAGGGTACTTAGAATTTGCTCCCACACTTATACCAAACATGCATTTGAGCATCTTTAGGTCTCCACTCAAATGCCACTCAACTTGAAAGTTCCTGTAGTCTTTGACATTCAACAATTCTCCTGCATGATGCCTTTGAATAACATTTGGAATATTTGTCTGTGAGGATAACCATTTAAGTGTTTTATGGCTCGCAGATGGAACTTGAGCATAGCCAACCCACCATAACTCCATTTCTGATTGTACTTTGAGAGATGGAGTATCCAATTTCCCAAGGCTATAGTCCAAAACTTTGTTCATTAGTGCAATACTTATTCTCTCCATCTTTTGATGTTTTTAAGCTCAGTTCATCAAGTTTGATTACAAATTTCAACATACCAGAACATTCATGTTCTTTTATATTATAGAAGTGAACCATGTATGTTTGAAGTTTTATAATATCTATCCATATGTTGTTAAATGCATTGTAAGTGAGATGTAACTTTTGTTTTCCTACTTTGTAAGGCATGTTACCATGAAGATGTTTATATTCACCAAATACTGATGTGATCTTTTTATTCAAGCTGAGCTAAAACTTTCCTACATGATGGGGTCTAGGCAATCCAAAACCTTTAACTTTGTTAAATTTTAAAAATTCACACCAAAATTTTGAAATTGCTCTATAACCTTTCTTACTCACTTTGACGCTATCAAAATTTTTTTGAATTTGAGATGGTTCTAGTAACAGATTCATTTATGTCATGAGTTTTTGGAAAACAAAGCGTTTCAAGCATGTATTTTCATTCAGTTTCAATAGTCTTAAAATATCATTTTGACTCATAATTTCATTACAAAAATGTACACGCTCAAAACTACTCAACATAGTGAAACCTAGCACATTCGTCACATGATCTCTTACAATTTTCATTCTTTTCTTTTTCTGGCCAGATTTTTCAGTCAAATCTAAAAAAGGTTTTACTCATTTTGACCGCATTCTCAAACCTATAGGAGTTTCTTTCATTTTTTAAAAGACTCGAACTGAGAAGATAAAGTGGATAATTTGCTTTCTAGTTCCCCCATATGTAAATCCTTTTGATGTAGTGTGTTTTGTAGATAGTTTATGTATTGTACATAATTCCTTGAAATCTCCTAGAGGCTTGAACAATAGCATCGTAAACCATCCTCACCATCTCCTACAAATCTAATCAGATCATGAAGATTATGAAAAGGGGGATACCTTCCAGTTTGTGGATCAATTGGATAAACAGATCCATCTGTCCATATGTCGATATGTTTATTGCCTTCCTTTCGCAATCCATCCACTTCAGGAGGATGAAGAGCCCTTCGGAATACTTTTCTTGTCGTTGCATACTCATGACTAATTGCAATGTTAATATGGAACTTATCACAATGATTTCGATTGTTTGAAAGCTCAACGAGAGTATTTGGGTTAAGGTTCTCCATGGTCTGCTATGAAAAGTGACCGGCAAGTGTCTAAAATGACGTAAAAGAGAGAATCAGGCCTGCTATGAAAAGTAGAGTAAAAAAGCACAAAACGTCATCAGCGCACATTATATAGGTCTGTGAACAAGAGGAAAGTTCGAATTTTGATTAGCGCCCGATGAGCACAAACTTCAAGGCATAAGATATCACACAAACTTTTCATGATTATCACATGAGTTTCTCTCTCTTCAAAATTTGCATAAGATACGTTTTAAATGAACTTACACGGAATTCTTTAAAGGATTTGACAACTTTAATCCAGATTAAGCACAACTAATTGAAATCCTTACACGACCCTTTTTGGGCCATTTTTCTCCCTAATGTGATGAAGCCTCAACATTTCGACCATCCTCGAGCTATCTCAATCTCATTCACACTCAAACTCGCAATCACAATCTCACACAAAATCACAATCACAAGGAAAATCTTTGATTTGCAGACTCATCTTGCATGATACAATCGATTCCCATAGCAATGTTGATTGTCCCTAATGAATGAAGCACGTGATCCACAAAATTAAGAAAAATTTACACCTCTAATTATTGCATGCAAAACTTTTGTAGAAAGCATGCACTTTAGTGGTCTATTGCTTTCTTTGGCAAAACTCGTCAAAAGTAGAAGAGAAAACAACCAAAACACATATTTTGAAAACCAGAATAGGCATGCCAACACATGCATCAAAATCACATTTTCAAATAATTAATATAAAAGCCCACTTTTTTTAAGTGTTGGAAAAATCTTCACTTTTCTAGGCCCTATAGCTCAAAAGGGGTATAAAGTCTCAAAACTCTTATGAGAGGCAAAAATGTTCAGATCTTCAATCTGGACAATAATGTTAGAGATGCCCTAGATCCAAATTGGCCTCCAAATATCATTTTTGAACCTTAGAAGTTCAAAAATATTAGAGAGAAAATAAATAGAGAGATTTATTTATAGTGAATTAATTTTTGAGCTTAAAACAATTAATGCATGATTCACAAAGTTTATAGAGGGACACTTTTAATCTACTATGCATGCTCCACGTTTCTCTCATACAGCATTGTTCCTTATTTTTTCACCTTCATGTTGAAAATTTAACTAGAAACATGGTGCAAATATGGTTTAGAGAGAGAATATAAAAACTATTATCCCTAAATTTTTCTTGTATACATAAAATGACTTGACACTCATTGTGTATAAATGAAAGTTCAAAATGAATTATTTCACTACCAAAAGGCTCATTACAATTCATCTCCCCTTTGAAAAAAATCTCCCCTCAAAGGTCGAATGAAGGATACTATGCCAAAAAATCATTTAAATCCACCTGTGCCTAATCTTCAACTAGGTATGTGTGCCATTTTACCAAAATCTCTACTATATCATTCCTAGGTAATCTTGCCTCCTATCTAATATTATTTCAGGTTGAAGTTCAAAATATTCATCATATTTCAGCTTATAGTTTTCCTACAAAACATAAGCAGCATTAGGTATATATCTTTTAAGTAAGCTAACATGAAATAATGGATGCACAATTAAATGTTCAATCAGTTCCAACAAATATGCAAGACATCCAATCTTCTTCAAAATTTTAAAAAGACATGTGTATCTTGGAGAAATTCTATGATCCTTCCCTAACAACAAGTTAGATCGTTGAGGATTAACCTTAAGAAATAATGTAGCAGTTTGTATGTGCTAGGAACATATGGTCACTTTTGATGTCTTGCACCCCAATATAAGTTTCCCAAATTTCTTCTACTATGACCAACTCCAAATTGGTTGCTCGGTTTTTCTCCATGTGCCAACATAAGTCACCCAATTTTTCCTCCAAATGCCAAACTTTAGTCACCCTATTTCCTACAAGTGCAAAAAAAGTAGTTGCCCTATTTCCTCTAAGTGCCCAAATTTAGTTGCCCTATTTTCTCCAAAGTGCCCTATTTAGTCGCCCAATTTTTCTCTAAGTGCCCAATAAATAGTCGCCCAAAGTTCCCTCTGGCCCAAATATTAGTCGCCTTGTTTCCTCCCAACTCACCAAAATCAATTGCCCATTTTTGCATAATTCATCAAATAGATCCTCGTCTAATTTTACTAGAAGCCCAAAATCACATGCCCTACTTTGCATGGTTGCCCAAATTTAGTTTTTACCTCAAAATAGGGAAACCCCATGATGAATCCATGACAAAACTAGGTGAACACATCATCTTGCACCACACAAACTTGGCAACCCCCATACATTACACCTCAAAAATTGGGCGACCCCTAGAATAGGGCATTCCCCCCATCATGAATTGTGGTAAATGCAGGCTTATCTAAGGTTCTCTGGGGATGAGAATGAGAACAAGGATTTGCAATTGGAGCGTCTTGTAGATGTGAGGTCATTCAAGAACTCGACGAGAGAAATTCTAAAAGTGGGTACTCTAGGGATTGGTGGCCTACCAAAATAACCAATCATTGTAGGTAGCCATGTGTTATGCCATTTTGGGGCACGTAGTCCATGTCAAGGGCTAATTTTTACCTCCCTCCATGGTATATGTTTATCGCTTGTTGATATGTTGTGTGTGTGTGTGTGAAGAAGAGATCTAGTACTTAGTGGTAGTACGTATGCTCTTGTTGTATATCTACCTTCACGTTGTGTACTCAGTGGTAGTACGTATTCTCTTGTTGTATATCTACCTTCACGTTGTGTACTCAGTATGTGCAAGCAAACTCGCTATGTATTTATTGGCAAGTGTTTAGACTCGGTTTGACTATATAATTTTGTTTTCTGAGAACATGTTGGCCTAGGTTCTCCACTATGCACTAAATTGCTCTTTGTATCATTTATCATTTGTTCATTGTGTATCAAGCTTTTTGAAGTTGTACATGGTCTAGGAGTTTGTTGATAGTCATTAAATCCTTGGAGTCTAACTCACTGTTTGCTTGCTAATTACTTGCATTGTAGGGGAAACGGAGCCCTGCTAGTAAGAGGATTGAGCAGGTAATCTCAAGGGTGACAGCTAATAGTAGGTGAAATAGTTGTGGTTGTTTGAGTTATGTGCCTTGTCACCTACTAAAGTACATTTCCTACTTTTTGTGTGATTCAATTGAGTTGTTTTTGTGAACCCTTCTTGCACCCTTTGTTTGTTCTACCTATAAACTCTTGAAGAGTTGGGCATTTGTTAAGTGTCTCTCTACATAGGCATGTTACAGGGTATACCTCCCTAAGGAGAACCCCTCTTGAGTAGAAGGTGTCTTGGGGAGCAGATCTACTCTTGTTCTTAAGAAGAGGTCCCTGGTCTCTCTTCTACAGTTTTTGATGCCTAGTGGGACCCTTGCATGCTCCATGTGACGCACTTGTTGGAAGTAAGAATTCATTTTCTTTTCCATTTTTTTTTTGTTGAGTGTTGCTAGGCTTCAACATAGTATTGGGCAAGTGGGTACATGACCCATACCTGAGCAGTTAGGGAATCTCTTTGTCTACACAAGAGTCCCATAAAGAATAATGGTTTAAAAAATCCATCTCATCATTCTTCTCAACAACCAATCATCTCTTGACTTTTAACTCTTTATATTGATTTTTCTCAAGATTTAGCTCTGACGCTTCCTTCTAAAGAAGACTAGGAAAGTGTTCAACTCAACCTCTGACACCTCCAAGGATACCCAAGTACTAGTGGAGGATCTTGCAGATTTGTTATCAAGATTAAACATCAAATTTTCTACTTTCAAGGGTCTATTGCATGAGGATGTCGATGATCATGTAAGTAGATTTATCTCCTTATGTTAGGAATGAGGATTGCAAAATGATGAGGATGCCATGCTAGTCATGTTTCCATCTACTCTTGACAAACTTGCAAGCAAGTGGTATACTCAACATGAACATGGACACTTTGCCACTTGAGAAGCTTTGAAGACCAGTTTCTACTAGACATTTTGACCTAGCAACTCCTCAAAACCAGCTTTGGACCAATTCAAAAATTTAAGGTCCCAACTAGGTGAATCATTTCATGAACTCTATATGCATGCTAAAGCCCTTATTGCTCACTTGTCACATGATCCATGTGACTTCTTAGTGAAGAAATGGATTGAGAAGGCCCTCCCAAGGTGTTCTCAACAAAAGCTATGACAGTCTCTAAGGTTAGATGCTATGTTGGTAGACTTTGTGGCAGAATTCTCATGCACAGAAGAGGTGAGAGTACACTTTTGTTGGAAGAAGCATTTTTTGAAGGAAATTCTTTGTAATTTGACATTTTCATGTAGTTGTATTTATCCAAATGATGTAAAATTGAGGAAGAGTCTTCCTCATGTATAGTAGAAGCATATATATTTTTCTTAGAGTTTTTGGAAGCTCTTCAGTGGCATATTTTTAGATTAGAATGTAGAAGGACCGAATTTCAAGTGTGAAAAGGGACACTTGAAAAAGTATAAAGGATATTTTCTTCTACTTTGTAAAGGTTGGTTGTATTATTTTCATGCTATCCAAGTAATGTGAAGAGCTTCTTGCAAGAAAATAGTGTTACTACTTCTCATGAGAATCTTCTTGATTTGTTGCATCTTTCTCTTGTGAAATCTATAGAATTTGTGAGCTTTTCTTGTGTATTTCTGAGTAAAGTGCATGAAGAGAGATTATTATCAGTATATTGAGTGAGGTGTTGCAAGAGATCAATGCTGGAAATGGAAATTCTCAGTTTTTATAGAATCGTGATTGTCTCGTCTATGTGATATAGGTAATCTTTTTGAAATCTGACTTTATATTTGTAATCTACAAGAAAATTGGCACACTTTAGGTACAAATATCATTGAAAATGCTATTGTATAGCTCAAGATATTCAAAGCCCTAGCTTCTCCATCTCTTTCTTCACTAATTTCTCAGAAATCAGCTATGGTACCTCTTATTCTTGGATTCCATTAACTAGAAGGGGCTATGGTCTTTGCATACTTATCGGATTGACAATTTAATGAAGTGTATTTAATCTTTTATGCTATAATGATTGGAGAGGACAACTCCAAAGGTTAACAACAAACATTTTTGGTGTCGTTGTCAGGGACAAAGCAAAAGCTTCATTGAAGTTTTGGACCTTGCTGGACCTTCCATTGTTGATGGTATTTAAACACATTGGAAAGTTACTACTCTATAATCATGTAAGAAAATTTGAGAAGGTAGGTTTTTAAGCTTGTCTTTTGGGAAAAGAAAGCTTGCATTAACCTTTTGAGACAAGTAAATGTATATCTTTATGCAAAATTGATAGTTGCTCATGCTTTTCAAGAGTAAAGTGCAAGTTTTTTGCAAAAAGATGACTTAATTTGATGAAAGAAAAGTGAAATGTGTTTATCTTTGCATATTTAGATTTCTTTTGACAAAGTACTAAGCAATTTTGTTGATCTTTGGGAAAGATACCATAGTTGCAGTAAGGAAAGTCATGAAAAGTAGCTATATGCAAATTGATTGTTCCATTTTACTTGTCCTAGGTGAATTATTTGTCTTATAGAAAGATTGTTTTGGTCATTTGAAGGAAAGACATTGAGTTTATTTTTGCATAAACTGATAGTTGTACTTACTAACACATACTTTCTTAAGAAGTCATATTCCAATGAAAATCGCTAAAAACACAATTTTCCAAAATCGCGGGAAACATGATTTTCATCCAAAATCGTGAAAAACACAATTTTCATCCAAAATCGTGGGAAACACGATTTTCATCCAAAATCATGAAAAACACGATTTTCATCCAAAATCGTGAGAAACACAATTTTCATCCAAAATCATGAAAAACACGATTTTCATCCAAAATCGTGGGAAACACGATTTTGATCAAAAACCATGAAAAACATGATTTTCATCCAAAGTCGTGGGAAACACGATTTTGATCCAAAATCGTGAAAAACACAATTTTCATCCAAAGTCATGGGAAATAGGATTTTGATCCAAAATCGTGAAAAACATGATTTTCATCCAAAATCCTGGGAAACACAATTTTGATCCAAAATCATGAGAAACATGACTTCCATCCAAAATCGTGGGAAACACGATTTTTCATCCGAAATCGTGAGAAAAACGATTTCCATCCAAAATCGTGAGAAACACGATTTTCATCCAAAATCATGGGAAACATGATTTTCATCCAAAATCGTGAGAAACACGATTTTGATCCAAAATCATGGGAAAAACGATTTTCATCTAAAATCGCGAAAAAACACGATTTTCATCCAAAATCATGAAAAACACGATTTTCATCTAAAAATTATGAGAAAATGGGAGATAACATGATTTTAATAATAAAAAGTGATTGAACACTAAACCAAAATCCTCATATTATGTTCAAAATCGTGTAAAAACACGATTCTTGTCTGAAAATTATGAAAATCATGATTTTAGCAAAAGAATCCTTATTTTGTATAAATCTTAAAAAAAACCAAATTTAGGAATATATAGAGTCCTATTAAATTGGGAATTCTAAACTTCAACTGATAAAATATAGTTTTGGGTTCAAAGTCGTAATTTTTAATTGGAAAATGTGACTTGAAACACAAATCTAAAACAAAGCCAAATTACAACTAACCAAATCTAAACAAGTGGATGATTTTGAGATCCGGTACCAAGCTCTCTACAATTCATACACAAGTGTCATTAGGAGATAATATACAATCAATCGATTCTCAGGAAGGGGAATTGGGATAGACAACTAACATGGAAAATCTAAATGAGACAGATGAAAATCAAGATACAAGTGATTTTAGAAATATCCTCAAATACATGTATACAAATAGGTTTGGAGCCTATGTGTATCAAGATGGCATGCATAATCATTAGGTTGAGAAACTTAGAAATTCCTCTGAACTTAATGCCAGTGGCACAATTCAGGGATGACGAATATGAGGATAGACAAGGATGTGTATACATATTTGCAAAAGATCCTAAAAATTCTAATGATTTAGGTCAATGTGCAGATAAGAGACCTTGGGATCAAGACTTGGGGCAAACAGATATACCTAGGCATAATGGAAATCAGACCCCTACCGAACCACAAAAAGGAAGGAGATCACACACTTCTCCAAATCCTTTTGAAAGAGAAGTGGAGGAAATACCTGATTTTCCCATTAGAAGGAGACAATTGTGGCAAAACCATGGGAGAATGCTTAGACCATATCAAGTAGCTAAATGCATGAAAAATTAGTACGAAGGGTATTCAGATCCTCATGCTCATGCTGTAGAATTCAGACAATTGATCAGGGTAGAAAAAGTAGAGGATTATAAAGTCCAATTTGAAGCCTTTGGTCTAACCCTAACTCGATCTACATTATCATGGTTCATTTCATTAAAAAATGAAATGTACTGTTGAAGGAGAGTCCAGCAAAAAGAAAAGAAGAAGAAAGCCAAGAAAGAAGCTTCACTAATGATGATATATCTGAAGACATATCTCTGTAGGAAGCCTTGTAGGGGCACGCAACACCCACCTCTGCACAAAGCCCCGCAGGGGCCTACAACAAGGGAAGGCATGTAAAGGCAAGGGCAGATCAAGGCCAACAAGTATCCATGAAGAAGTGCAAAAAGATATCAGGCAGATCCAAAGCCCCAAGAAGGTGCTTCAACCTCTTGATGTTCGAAAGGTCCAGATCAAAGGCTGAAGATCCACACCTTCCTACCTTCCACTGGTTGCGTGCGTGGTAGCCCGACATAACACAGCAATCTAGATTTAAAGAGGTTATTGGTGAACTAGACTACAAATCTCAGGTAGTCCATCTCCAGAGGTTGCGAATGGTAAAAAGGCCAAAAGGGAGTCCAAGAACAATGCAACATGTCTCAAGTTATGATCTGTTCCTTGACCACTGGTAAAACTATATCATTACAACTTCCAAAGGAGCTGGCAGTGGTCAACTATAAAAGACCTATCAGTAATAAGGAAACAGAGCAACTATAGGTACAACACTAAAAAACAAAGCAAAGCCTATCAAGGGACGACAGAGACAAAGAGGAGGAGAGTGTTGCAGAGCAAAGAAGAGCAAAGAGGTAGAGAAAAAGAAGAGCAAAGAGTCAGAGAAAAAGAAGGGCCCCAAAATTTTTCCAGATTGGACACTATTTTTGTACTATAATCACTTTGTAATATATTTTCGGATGTAAATGCACTAGAGGAGTCCTCTAGATGCATATCCGTAAAGATTTTTCTAGATGTAAATTAGCAAGAAATTAGTCTTTTAGTCAATTAAGTGCCGGTCTCTTGTGTGAAAGGACCATTTTTAGGGCACATGTATAAAGTCAGTTTGTGACTCTTTTTAGGGACTTTTTGCCATTTTGAGAATCAAGAGCACAGAATTTCGAATTTGTGTCTTCTCCTCTCTGTATCTTCTTTCTTGTGAGCTTGCATGCATGTGTGATGCTTGGAAAGAGTGCTTAGAAGTATTGTCTATCCGTGGAAGTGCTTGTTTGTTGTTGGTAAGGTGTGTGTGAAGTGTAGAAAGTGTTAAAGTGTAGGAAGATCAATCCCATGACTCAATATTTTGCTTATAAGCGTCATAATCAAGTGAAAAGACCACCATAGGATGCGTCTTTTTGAGAGCTTCGAAAGGAACCTGCTATTTGCTATATTCAGAGTTTGGAGCTGAGAGAAAAGCTTGATTTACTATTGACTACTGTTCCAAGTGTCGCGACACCATAGCTGACCTTGAAAACTTGAATGTGATGGATTTATACTTATTTGTACTTTGTGAAACTTCATTTACATTGACCATTATTTGAATGTGTGTCTTCATACACTCAGCTAGGTCTTGATACTCCTTGGATTGATAGTTAAAGCATGAAGTCCCCACTATATGCACTTGAGGGGGATTGAGGTATAGTGGAAACTTCATACTTTAATTATCAATCCAAGGAGTATCAAGACTTAGCCGAGTGTATGAAGACACGCATTCAAATAATGGCCAATGTAAATGAAGTTTCACAAAGTACAAATAAGTATAAATCCATCACATTCAAGTTTTCAAGGTTAGCTATGGTGTCGTGACACTTGGAACAGTAGTCAACAATAAATCAAGCTTTTCTTTCAGCTTCAAACTCCGAATATAGCAAATAGTGGGTTTGTTTCGAAGCTCTCAAGAAGACGCATCCAATGGTTGTCTTCTCACTCAATTTTGATGCTTCCACTTCAAGTTATGAGCAAAATATTGAGTCATGGGATTGATCTTCCTACACTTCAACACTTGCTACACTTCACACACACCTTACCAACAGCAAACAAGCACTTCCACGGATAGACAATACTTCTAAGCACTCTTTCCAAGCATCACACATGCATGCAAGCTCACAAGGAAGAAGATACAGAGAGGAGAAGACACAAATTCGAAATTTTGTGCTCTTGACTCTCAAAATGGCAAAAAGTCCCTACAAAGAGTCACAAACTGACTCATATACATGTGCCCTAAAAATGGTCCTTTCACACAAGAGACTGGTACTTTATTGACTAAAAGACTAATTTCCTGCTAATTTACAAGGGTATTGAGAAAAATCTTTACGGGTATGCATCTAGAGGACTCCTCTAGTGCATTTACATCCGAAAATATAATACAATGTGATTATAGTACAAAAATAAAGTCTCCAATTCGGAAAAATTTTGGGGCCCTTCTTTCTCTCTGCCTCTTTGCTCTACAACACTCTCCCCCTCTTTGTCTCTGTAGTCCCTTGGCAGGCTTTGCTTTGTTTTTTGGTGTTGTACCTGTAGTTGCTCTGGTTCCTTATTACTGATAGGTCTTTTATAGTTGACCACTGCCAGCTCCTTTGGAAGTCGTAATGATATAGTTTTACTAGTGGTCAAGCAATAGATCATAACTCGGGACGTTTTGCATTGGTCTTGGTCTCCATTTTTGCCTTTTCACCGTTCGCAACCTGTGGAGATGGACTACCTGAGATTTGTAGTCTAGTTCACCAATAACCTCTTTAAATCTGGGTTGTTGTGTTAAGTCAAGCTGCCACGCACGCAACCAGTGGAAGGTATGAAGGTGTGGATCTTTCGCCTTCGATCTGGACCTTCCGAAGATCAAGAGGTTGAAGCACCTTCCTGGGGCTCTGGATGTGCCTGATATCTTCTTGCACTTCTTCAAGGATACTTGTTGGCCTTGATCCGCCCTTGCCTCTTACATGCCTTCCCATGTTGTATGCCCCTGTGGGGCTTTGTGCAAAGATGGGTGTTGGGTGCCCTTGCGGGGCTTCCTGCAGAGATATGTCTTCAGATATATCATCATTAGTGAAGCTTCTTTCTTGGCAGGAGTACGTCCGGTAGACTTTTTGCTCTATCTCATTAAGCAGATTAGCTTCACGTATCGTCAGCTATTTCCATTGTTCAGCTTTCACACCGTCATGTGGTGGTCGTCTATGGTCTGCGAAGAAACTCAATTCATATGCCAGCAGACTGGCATTCAGATTCGTTGACATTTTTAGGAAAATTTCGGAGTCAATTTCAAACAATCCCCTAAAAAATGCTTCCTCGAAAGTTTGCATGTATTGACTTGGCAAGAACATCAGTTCTTGAATAATATGCCATGATTGTAGGACTAGGCATAATGGATAAATGAAAAACAAGGATATCTGTGCCTTGGTTAATACCAATGAAATTCAAAAATGTGTATTCTGCGTGTTTGAAAACTTTCAATATTGTAAGTGTCATGTGTGAAGAGAGATGGTGGATGCAATCCAAAGATGAGTAGGTGCCGCTACAACCAGCTTCACACCAGCCAACTGAGACTTCAGAGTTGATTAGTAGACCCTTTGAGCTTCCTAAATCCACCAAAATATCAGCCAAGTACTTTGGAACATGTATCCCAAAAGTTTAAGTCAAGACAGACTAGTTGCGAAATGACTAGCTCCCAAAACTTGCTATTTTTGGACATACACCTGCTGGAAAAAATGAACAGTGCTCTCAACCTGGAAGGAATTAGAAAAATTCCTTTTGGGCATAGCAAATAGACTTAGCAAGCTTCCTATTCCAAGTTAAAACACTTCAAATGATGGACTGAGCACTGAGAACAAGTTTCATCAAGTTCTGGAACATTCCCACAATTCTCGGGGCTCTGCAGAGATAGACCAGTAAGCAGTAAAATGCAGATATCTCCAAAAGTATAAATCCAATGACCTTGAAAATTTATACGTAGAAACTAGACAGTGAGAGCTATCCAACGCACTTTAAAACACTGAAAAATGTTCAGTAAAACTCGAGATATGACCTTCTGAAGTTACTGCTCTGAGTGAGTATAGCAGAGAACAAAACAGAGAGGTAGATGATAATAAATGTATAGATTCACATATGATTACAACCACATTGGCAATGAATCTTTGCACAATGGGAGTAGAATGATAGAGCTATGGAGTAAGCTCTTCAATCTCTACAAAATGACATCAAGTGGTCACGTACAAGGCTTGCTAATCGCCTCTTCCTTCTTGCTCCTTTTATAGCAATTCTTGGAGGGAGTTTTGAATTCGAATTCGAATGGCTCCACCTAAAAGTGATCCCCAAAGTTAGGAGAGATTCCCTCAGCTCAAAAATTCGTGATTTTGGTAGTTGGAGCCACGAATTTGCTTTTACATCATGGATGAGGTAAGCCATCCTTTTACTTTTTTCTTTTTCCATTTACAAGAGATAAAATGTACTCTTTTACAAGAGGTGTTCACATGACTACTCATGTGACTTACAAATGAGGATAATATCAAGCATATCAAGCATGTAGGCTTGGGCAAAATGCACCAACAGCTCCCCCTCAAGCCTAACATGCTTGGCCTCCAAATAAGTCTTCAATTGTCCTTGATTTCCTGCAAACCAATCATCAACTTGAATCTACTTAACTTCGTACCATCAAGAGCTTTCGTCAACATGTCTGCACATTGCATATCTGTAGAGACATAGGATAGTTGAATATCCTTGCTCAATAGCTTCTCCCTTACATAATGGTAGTGGACTTCAATATGCTTGGTTCTAGCATGGTATACCGGATTAGCTGCTAGATGTAGTGAGCTTGTGTTGTCACCAAAAATGTGAGGTGTTGAAGAATGAAGTCCAAGATCTGTGTACAAAGATTTTAACCACATGATTTCTTGAGTTGCATTAGCCAAACCTCTATATTCAGCTTCAGTAGAAGATAATGCCACGGTTGGTTGCTTCTTCGATGACCAAGAAATGATTTTTGAACCTGCAAATGATATATACCCTGATGTGCTTCTTCTATCATCTTTAGATCCGGCCCAATCTGCATCTGAGTAGACCTTTAGCTCAATATCTGAAGTATATGAATAGAACAAACCTTCATTCATGGTCCCCTTTAGGTACTTGAGGACTCGCTTGGCCGCTTCCATATGTGGTCTTCTCGGCTTATGCATAAACTGACTCAATATGCTAACACTATAGCATATATCCACCCTTGTGAGTGTTGCATAGTTCAAACTTCCAACCAAGCTTTGATAGCTTGTGATGTCTTCAATTGGCTCTCCTTCATAAGCACTAAGCTTATGATTTTGCTCCATAGGTGTACCTGCACACTTGGTATTTTCCATCTTGAACTTGACGAGCATGTCATGGACATACTTCCTTTGTGTGATGTATATACCTGAATCTGTGTAGATCAACTCCAATCCAAGAAAATAAGTGAGTGGTCCGAGGTCACTTATTTTGAACTCCTCCTTCATTTGACTCTTTACCTGTTTGATTCCTTCAAGATCATTGCCTGTGATAATAATATCATCAACATACACACATAAATAGATCACTTCAGATCCATTCCTCTTTATGAACAAAGAGGTATCTGCCTTGCTAGCTTTGAATCCTTGGTCCTGCAAATAAGTAACCAATCTGAAATTCCAAGCTCTTGGAGCTTGCTTCAATCCATACAAAGCTTTCTTTAGTTTGCATACATAGTTAGGATGATGTGCATCCTCATATCCAGGAGGTTGTGCCATATACACTTCCTCAGAAATCCATCCATTCAAGAAAGCATTCTTTACATCAAGTTGATAAAGATTCCAATTTCTAGATGCAGCAAGACTAATGAGAACCCTAATTGTAGGCATTTTTGCAACAGGAGAGAAAGTCTCCTCATAATCAATACCATGGGTTTGAGCAAACCCTTTAGCAACTAACCTTGCTTTGTGTCTATTTATACTTCCATCTGGATTCCTCTTGATTTTGTATATCCATCGAGATCCGATTATCTTCATAGATGGCTTGTTAGGTACAAGCTCCCAAGTGTCATTCTCCTTCAAGGCTTCCATTTCTTCATCCATTGCATCTCTCCAAGCTTTCTTGCTTTGTGCTTCTTCGAATGTGGTAGGTTCTTCATTGGTTGAATCCTTTGCAATGTAGATTGAGTGCTTGGTGACCAAAGAAGTATCATAACCAAACCTCTCTGGTTTCTTCTTCTCCCTCAAAGACCTTCTAAGTGGTTGATGTGAGCTCTCGGGTCCATATGTAGCATCCTGCATCTTTGCTTTACCTTTGTTCTTCCATAGCTTTAGTCTTTCCAAGTCTTCTAGGTCAATCTCCGAATCACTTTCTTCAATCTGCTTTGGCTCCTTTGGTTGAAGTGATGGAAAATCTTCATCCAAGTCATATGGCAGCTTCACTTTCCTGTCATCATCAAACCATGATTTGTTTTCATCAAAAATTACATCTCTACTCACAGAAAATCCTTTATTGGTTGGATTGTACAATCTATATCCTTTTTGGTTTTGATCATAACCAATGAATACACACTTCTCTGCCTTGGGATCCAATTTCCCTCTTACTTGAGAAGGAATGTGAGCATAGGCTAAGCATCCAAAGATTTTACAATGCTCTAGACTAGGTCTTCTTCCATTCCACACTTCATATGGAGTGGTTCCATCTAGTGACTTAGATGGAAGTCTATTTATGAGATATGTGGCTGTCGACACAGCCTCTGCCCATAGGTAGTTCGGCAATCCCTTTTCGTTGAGCATGGACCTTGCAGCTTCGACGATAGCTCTATTCCTCCTCTCTGCTACACCATTGAGTTCAGGTGTATACCTTGTAGTGACTTCCCTTTTAATGCCTCTTTCATGCAAGAAGGCATCAAATTCAGAAGAGAAGTATTCTCCTCCACCATCTGATCTGAGTCTTTTCAAAGTCCTACCTGTTTGATTTTCAACAAGAGCAATATACTTCTTAAAGCAATTAAACACTTCATCCTTGTGCTTCATGAAAAATAGAATGGTCCACCTGCTACAATCATCTATGAAAGACACATAATATCTTGAGCCTGATATAGATGGCTCCTTACTTGGACCCCACACATCCGTGTGCACTAGATCCAAAGGATTTTGATACATATATCCTTTCTTATTGAAAGGTTGTCTATGAGTCTTGCCGAGTTGACAAGCTTCACACTTATAAATCATGTGTTGCCTTGTGATATTAGGCAAACCAAGTACACTTTGGTCCCTGCAAATCTGTTTGAGTGTCCTCTCACCAATGTGAGCAAGCCTTTTGTGCCATATCTCCAACTCTGTTAGAGTTTGAGATCCATAGCTAAACAAAGCTATGTTCTTTGTATCTTCCACTTCAAAAGTGAAAAGCCTTCCTGTCTTTTCTCCTTTGGCAATCCTTCGAAAGCCTTGCCTTGGGTCTTCAACATATGCTCCAAATCGATTGAATCTAACCTGCAATCCTTTTTCAACAATCTGTCCAACACTTATTAAATTTTTGGTAATTGTAGGGACATACAAGACTTTGCTTAAGAGGTTCATATTCCCATCTGATGTCTTCACATTACCTATCTTCTCCACTGAGTGCTTTGTGTCATCTCCTGTCTGCACTTCATGCTTGTTATGAGGATCTTCCAAATCAGAAAGTAAAGCCACATTTCCTGCTACATGGTTCGAGCATCCCGAATCAATGTAAAATATGTGATCATCATCCTTACCCTTCTTTGTTGATAGATTCATAATCAATAATGAATCTTCTTGACTTTGGTCCTCTGCATAGTTATTGTAATCTCTTCTTCCTCTATGGCCACTTTGATAGTTGTTGTTGTTGTTGTAATTGTTGTTGTAGTAGTTGTTGTTGTTGTAGCCTCCATTGTACCTACCTCTATTTGATCCATAGCCACCTCTATTGAATCCTCTTCCTCTTGAGTTCCTTGGATTCCTGAAACATTCTTCAGTAGTATGGTTAGATAAGCCACATATGTTGCAAGGTTGAGATGATTGGAATCTCCCCCTGCCTTGCTTTCCACTTCTGCCTCTTCCTCTAGCTCTTCCTCTACCTGCAAAGTTTGCTTGGAAAGAGCTTCCTTCATCTTCATTCTTTCTATTCTTTGACTTGTCCTTGACCTTAGCTTTATCAGAATATAAGGCAGAAGTTTGATTACCTCTTGAGGACTCACCACCTTTGCTAATCTTTGCTTCATGAGTGAAGAGTTGGCCCATGAGTGTGTTGAGGTCGGGTACATGCATATCCATGTATAAATCCATGGCTGTTGTGAATGACTCCCACTTGTCGTCTGCTTTGATTCCATTCATGATTTGTCTTATGATTTGCTCCTCTTCAATTACCTCTCCAATGCTTCCAAGTTGGTCGGAAATCTCCTTCATCTTTGTGACATAATCAGTCACATTTTGCTTCGGGCTTTTCTTCATTGTTGTGAACTCCATCCACAATTGGTTCTTCCTTGCTCGAGTGTTGGAAGAGAAGAAAGAAGCAAGTGCATTCCAGGTTTCTCTTGATGTCTTGCATCCCTTGACATGAGGTAAAAGAAAATCAGAGATTGAGTTTAGAATATAGGACCTTGCAAGTGCATCCTTCGAACACCAATTCGAAAGTCCTTCCACTTCTTCATGTGATGGTTGCCCTTTGTTCCTCATGGTTGGCATTGCTTCATCTCCGGATATGAATCCATATAGATTCCTCCCTTGAAGGTAAGCCTCCATCCTTAGAGACCATGCCGGATAGTTGTTTCGATCCAATTTGTCAATTGTTGATGGAAATCCATCTCCCATGTTGCTTGACTATGCTCTGATACCACTGTGAAGAGAGATGGTGGATGCAATCCAAAGATGAGTAGGTGCCGCTACAACCAGCTTCACACCAGCCAACTGAGACTTCAGAGTTGATTAGTAGACCCTTTGAGCTTCCTAAATCCACCAAAATATCAGCCAAGTACTTTGGAACATGTATCCCAAAAGTTTAAGTCAAGACAGACTAGTTGCGAAATGACTAGCTCCCAAAACTTGCTATTTTTGGACATACACCTGCTGGAAAAAATGAACAGTGCTCTCAACCTGGAAGGAATTAGAAAAATTCCTTTTGGGCATAGCAAATAGACTTAGCAAGCTTCCTATTCCAAGTTAAAACACTTCAAATGATGGACTGAGCACTGAGAACAAGTTTCATCAAGTTCTGGAACATTCCCACAATTCTCGGGGCTCTGCAGAGATAGACCAGTAAGCAGTAAAATGCAGATATCTCCAAAAGTATAAATCCAATGACCTTGAAAATTTATACGTAGAAACTAGACAGTGAGAGCTATCCAACGCACTTTAAAACACTGAAAAATGTTCAGTAAAACTCGAGATATGACCTTCTGAAGTTACTGCTCTGAGTGAGTATAGCAGAGAACAAAACAGAGAGGTAGATGATAATAAATGTATAGATTCACATATGATTACAACCACATTGGCAATGAATCTTTGCACAATGGGAGTAGAATGATAGAGCTATGGAGTAAGCTCTTCAATCTCTACAAAATGACATCAAGTGGTCACGTACAAGGCTTGCTAATCGCCTCTTCCTTCTTGCTCCTTTTATAGCAATTCTTGGAGGGAGTTTTGAATTCGAATTCGAATGGCTCCACCTAAAAGTGATCCCCAAAGTTAGGAGAGATTCCCTCAGCTCAAAAATTCGTGATTTTGGTAGTTGGAGCCACGAATTTGCTTTTACATCATGGATGAGGTAAGCCATCCTTTTACTTTTTTCTTTTTCCATTTACAAGAGATAAAATGTACTCTTTTACAAGAGGTGTTCACATGACTACTCATGTGACTTACAAATGAGGATAATATCAAGCATATCAAGCATGTAGGCTTGGGCAAAATGCACCAACATCATGTTGAGGACTTTATTAGTCATCTTGATAGTTAGGTCAGGTACTCTTGCATATCGATGTAGCCAAAATTCAATGGGTTCCACCATGTAATCCTCAGTCTATAAGTAATTGTGAGGTGGACTTGGAAGCAGAGGATAATTTAACCATTGTTTATTGAGCACACCACTCTTTTGCATATCCAAAAATTCGCGTGCTTCATGGCGATGTGGTGTTGGAAAAAAAGAAGGATTTACCTTTAGTAAATATGGTGCTGCTTGCCAGTGCACCTGCAAAGTAGGGTTTTTCTCCAAAAATTTTCTTTCCCATAAAGGTTGTGCGACTTCAAATTCTTCTTGAGTGTAATTGAATGTGTTTTCTTTGAAGTGCAACTACTCATCGGGATCCTTTTGCGTGATCCTCTTTATATACTGTTGTGTTTGCTCTTTCAATAGCCCATACGGAATATTAAAAGGCTTTATGATTTTATCCAAGTCTTTTCCTTTAATTTGGATTCCTTCATGACTTCGACTACTTCATTTTCAAAGTTTTCTGTCAATCAGGACACCAATAGTGCCCATTCCTTCTGACCTATTTGTGCATTGTATGGCATGGGATGATCATCACACGGTTCTGCCATCTTCTCTTTTATTGGAGAATGATAGATCGGGGGAGATAGAGGACGTACCTCTACCTCGTTAGTAGGATTCTTTGGTTGTGGCTCTACTGGTGTCCCGATGTTGCCTTTTTGTTCTATTTGAGCTTTTAATTGTACAATACATTCAGTCTCTTCTTTAACTTCATGGATGGCCATTGTTAGTGCATCTTTGGTGGCAAGAAGCTCATTGCCGATTTCCACACTTTGATCCGCCTCTTTATTATAGATTACCAAGAGTTTTTCTTCAGCAGCTTTTAGTTGTTTCCTAATCTCATTTGTGTCATGTATACACCTTTGTTCCCATTCTTCTTTTAGGATTTGCTCTTGTTTTAGCAGATTTTCATATTTTGCAATCTGATCTTTCAATTCCTTCTGGTCAATCGTTGTTGTCGCTTGTTTTTCTATTGGTTGGTCGTATAACAAGGCCTTCATCAGTTCTTTATTTTTGTTGCGTAAATTATCATTTTCCTCTATGTATACTTTGAGTTGTGTTTCTAACAGATTGCTTCTAGTCCTCATTCTTTCTTTGTCCGCTTCACTTGCTTCATATTGTCTTTGTAGCTCCATCAGTTGCTCCTGAAGTTTTTGATTCTGCTCCATTAGTGTAGTGCATTGTCCTTTGACTTCTATTATCCTTGTTTCCTTAACTGAAACAACTTGTTGAGCCTGGATAAGCTGCACAGACAACTGTTCACTCATCACTTGAAATTGATTCTTTTCTCGCATGACCTTGTCATAATCTGCATCTATTTCCATCATTTGTTGTTGCGTATCCATGGCCGTTTGTATCATTTGTTTGACTATTGGTTTCAACTGAGTAACATCTACATTTAACCATGTTGTCGGTATGCTAGGTTCTTCACCTGTGGTAACATCTTTTCCTTGGGCCACATGCAATGTTGTTTCGTGGGGTTGCCTAATATGAAGTTGTATCTTTGGCTTAGCCTCCTTAGTTACTGTCTTACCTTGTGGTGTATCATCCGGGATTTCAATCACGATTTGTTCCATATTTTGTTGTAAAAGCCTTTCTTTTTCCGTGCTTGTTTGTATTTCTTCCTTTGTTGGTGGCACCACATCTTTATGTGTGATCGAGGCTTCCTTTATGCTCATCCGGGATTGCTCATTCAAATGAATAAGGTGTGTTTGTTCAGTTGATGCTTCCTGATTTTGTACTTGTGATTGTTGATTATCGGGGGTGGTTTCAACCTGGTGAATTTTCGTCCATTCCTCATTGTTTGTTTCTATTCTTATGTCAATGTCCAAGGTGTCCTTTTCATGACTAGATTCCACATTAGAACTTGAATCATCCAGTCCCAATTCTTTGTATCTTGCAGCTAGTTCTGGAGTATGTTCCTTGTCCTTCTGTTGCTGCACTCGTCTTGCCCGTCTATATTGATGTCCTTGGACATTGAGGTTAACTTGACCTCTCATGTACGTATGTGTTTCTTCTAGTGCCGATGAGAGATCTCTTTTTGTGATGGGTGGTTGTGTCAGAGGAATCCTTGATAGTATATGTGCTCGCTTGGATTGTGGTGTTTCTTGCGTTGCTTTGTCTCTAGCGCGCTTAACCCCTCTCATTGGTTTCTTGGAACTTGTTCCCACTTCTTCTGTGGAGATGACTGTTTTCTTTTTCTTTGGAATGGTAGCCGACTTCACATATTTTGCCATTTTGGTGGAGTTCGGCATCAAACGTAGACATTCTTTCATCTCAAGAGCCTCATAGATTAGCAAAGTCAAGGCAAAACTTCCATTTAGAAACTTCTTCTGACTCCATTTCTTCTTAGCTTTGAATAGGCGGTCTTGAATATATGGAGTAAAATTGACTTGATTCCCGATTTGACTCATTGCATGGGAGAGCAATTGAACTACAATCTTCTGAGGCATTGTATACCTGTTCATGCTGGGGAAACAAAAATGTTGATGCACTAACTGAACTGATTCTTCTATATCTGTCCTGTTGATTTCCAGAAAGTTTTTCTTTTTCGCATCATGACATTCATCTTTGACATTAGTGAGACCGTATTGACTCCATCCAAAAGCTTTGTTGATGACTTCATGTGTGAATCGAATTGTTTTCCATGCACCTGTTTTGTTGAGCACTTTAGCTTTCGGGATTGACGGCTTATCTGTTGCAGACTAAAGTGTGTTCATTACTTGTGTGCATCTTTGAAAATCCTGTAAGTATATTGGAAGTTGCAGAAATGCGTCAATTCTTGCCCTTGTCCAAACATCTGTGATGCGTGGTAATCCCTGTATTATGGTTTGAAAATCTTGTGACATTATTGGGAAGTAGTGATCCCTATCCATAATCTTGATGGTGGTCATAAAGAGGAGATCCAACATAGGTTGGTCTTCAAGGAACTAATGACCTCTCACCTTAGAGATCGATTCCAAGGGAAGAAGTAGGACCTCTTCCTCTTGTGTAGCCTCAAAATTTGAAGATGCCATCTGCACTCAATACTTAATCAGTGTAAAGCTGGTAGCATGCGTTATCCTTCACTTAGCTTTCATGAAATTGGAAACTCTCCGAGTGACTTGTGTCATCCCTTTCTCGTGGGTGTGAGAAAGGTACTACCTGGGATTTTTTTTTCTTTACACATATATATTTTTTATATTTCTTTATGAAAGAAAACAAAAGCGTTAGTACCTAGCCAAAGCTTTTATTATATCGTTAATGGTTTTCCTTGAGATTATTGTACAAGTGCTCTCTTATTCCCTAGGAGGGAAATGTGCTTCACTATCCAATAGAAAAAGAACTCAGTGTCGAATGCATGGCCTTGTAATGTGGCCCTAGTATGCATGCTCGAGACTCTTGGAACTCAAGATGTGTGCAAATTGAAGTATCTGGTTGATGTATGCAGATTGATCGGCATTTGGGCATCCAAATCTGTTTTATTTTTTTGCGGCGGATGGTATCTCCATCAAATCTGGTGCTTGGTGTCCTTCTCAAGTTGTATTTCCGTTTTGCTAGTCCTTCGAATCCTTAAATTGTTCTTGTTGTGTATTTCTGTTTCTGCAATTTTCTATAGTTGCTTATTTCTTGATTCTTCACCTTCATGTTGTACTGACCCTTCTTATGTATTGATATTTTCCCTTTAATGATTGTCATTGGTGCACATGATTTGGGGACCCATATTTGTGTTCTAACAGGTTGAGTGGCAATCACGTTCTTTGGTATCCATACTTGAGCAATCCTGTGTGGACCTTGGAGTCCAACTTGACTTGTGTCCTTGTACTGTAGTTGGTTCCTATGTAATATATAGCTCCGTTGTTGATGATATGCTATCACCTGATCTTTTCTGATCCAAGCCTGTCCGGTGTGTGGGATGTGATAGATTCTAATGCGGGAAAGTTCATGATAATCATGCTGACCATTCTCTCTTGTGCTCGATTCCTCACGTGGGTTTTGTTTGGAAACGATGTTAGTAGTGGGGCCCACTGGACTAGGATGGTGTGTGAGATTGAAAGTTGATGTACTTCCATAGGGAATACTTGGTGGTGGGGGTTCCATAGTGGAGTTGAATGTACAATCATCTTCATGCATGAGTAGTTGATCTCTTGGGCCTATACACTTGGCTTTGATGGGTCGCTCTTCTAACACACTGAATACCTCATGGTGCCCTATCTTGGCTGATATGTAGCCCAAGGCTAATTGGATAGTCACTTCATATTCATATATCCAATCTTGGCCTAACACAAGTTCTTCCAATAAATCTTGATCATGACACACAAAAAGTTTTATTGCATCGTGTTATTTCCTAGATGTAGCGATAATGTAACCTCGCCTATGCATTTAGTAACCCTTCCCCCTATTCCAATCAGATGTGCTTTGGTTGGACTTAACTTTTCTTTGAGCTTATGCATCAAAGAAGACTTGATACAGCTAACAGCTGATCCTGTGTCAATTAGAGCATCCACCAAGTGGTTAGATGCCCAAGTTCAAATATGGTTGCTTTGTTAGATGTCCTAGGTTTTCAGAGGCTCTAAAATTAGCCATTGGGATGAGTTCATCTCCTTGTCGATATCTTTCATCTCTCTCTCTCTCATCCATCCCTTCCTTTTCCTTATTCATTCTAGAGCTTCCTGTCTGGCTTCTTCTTGTATTCTTTTGTCTGCTTCTTGCCTATTTTTTGCTATTAGAAGTCGTGACATCATTTCCTCTGTCAATGGTTCTAAATACTTTTTTACTCGGAAACCACTTATATAGTTAGGAAATATTTCTCCATCTAGGGTTGCTAAGCTGATGGCTCCGCTGATAGATATACAATTGATTATCAAGGGGCCATATCCTCTTTTTTGTAGTTTTTTGTATGTTGCTTCAAAGTATAAACCAGGACTAAATCTCCTTCCTTTGGGTTTTTATCTTTAATATGAGCATCAAAATATGCCTTCTGTCGCCTTTTTGCAGCATAAATACCTGCCACAACTTGTAATCTTGTTTCATGTAACTTTTCGATTTGGTCCAATTGAGTTGATAACTCATGTCCAGTCCATTCATACTTTGAGGCTACTTTGAGGGTGGGTCCCAAGAAATCAATTGGTAAGATGGCATTCAATCTGTACACCAGGTTAAACGGAGTAGTTCCTATAGCTATTTTGTATGCTACTTGGAATGCCCATAAAGCATGATGTAATTGCTTGTCCCAATCGGATCAGCCATTGTTAATGATCTTAGTAAGAACTGTACATAAGATTTTGTTTGAACTTTCAGCTTGTCCGTTGGCTTGTGGGTGATAGGGGGCTGATTTCTTATGAATCACTAAGAATTCATTCATTAGGGCTTCTATCACTTCATTGACAAAGTGTGTGCCTCTATCACTCACAATTTCAATAGGCAATCCAAACCTAGTGAATATGTTCTCAAAGAGAAACTTAGCCGTAGTCCTTGCATCGTTCTTCTTGGTTGCTTTGGCCTCTACCCATTTGGTCAAATAATCCGTTGCTACTATTATGTACTCCGCATGGGAACCCTTAGCTGGTGAGCTAATATTTCCTACAAAATCTATCCCCCATTTGGTAAACACTCTAGCACTCATCATAGGCTTTAGTGGCATTTCATCTCTTCTAATTGGATACTTCGTTCGTTGACATGTATCGCATCTTTGAATGTAAGTGAGTGAGTCTTGATGTAGATTTGGCCACCACATTCCCGTGAAGAGAATCATTTTTGCAATTTTATATGCAGCAAAATGTCCTCTTGCGGCTCCCGTATGAGCCATCTCTAAGACCGAAACGTACTCGTCTTCATGAATGCACATTCGTAGATGATTGTCTCTTCCTCTCTTGAAGAGTTGTTTCCCTATAAGAACATAGTCCTTGCTTTTCTCTTTGAGGGCACGTTTTCTTGTTGAATTAGCTCCTACTGGGTACTCCTGGGTTTTCAAGAATTTTACCAGAGGCATACTCCACCTTGGTGCCACAGTAGA
Organism: Ceratopteris richardii; assembly: GCA_020310875.1. Lineage (NCBI taxonomy): Eukaryota > Viridiplantae > Streptophyta > Polypodiopsida > Polypodiales > Pteridaceae > Ceratopteris > Ceratopteris richardii. The sequence continues at coordinate 164,930,679 of CM035411.1, read as the reverse complement.
GTAACATAGAGTAGAGTTCTCTTCTGGCCTTCGTTCTTGACAAGTTGGGCAGGTAGATACATAGTTATGTGTATCCCTCTGCATGATGGCCAGTATATGCCCAATCTCTTAAGTGTTTGCCATGTTCCATTAGCATTTCGATGCGTTTTCCATTGATTTACATGTGCTTTTTGAAGCCACATCTCCTGTTCCTCTTCCTCCACACATCTCATAAGTAACCCACTTGGATCTTGGTGGTATAAGCTTCTGGCAATGATGTGGAGGTTTTTAGTCTTCCATAGTTCTTGGCTTTTGTTCTCAGTAATCCTATGTTGAGGTCCATAGGTGAGGATGGGGATCAACTTTTCTGCCCATTGGGGACATACTTCGAGATTGAAAAGATAAGTATCTAGTAGATCATCTACTATTCTTGTGGGGGGCTCTCCATGTGTCATTCTCGATACGTGATCTGCTCGAATGTGTGTATTCCCTTTCTTGACTACTACTTGAAAATCAAATTCCATTAACAATGGAAACCATCGCACTAGTCGTCCCGTATTACAAGGCTTATTGACTACGTACAGTAAGGCTTGATGATCAATGAAGAATTTGAATTTGTTTGCCAATAAGTAGTGTCGAAACTTCTTTACCGCATACACAATGCCTAAAGCTTCTTGCTCCGTAGTGGTATAATTACACTTTGCTTGGTTTAATTTTCTACTGGCATAGGCTATAGGGTGGTCTAACTTTCATGTATCTAATGGTTGCGCTAAGATGCATCCAATGGCAAACTTGGAAGCATCTACATGAATATGAAATGGTTTATTCCAATCAGGCACTCTGAGGATTGGTGTTGAACTCAAGCAATTCTTTACTTCGTTGAAAGCCTTCTCACATTCCTCCGTCCAAGTGAACTGAGTCAATAATGCATAAAGGGGTCTGGCAATTATGGCATACATGTGGATAAATCTACGGTAGTATCCGCAATGTCCCATAAATGCTTGCACTTCTTTAGCAGTCTTTGGTCTCGACAATCCAGAATCACTTTGATTTTGTCTTCATCCGTGGAAATTCCATTTTTAGAGACAATGTGCCCTAATATCTTCCCCTGTCGAACCATGAAGACACATTTTTCCAGATTAAGGAAGACTCTATATTGTCGACATTTGGCAAATATCTTTCTTAGTTCTGGGATATGTTCGGATCGTATAGTTGAATAGGTGCATAAATCGTCTATATATACCTCCATACTCTTTCTTAAGAACTCCTTGAACACATGGCACATCAACCTTTGAAAAGTGGTTGGGGCATTGGTTAGACCAAAAGGCATAACCCTAAATGCATACACTCCCCATTCGGTTGCAAAGGCTGTCTTAGTTTGGTCTTCAGGAGCAATTGCTACCTGATTATATCCTGAAAAGCCATCCAAAAAACTATAGACTTCCTTTCTTGCAACCCTTTCCAAAAGATGATCAGTGATAGGTAGTGGATAACTATCTCGTATGGTGGTGGCATTTACGTTCTTCAAATTAATGCATACCCTTAACTTGCCATTCTTTTTTGGCACGACCACTAAAGCTGATACCCATTCCGTGTGTTCGATCTCATAAATGAAGCCCGCGTCCAACAACTTATCTATCTCTTCCTTAATTTTTGCTAAGTAAACATCGTTATAAGTGTATGGTCTTTGTTTGGAAGGTTTGACTTCTGATGTCATAGGGATTCTATGGGCACAGATAGAGGGATCTACCCCTTTTAAATCCTTATATGTCCATGCAAATACGTCCCTATATTCTCTTATGAGTCGTATTAACTCTTGTTCTTCCTCCAGTGAGACATCCTGTCCTATGAAAGTGCATCTCTCTTCTCCTTCCTCCAAAGCTACTATTACTCTCTTGGAAATGTTCTTTACTGTCATATGCTATTCCTAGTTGTGCTTCCTGTTTTGGCATCTGGATAGCAATCTTCTTCTCTTCTACCTCATATTTCTTGAAGTGACCAGGTACTTTGAATTGATCTTGAGGCTTGTTTTCTTCCTCTCCGTTTTCTTTGTCTGATTCAAGTTCTTCTCCTTGTGTCATTCCTTGATTTAACTCGTTAGTTATGACACTTACTCTTTGATTTTCACTTTCTTCCTCAATTTGTTCATGTTCCATTTCGGTGCTCTCATAATCCTTCTTCCATTCTTTTTCAATTACTTCTCCTTCTTCGGCTTCTTGGAGAACAACCACGTATAAACTTACATCATATCCTTCCTCATCAATGCATTCATTCATGGTTATCACTTCTTCATTTACACATATGTCCAGAGTGGCTAAAATCTCCATCCAACCATGAGGTTCGATTCTTCATCTAAGAATATTTGGGGCATGTAAGCTGAATCTTCTACAGATCTAGATACTCCTTACCTTTGTTGCCATCCTCTCTTCCTCTCTTCTTCCCTTTTAGCTGCCTGGCATATCCATAGATGAGTGTCTTCGTTCATCCATGTTTGGTCACTCGAACCTATACTGTGAATAGATCGATCGTCATCTTCCTTATGTATCTGATTCCACTGCAAGGGGGGAACATCTTGATATGTGTACGTATGGATATTTATTCTGGTCGTGGGTCCCTCATGCTGCAAGTATACAGTGTCCTTTCCCCAGTCTTGCACTACCTTAAGATACCTCATGAAAGGCCTTTCGAGTATCATCTCATAATTGCTTGCCTTTTAGAATTGACAGATTGCTAAGGTGTGCTCAAATTCGACTCCGGAAGTGGTAAAGGTTACTTTTTCTAATAATCCGAGGGGTCATTCCGTGTGTCCATCTGCCATTTGAATCTTCATCCTGGTTGTTCGTAAGGCTGGTTTTCCCCATTTTTCCCAAATTTCTTTGGTAACAATTCCTACTCCCGCTCCCAAATCTAAGATGGCTTTAGTGGTGTAACCTCTGTAAGTGATGGGAAGGCATGTGTTTTCCTTCATCTCCCTCACTGAAATCTCCAACCTTATGGACTAGGATTTTAACTGTGGCTACTTCATCCGGCATCTCATTTTTATCTGACTTTGTCTCTAATTGACTAGTGAGCTTCTCCTTCAATTGCGGTTTTACCTTCAAGAGTTCTTCCAACATCAGAATACAAGTTATTTTTACTTTTTTAAGATGGTGTATGATGTCTAAGGTTTGAATCGATGGGTTATGCTCTTTTCTCCTCACTGAGGGAACACAATATAATTCAGAGTTATGTTCGTATTCTCCCATGTAGTTTGGCAAAGCCTTCACACTGTCTTCATCATTTTTGCTCTCGTCAAGTTGCAATAATCTTTTTGAGTCTAACCTAGGTATTGATGCTTCAAATTCACCTTTTGCTTCTAACTCCTCAAAGGGAGGTTCAATTCCTTCCGTTCTCTTCCATCTATCTTCCGGACTCTTGCCCACAAGTCTTTAGGCCATCCCCATCAACTTCAGGGATAATGGATCCTTCTCTTTTATTCTCATAGTAATTTTCACCATAGGTCTCGTCTTTCTTCCCTTCCCTGAGATCACTAGATGTGACATACTCCTGAAATTCCTTTTCGGGAATTCTTGAGCTGGGTAGTGGTTGAACAGGTTTTTCTAAGGTTTGCTGAGCCACTTCAATTAATTTCTTACATATCTCCAATCTTTCCTTCTCTAGGTCACCCCTTGGATATTCCTTTTCATGTTGCTCAATGGTTGGTCGTGCTTTTATTCGTGCCTGGTATGCTTGAATCCACATGGCTAACTCTTCTGGCATAGGGTCAGCCAAAACTGATCCTACCTCTTGTTTTTTACACTTTTCTATCTTATTGTTTCCCTCAAGTTCTCTTTTTTCCTCCTGGCCTTGTTCATTATTCTCGTTCTCCATCTTTTGTTGCAGTTTCTTTTCTTTCATCCTTTCTCTATGATTCTTCCATCTTTGGGTCCGTTTACTTTTAATACTTTTCCTAGACTCTTCAGAGTCTACAATTGCTTGAGCTGTGGGTATGTTCAATTCTTTGTCGGTGTGATCATTCTCTCTGGATTTTTCTGAAGTCTCTCTTGCTTTAGCCCTTGTTATTACTTTTAGTGCCACTGTGTACTCCTTATCGCTCCCTGATGACTCTATCACTTCTATCACATTGATCTGCACATTGGAGTTAACCTTATTAGGGTTCTTGGGGCAATCTCTAAAAAGATGTTATTTACCACAATCACTACAATATCCTTCCCAGATTCACTATGGAGGTGGTGGGTTAGGTAACATACATTCTCTTATAAAATGATCTCCTCCGCATCTATAACATGGTCCTCTAGGTGCAGGTGGTCTATTCATTGGTGGGGAGGGTACGGGTGCTCTGGGAGCTGTGTACATTAATGACACATAGTCCTGCTCATATCCATAAGAACCATCATGTCCTTCGGAACCATAAGGATATGGCTCGTAAGATTGTCCGTACTCAACTATAGTGCCCTCATATGTGGAATAATTTCCTTGGCTAGGGTCATAAGATGGGTCATATACCTCAACACTAGCCAATGGAGTGGCTGGGACTATCGCTCTTTCTGGGTTCTCTTCAAGTTGAGCCATTTTCCCTAGGACAACATTTTGAGGGTGTGGTGGTTGTTGCCCTAACACGGATTGAGGTGGGTTGTATCATTTATAAGCATAAGGTCACGGTGCTAGTGTTTGTTGTTGATATGTGGGATATCTAAAGGCTTCTCCTCCTTGATCTCTCTGGGGGTATCCATAAGGCCTCATGGGTGGTTGTACCGGTCTTGATTTCCGATTGTAAGGACAATTCTCTATGCTATGATTTGTGTACCTTTGTTCTATGCTACAATAATGCATAGGGCCTGGGGCGGGTGGTCTATTGTAAGCATAAGCAGGTGGTGGAACTACTCCCCTATTGCACATGTGAGAAGGATGGTCACCTCCACAGTGCACACATCTTCTAAGCATGGGTACTCTCATAGGATTGTTTGGGTAGTTCCTCTGTCCTTGAACATTCAGCTTCTTAGCCACTAAGTCGGCTATTTCCTCTACATTGTTCCTGGGATTTGACATGCTGTTTGCGGTATCCTCACTTTTCACACTACCTTGAGGTATTTTCAAATCTTCCGCTAGGTTGTCCTCTAGGTCGATACACTCTTTCATACACTCTTGCAAATTTTGGACTCTCTTCACATATACTAATGATCTCAATGATCCATTCACTAATCCTTCCAAAAACAATGAAACCATTTTGTTTTGAGTGGGTCTCTCTTCAACAGGGCATCTATCCACATATTGCTTAAATCGTCTTGCTGCCAATCTCACCGATTCCATAGGAGCTTGTTCAAAACTATGGATTAATGAGGATGAGTTGTTTTTTATTCCGGACTTAGTAAATTCTTCAATCATTTCTTGATAGACTTGTTCCATGTTTTGGAAATTATTAGGGTCTAAGGGTTGGAACCAAGCTAAAGCCGTGTCTGTAAGAGTTAGGCCAAAGGATTCATATTGGATCAAAAATTCGTCCACTTGTTTTGCTCTTATTACTTGCTTGAATTCAGCTATGTGGTTGTATGTTTCACTAGAGCCATCATAGTGACTTCTCATGCACTTGGCTACCTGAATGGGCCTCAATCTTCTTCCCAGTTCAGGTGGTCTAGGCATTACAGGGAAGACTGGTCGTCCTATTGGTATACCTGGTCCTCTTCCTAAAGGTGGTCTCTCATGGATAGGAATTCTATTCCTCGGTTCTACATGTGTAGACGGTCTGTAGTTAGGATTATTTCCAGGTGTAGCAAATTGCACATGGGGTCTTATTGGAATGTTTGTTTGTTGTGTCTATCCTGAATGCTGATAAGAATTATCCTTATAGGTTCCTTGGGGGTTTTGCGAAGTTGTGGCTTGATCCCAAGGTGGGAACACTGGGATGTTCTGATATTTCAACCCTGCTCTTTCTACTTCTGTTAAGGGCCAGTACCTACTCTGATTCTTGTCCAGATACGTAATGTGAGTGGGGTTTTCGGGATCTTGCAATTCATAGATGGTGGCTGGATTGGTGGCTTCTTCCCACAATGAAGAGTGCGCTCTAAGTAGATGTTCCATTCCATTGACTAAATAAACATCCATCAGGGAATCATCTTGGGGAATTAGGTCTCCTCTCCAAACCCTAATTAGCTCTGGATGCTCTGTAACTACATACAAAATCTCTCTTTTATCCATGTAGAATCCTCCTGCATACTTAACAGCTGGCGTAGGTACTATGTAAGCATCTGTAGCTTTCTTCAGCCTAGCCACTGATCTATTTAGCCCATCTAGGTAGATGGGTAAACCGTGTTGATAGGTGCTCACGTATTCTAAAGACGTTTGATATTTACCCTCAATAATTGACATCATGCCAACTATTGGTACAGAATACTGCATGTCTTCTGAGGCCATGAGGGTTTCCTCCTCAGAATCACTCGAGGTTTCAGAGTAATGCGAGTGAATACTTGGCTCAGCTACACTTCCCACAGAAGAGATTAGACTCCTTCGGCTTCCTAAGGTTCTTCCGGATCTTAGATTCATTCACCTAAAAGCTCTAGTCGAGTTTTGACAAACCCCTTGCTCCCAATGCTCTTTGCAGAACCTCAAAATTGTATAATTTTTTTTTTTATTAATTGGGGATTTACCACTGAGGTTTCACTAAAGCTCTCTCTGCATTATACATGGCATTGACTAGATTCACGACACCCGATATCTGCCAAATGTCGCAACTCAGGAATCCACGATACTCGACACTTGACGAATGTCGCAAGGAAAGTCCCACGATACTTGATACTTGACGAATGTCACGAGAAAAGTCCCATGATACCTGACACTTGATGAATGTCATGAGGAAAGTCCCATGATACTTGACACTTGACGAATGTCGCGAGGAAAGTTCCATGATACCCAACACTTGACGAATGTCGTGAGGAAAGTCCCACAATACTCGACACTTGACGAATGTCACGAGGAAAGTCCCACGATACTCGACACTTGACAAATGTTGCAAGGAAAGTCCCACGATACTCGACACTTCACGAATGTCGCGAGGAAAGTCCCACGATATCTGATATCTATCAGATGTCACGAGAAAAGTCTCATGATATCCGATATCTGTCAGATGTCGCAAGAAAAGTCTCACGATATCCGATATATGTCAGATGTTGCGAGAAAAGTCTCACGATATCCGATATCTATCAGATGTCGCGAGAAAAGTCTCACGATATCTGATATCTGTCAGATGTCGCAAGAAAAATCTCACGATATCCGATATCTATCAGATGTCGTGAGGAAAATTGTAGCGACACTCAACCACAGGAGATCACGACATCTAGATGTCGCGACACTCAACCGTGAGAGATCACGATACTTGCAATTTTTCAAATTTTAATAAGTAAAATTGAGTTTCAACTTAATGTGGGTGCCCTTAGAGATTGTCTCCCCCCTCTCAAGTGCCTGAATCAATAAAAAAATCTCCTCAACCCTTGGATAGCCCCTCGCGACATCTGTTGTAGGTCGTTTAGCTACGTTGCTTTGACTTAAGTGGATGTTGAGAGTAGGGATTTGGTGTGCTCACCTTGAGAGCTATTCTCCAACTCTTCTACACCCCCACTTGTTCCATATGGCCCCAAACTCTCCCGTCTCAACTCTCTTTGTGATATCCGACTTCCATTGCTCTCGATACTTGCATTCGCACAAATGAAGTGAAGTGCTTTGATTTTTTTGTTTTTATACTTTTGAGAAATACTTGACTAAAAAGGCTGAAAGAACTATCTTGAAAACTAACCCTATCTTTGTAGCCTACTCACTTACTTCTGCCTTCCTACTCTAACGTACGTCTCTACTCACTTCCCTAAAATATCAACTCACTACACACACTCCAAGAGTGAGAAGTAGTAAGTGCGAATGAGAGTGACTTACCAAAGAAGAGAATTTCACAACTCCTCTACTCACTTCAATGCTAAGAGCTTTTCACCACCACACGAATGCCTCGGTTCGGTTCGACTCTCCCCGGCAACGGTGCCAAAAACGTGTGTACCTAAGTACCAACTTAGGGACTTGTGGAGAAAGAGACTATACCTCAATCCCCCTCAAGTGCATATAGTGGGGACTTCATGCTTTAATATCAATCCAAGTGATACTCAGTCGAGTGTATGAAGACACACATTCAAATAATGGTCAATGTAAATGAAGTTTCACAAAGTACAAATAAGTATAAATCCATCACATTCAAGTTTTCAAGGTCAGCTATGGTGTCGCGACACTTGGAACAGTAGTCAACAATAAATCAAGCTTTTCTCTTAGCTCCAAACTCCAAATATAGCGAATAGCGAGAAGATGCATCCAATGGTGGTCTTTTCACTCGATTTTGATGCTTCTGCTTCAAGTTATGAGCAAAATACTGAGTCGCGGGATTGATCTTCCTACACTTCAACACTTCCTATGCTTCACACACACCTTACCAACAACAAACAAGCACTTCCACGGATAGACAATACTTCTAAGCACTCTTTCCAAGCATCACACATGCATGCAAGCTCACAAGGAAGAAGATACAGAGAGGAGAAGACACAAATTCGAAATTCTGTGCTCTTAATTCTCAAAATGGCAAAAAGTCCCTACAAAGAGTCACAAATTGACTTATATACATGTGCCTTAAAAATGGTCCTTTCACACAAGAGACTGGCACTTTATTGACTAAAAGAATAATTTCTTGATAATTTACAAGGGTATTGAGAAAAATCTTTACGGATATGCATCTAGAGGACTCCTCTAGTGCATTTACATCGGAAAATATATTACAAAGTGATTATAATACAAAAGTAAAGTGTCCAATTCGAAAAAATTTTGGGGCCCTTCTTTTTCTCTGCCTCTTTGCTCTTCTTTGCTCTGCAACATGTACCCTGATATGGAGTCATTTCTTGAAGCCTTCATAGGAGAATTTTCCAAGACTGGAATCAAACATAGTATAGCTTCATTGATACATAGCTTTAAGCAACAAAAGGATGAAAATGTGAGAGAAGCTGCTAAGAGATTCAAGCAATACATTGATAGATGCCCAAAGGATGAGGTACCTTCGATGGCAAGACACGTATCTCTGTTCATAGAAGGATTGAGGAGTGCGCAATTTAGAACACTGGTATACTACAGGAGATGTCCTGATCAAGGGGCCTTTGTTAAAGAGGCAATAGATTTAGAGGACAATAGAGGATAGGATTTGTTGGCATTTGATCAACCAAGAACAAATGAAGACAGAATTCCACCAACTGAGGAGTTAACAAAAGCTATTGCTAAAGCCCTAGAGGTTAGCACAAAAACAAATTTGATAAATACGAGAATGTCAACCAATAAGAAGTGCTATAATTGTGGAGAGAGAAATTTGGTACATCAGTGTCCATATCATAAACATCAACATTTGCAAGAGAGGAAAACACTCAAATATTTCACTTTAGAGAAAAAATGGACAAACCACACTAGAGAGGAGTGCCTTTACAATAAGCAACCTGTCAGAGAAAGAGAATATATGAATCAACACAATCCACAAAGAGAAAATGGATTTCTGAACAACCTAGACCTGTATTAAGGCAACAACCACCATTACCTACAAATGTGGTACCAGTAAAATACACACCTGTAGAGGAGGAAAGTCCAAGAGCTAGATCATCCTTCAGGGAGGATTGCCATTTGTTTAATGGATACCAGGAAGATTGGGAGGAACATGAAATGAGAGAACCAGATTTACAAGCCTTAGATTTGGGAAATGGAAGAATAGAAATGGACACAACCACATTCATGTCCATAACAAATAATTACATGTCCAATCAGAGATCCCAATTCAAAGGAGGCAAGAAGATAACATGTTATAGATGTGGGGGGCAACATTTCATCAGGAATTGTCCACAACCTCCAACACTAAGAGTAGAAGGAGCCTTTTGCAAGGATTGCGGCAGGGAGCACTTAATCAGAGATTGTCAAGAAACCCTCAGAAACAACAAAACATGTCTAGTAATATACCATTAAAGGCAGTAAACATAGTGGAATAGAAAGAATTGAGTGAGATTGAGCCAATGGCATTAAATGCCATAACTAGAGCACAAGCCAAGGAACAAAGCATCAGAATAGAAACACACATTAGGGACCATAAGAGAAATCTATCTTCAAAAGAGAAGAAAATAGACAAAAAGGGAGATGGGAAAGAAAGACAAGAGCGGGCAAAACCCTAACCTTAGAAGAGGAAACTATAAGTAATTCAAACACTAGTCAACAACAAAGTACACAAAAACAAGGAGATATGAAAAATTCAAAGTGCTTGGATACATTGATAGAAGCCTATAAAGGAAGAATCCAAGATGGACCAAACCCTACAGATCATGAGTTACCTTATCCAATTCCTTATATTGAGGATGAAAGGATGCAAAGGTCATTAGAGAAGCACAAAACCATTTAGAAAAATCAGACAACTCTAAAAAGATACCTGAGGAGTCAAATTCAGCAAAATCCAAGGAACATTTAGTTGGGGAGGAACACTCAGGAACTTGGAGGAAAAACAAATAACTCTTCAATTCAATTTAGACAAACACTGTTTAATTCTTTGTCAAACTACAATGGAAGAGTTAGTAAAACAGAATCCTCATGTACAACATAATATGAAGAATTGGGAAACAAATTCACATTGCCTAGATTCACACTCACAAGAAATAGAAGAATTGTGGTACATACCTATTGACAAGATAGGAGGCTACTGTGAGGGAGAAGAAGGGAACTCAACTTTGAGAATACAATTTGGTAACCATAATGCCAAAGCAATACTGGATAGTGGATCTGGAGTGGGAATTATGACCAAACAAACTTGGGAGAAATGGGGGGGGGGGGGGGGTGAGCCGATACCTACCAAAATGAGATTACAACTGGCAGATGGACATATAGAGGCACCTCTAGGAATGTGGGAGAATGTGATTGTGGAAATATGTGGAATAGAGATAGAGCATACCTTTGCCATATTTGAATTTCCACAACCTACCTCTTATGAAATCATCCTAGGCAGGCCGTTTATGAGACAAATGCAAATTGTGCAAGATTGGGGTAGAGATTGTCTATATCTCCAAAGCCAAGGAAGAATAACTAAAGTAAATTTAAGAAATGGGCACTATTGTGATATGTCTGCTCATGAATGGTTCAAAGTTCATCAGAATCAAGAGTCGAGTGAAGAATCTGGAAGCAAAGATCAGAATGAAAAAGAATTATCAATTTGGAGGTGTAATGTTATAAGGAAGAGGGCACATAAAAGAATGTTGCTGAGGAAAGAGGATTGTCAAGAGGAAAGGAAATTAGAGGATGAGAACTACATTCCACAGAAATTTGATGATGAAGAATTTAAGCCTTATGGTTGGAGTTAGATTTTTTCTACAATAGATTTGGCCAATGATGAATATGTGGGAGTCAAATTTCAAGAGGAAGAAGGTTATGATGTTTTTCATATAGGAGTACAAATGATAAGTGTGACAAAGTCAGAGGAGAATTTGAGGGAATCTGTACTCTTAAATACTGACAAAACACAATTTCTAGAAGAAGTGGATGTTCAAGACATTATAAAAGGACAAAATCTCAAGAACTTATAAAAAATGTGTACACAAAGAGTTTAAGGAAGATCAAAAACCTGAAATGAATAAGAAGATGAAGGAAGAGGAGCAACAGTTTGATGTACCTTCAAACTTCAAGACTTATGAGGTAGAGGATAGATTAGTTTTAAAAATGAAACCAAAAAGGGATAAGAAGAAGGGGGAATCATATGATAATGAGGAACAAACTAAGAAAGTAGTAATTTCTCAAGAGGATGGGGAAGATAGACACATTGTCATAGCTGATGACATGTCAAATCAGGAGGAGGAAACATTAATAAAATTGGCTAAAGATTATAGGGATGTGTTTGCATACAATTATAAAGACTTGAAAGGAATTGATCCTAAAATTTGTGAACATAAAATCCCTATTACTCCTGATGCAAAGCCTAGCTAACAAAAACACTATACATTTAATGACAAATACTCTATCAAAATTAAGGAGGAGATTGATAAATTGCTTGCTGCCAATTTCATCTATGAAATTGAGTACACTGAGTGGATATCTCCTATAGTTGTGGTACCTAAGAAAAATGGGAAACTTAGGGTGTGTATTAATTTGAAAAAAATTAATGCAGCAACTATAAGAGATAGCTATCCATTACCAATAACTAATCATCTCCTAGAAAGAGTTGTAGGAAAGGAGGTCTATAGTTTTTTGGATGGTTTTTCAAGATATAACCAAGTACCTATAGCCTTAGAAGACCAGCATAAGACTTCTTTTTCCACTGAATGGGGAATATATGCATTCAGGGTTATGCCTTTTGGACTAACCAATGCTCCAACAACCTTTCAAAGGTTGATGTGTAACATATTCAAAGAATTTCTTAGAAATGTATGTTGGTGATCTCTGTACTTTTTCATTGAAAAAACAAGATCACATGCAAGATTTGGAGAATATATTGAACTTACAGAGTATGTTTAAATCCTGAGAAATGTGTTTTCTTTGTGAGGCATGGGAGAATGTTAGGTCACATAGTTTCTAGGAATGGAATTTCAACTAATGAGAGAAAAATTAAGGCTATTGTAGACCTACCAAAGCCAACCAATGTAAAAGAACTACAAACTTTTATGGGACACTGTGGGTATTATAGAAAATTTGTGCACAAATTTGCAGATATTGCAAAACCTCTGTATGCATTAATTACAAAATTTGAGTGGACCCAAGAATGTGATCAAGCCTTTGAAACTTTAAAAACTTGTTTGGTGACATCACCTATTTTGAAAACCCCACAGTGGGATCAAACATTTCATGTTCATGCTGACGCTTCAAATTTTGCCTTACGATGTGTTCTGGCACAACCTATAGATGGAAGTAAATTGGATTTTCCAATTGCTTATGCTAGCAGGTAGCTGAATCTAGCTGAAAGAAATTGTACAACCAATGAGAGGGTTGGACTTGGAATGATATTTGCTGTAAAGAAATACAGACATTATCTTTTAGCCAACAAATTTAAATTTTTTGTGGATCACCAAGCCTTGCTTTACTTGGTGAATAAACCCTGTCACACTGGTAGGATAGTTAGATGGTTCCTATTGTTAATGGAATTTGAGTTTGAAGTAGTGGTGAGACAAGGGAAAACACATTTTAGAGCAGATCATTTGTCTAGGATACAAACCAAAGAACAAAATTCACCTCTAGATGATGATTTACGAGACACATATCTATTTAAGATAGAAAGCATTCCCAATTGGGCAATGACTATGGTGCCTTTGTTAACAATTGGAACTTGTAGAACACACAATAATAACACACATTTGGTATTATAGAGTAGAAACTTTGTGTTACTTGCTGGACATTTATATCATGTAAATCACATTGGTATACTAGAATATTGTACTCCAGAGGATGAGAAGCCAGGATATCTGAAGAAAGCTCACTATTGGAACCCATGTACTCATGCTTCTACAGTTGTTACTCTCAACAATCTCAATAGAATGGGTGTCCATTCGCCTACAAAGATTCAAGATGTGGAGAAATATGTTTCAAGTTGTCCTAAATGTCAATTTTTGAAAAACACAGATATTATAACTCCTCAACCGATGACAAGCTACTCACACTACGACAAAAGGTCACTGAGTTAAAAATGAAATTATTACAATATGAACGACCACCATCTCCACTCGATCAACCTGCAGAAGAAGAGGCAGTTATCATTCCAATTGAGGAGACCTTCCAAGACACTTATGAACCTCAACCTCTTCCAGGAGGTAGATTCACAGATGAAGGACAAGACACATATGAGGAACCCCTCCCGCATGGATGAAACAAATAGAAGAGATGGGCCAAACTCACGAAGAGTGCATAGCCACTCACATGCTTACCATGAAAGCCATTGAGAAGACAATACTTCAATCCAAATATTTCAAGCATTTGGCTCCTAGGCGCTTAATAACCAGTTCGGAGTTACAGTATAAGCCTTACTTTGTGTTATTGGCAGACTACAATGCTGAGATTAAACAAAAAACCAATAAGTACCCTTCTTTCGCAACACAGTTCTAACCAGAGGACATCCCAAAAGAAGCCACAAAAGGTGCCATATTCCAACCCATTTGGCGGCAAAAGTTATTGGAAACTTATCTAGAGATGCTCCGAACATGGGACCATGCCCCCATGCACTTAAAGTATAATCCTTGCTTTGGGCCAGTTCAACGAAGACGATCATGGAAAGCCTATGCCATAAAAGTTTAGAATAATGCTCATTGCAAAGAATGGCTCAACTACCCATCCATTGCGCCACCAAAAGGCACACCATCCGTAACCTATATGATAGCTACTATCAGACATTGGATGCCCCGACTACAAACCATGCCCGATGTCCCTGCTCAAATGATGATAAAGATCCTAGACATGATGCAAATAGTACTAAAGACTTTCTGCAATGTACGTAACATCCAGCCTTCAATCCCCGGCTTTATAAATGGTAATTATGACTTACTCTATGATATGAGCACAACCCCTAGTATTCGGGTTGCTTATGCTTAGCATGTGAGGATCAGATATCTCCCAGCTTGCTATAAACAAGCATTTGATGATATGTTTACCACTAGGTTTTGGGAATCTCACTCTAAAGTGTTCGCGCCATGACCAACCCATCTTCTACAACTATTTGCATGCGAACAGACTACACATTTAGAGATATATACAACACCACAATCTGACATTCCTGGTGCGGTAAATTGGGATGCTCTTCAAAGAGATCTTGTCAGGGGACTAAGGATCAGAGAATAGGAGTTAGCCATCAACATCTGGGGAGAGTGTTGGTATCTAGGAAGAAGCAAGTACGGGCATACATGCACATCTAGAACTGAGGCAACCAATCAAATTTTTTCAATCCTCACATTATTTTAAAAGTGATTCTCATCACTGAAAACCATTGTAAATCCCGTTTCACCTTTTTGTAGCTCCATTTTGTGCAAGCCGAGGAGTCCTTGATCTTGAGGAGCTTTAGAAGTATTTGCCTACCAAGTTTCATAATTTTCAGAGCCCGTTTGAGCCTCCAAAATAGCTTAGGGACCAAATTTTTAACTAGGCCAGACACTAGGTCTAAACAAGACCAAACCTAGTCAAACACTATAAATAGAGCTAGAGAGCTCATTTTTGAGGTTAGCGTGTTGTAACTTGTATGAGAACTCTTGTGCAATAGAAGTGATTCCATTGTCTCTCTCTCTTTGTTCTTGCCGTGTGTGCATGTGTGTGTATGTATGTGCATGTTTGTGTGCTTCTCACTCACACACTTGTGCCATCACTTGTTCGAGGTCTTCATACCATCCTCATGTCTTCCCGGATTGACATTAAAGGAGGTGCTACTCATCATTGAGCTACACCCCAATTTGAAAGCCATTTGTACAATGAAAATTTCCATTAGAGTGATGAATTATGAGCTAAAATTCATTTCAATTTTCATTGAAGTAATGATCTTATCACATTCTTGTTCTTTAGTGAAATGGCGGGCAACAATGACTTGTTTGGCATGCTTCATGTTGAATATAAGATTGATGGGACCAACTATCCAATGTAGCCTTACATGATGAAACATGTTTTTTTTGCAAAAAAACTATGGAATATAGTGGTAGATGTAGATCAAAGATCCCCATATTATTCTACTTCAAAATCTACTATCACAGATGGAGCTTCTTCTTCACATATAGTGGTTAATCCTTCTCAACCTACATAGGAGCAACTTAGATGGAATGGAAAAGATGACCAAACTCATGCATTGATTGTGCTTTCTGTGAAGCATCATATAGTTCCACACATTCAGTCATGTTCTACATCAAAGCATGCATGGGATACTCTTGTTTCTTTGTATGTCATGCATAATGAAGCACACATTTCATACTTGAGAAAGCAACTTGAAAATGTATGTATGATTGAAAATGAGTCTATGGATGTGTATGTGACACACATCAAGGACTTGAAAGAGCAATTGGAAAACATAGATGAGATTATTCTAGTTGCATCACTCATCTCTACATTTTTTAAAGAATTACCAAAATCTTCTTAAAGCTTTGCCACTAGGCTCCGTTTGGTTGCCAAAAGGGAATCCAAATATGTATGCATTTGATGAGGTTGTGTCTCTCCTTTTGCAAGAAGAGAAATCTAGAGTGAATAGGATTGGTTTGATTGAGGGGACATAAGCACTTGCTATCTCACAAAAAGGGAAAAGCAAGTATGGTTCAACTTTAGGTTCACCAGAACCAAAACCTCAACCTTCCTCTTCCACTTATTCCACTAATGATGTTGATTTGCAGAAGAATAAGAAGAAGAAGAAGAAGAAGAAGAAGCGATGGAAATATTTTGGAATGCTTGTCATGCTATTGATGAGTGTAGAAATCTTGCTAAGCACAATGAAAAGAAGAAGGAATCATGCATGTCTATTGCTAAAAATTCTTCAAATGCAAAGAATGATGAAGAAAACATGGCTCAAGATTGATGGGCATGTGTTGTTACATGTCATTATGATGCATCATTGCATTGTAGATGTATGGTTGTGAATGAGGTTGATCCAATTTGGTTCTTTGATAATGGTGCATCAAAGCACATAACTTCATGCAAAAGGTTTTTTACATCTTTGAAAGATGCACCCAAAGGAGGACATGTGGTATGTGCAAACAATGCCTCTTATCCTATCATTGAAGTAGGAGATATATGAGCTTACAACTGTAAATGGAGGTGTGGTTCTCTTGAAAAATGCATTATATGTGTCAGGTATCAAGAAGAACTTAATTTAAATTCCTTTGATTGACAAAGCTAAATTTCATTTACACTTTGTTGATGATAAGTGTATGGTTCATGATTCTAGCAATGGTGATATTATCATGATGTTTGGTACATTATGCAATGGTTTGTATCCCTTGGATATATATGAGAGGGCTACCTCAAATGCCTCGGTTGCTCATACTTCCTCCATGGCATGATCAGTTTGGTCACTGAACTTCAATAGTTTGATTTACTTGCAAAAGATGGACATGGTTATTAGTTTGACAATACTTGAGTCCATTGAAAAGCATGCATGTAAAGGTTGCATTCTTGGAAAAATGCGTCATGCTTCTTTTCCAAAATATAGGCATACACACACTACAAGAAAATTGCAACTGGTTCATAGTGATGTATATAGTCTCACCAAGACTCCATCTTTTGGAAAAGATGTATATTTTGTTAGTATCAATGATGATCTACTCTCCATAAATGGGTGTATCGTAAAAAAGCTATGTCTGAAATTTGTTTTGGAAACAAGCTTTTGACTCTACACATAGATCATGGTGGTGAATACGTCACATGAGTTTCATGTTTTTCTTCATGAAAGAGGAATTTCACACCAATGTACTGTGCCATATGCACCTCAACAAAACCTAACAAGTTTTGGATTGAAGCAGTCATGTGTGCAAACTATGTGTTGAATCTCTATGCTACAAAAGCATTGAGATTCATCACTCCTTATGAGACTTGGAATGGACATAAACCTATGGCTAGTCATATGCATGTGTTTGGTTGTTTGGCATATGCTCTTGTGCCATCATAAAAGCATGACGAACTTGATGAAAATTCAAAGAAATGTATATTTGTTGTTTATAGTGTTGAAAGTAAGGGATATCATTTGTACCATCCATTGATGGACATAATTATTGTTATTCAAGATGTAGTATTTGCAAAAAAAATCACTTTTCCCTCTACTTGAATGCAAAAGCAAATCCAACAATAACTTACAAGATGTGTTTGATACATTCATGCCTTTTTTCCAAAGTGGTGTGCTTGACTATTTCCATGTAGACCAGCCAACTGAGGTTCAAAGGGCTAAAAATTCTAACAAATTCGAGCTAAAAATGCATAGAATTTCTAGCCAAACATGGATGGAACTACTGAAAATTTCCAACCATATATGGCCTGCATCAAAATATGGTTGAAAATGAGCATGAAATTCAACCCACGCATGATATACATGTTGATGATGTATTACACAATCAACATACGTCTATCAAGAGTGCACAAACTATGTCAAAGTGGCTGAAACAAACTTAGCAAAACAACAAATTGAGTGCACCTTTACTTGGTACAACAAGATCAAGCTCCCACCATGCATCAAGTAATTTTATGGAATATTCTCTTATTGCAATAGCATGTAATGAAGAGCCACTTACTTTTGATGATGCATGTGATGATCCACATTGGATGAGTGTAATGCAATCAAAAATAGATTCCATACATACTAATGGTACTTGGGAGTTATGTAAATTGCCAAAAGGAAAAAGTACCATTGGTACAAAGTGGATTTACAAGATTAAGAGAAAGTCAGATGGTAGCATTGATCACTACAAAGCTAAATTGTTTGGAGATCAAAACATCTTTGCTTTGTGGTGCCGAAATCACGATTTTAGTTCATTTTGATCTCCAAACACACTATCATAGGAATGAGGCTCGTGTTGCTTACCTCCGAAAACAATTGGAGAGTGAGCACATGAATGAAGGTGATTCCATGGACAGTTTTCTGACAAAGGTCAAAGATTTGAAAGAATAGTTGATTTCTATTGATGAAGTCTTGCCTGACAGTTCACTTGTGCAGATTGTTTTGAGTGGTCTTCTTGATTCATATCAGAGTTTTGCTTCTACTCTTTGTTTGATGATGAAAGGCAATCTGAATGCCTTAGAATTTGAGGAGTTAGCCTCTATGTTGTTGCAAGAAGATCAGTCTAGGCAGAATAGGTCCATTATGCATGTTGCAAATCAAGCCTTCCTGGCTAGTCAGAAGGGCAAAGGTAAATGGAGCTCTTTTACTAGTAAGTAGAAATCTGCTAATTCTGCACAAATCAAAGAAGGAACATAGAGAAGATAAGAAAACAAAAAAGTAGAAATTGTTTTGCAAATACTGTAAAGGAAATTATCATGTCATCAAGAGCTATCTAAAACAAGCTACTAAACAGACAAGGAAGAAAGAGGCTGGAATGGTTGTTGCAGAGGCCTCTACACCAAAAACAGAGTTTGCTAATCTAGTGCAGAATGAAGAATGGGCATTTACTATTGTTTGTAGTTTTGACCCATCTTCTCGTGAACAGTGTATGTCTACAATAGACTCGAATGTTTACTTTGATAGTGGGGCAACCAAACATATTAATGTGCATCATAGTTTCTTCACTTCACTTGAGCTTGCCCCTATAGGGAATATTGTCACATGCACCAACAACTCCTCTTATCCTATCATGAAAGTTGGTAAGATCATTCTAACTACTACTGATGGTAGTTTTTTTACATTGTCAGTTGCTTTATTTGTGCCAGGGATCAAGAAGAATCTATTATCAGTTTCAGCTTTAGCCAAGAGTGGCTTGGTTGTGAAATTTGTTGATGACAAATATACAGTTCATGATCTGTCAAATGGAAACGTGATTATTGCTTCTGGCATTTTATGTCATGGGTTGTATAAGCTCATAGACTATGAAAAATCTGTGAATGATTTAGCATGTGTAGTACATGATTCTCAGGCTATGTCAGATGCAAAGCTTTGGCATGCACGCTTTGGTCATCTCAATTATTTGCTAATTTACTATGCCTGCAGAAATCTAAAATGGTGGCCTCTTTGCCCAAACTTGAGGCACCATAATTGCAACTTTAGTGTTCTCCATCTTGAATTTGACCAACATATCATGAATGTACTTCCTCTGAGTAATAAAGACCCCAAAATCCGAATATACAAGTTCTAATCCAAGAAAGTATGTTAACAAACCAAGGTCACTAATTTTAAACTCTTCCATCATCTCAAATTTGATTTGCTTGATGCCATTGGCATCATTCCCTATAATGATAATGTCATCCACATAAACACATAGATAAATAATTTCTGAGTTAGTCTTCTTTATGAACAAAGAAGAATCTGCTTTGCTAGCAACAAATCCTTGATCTTAAATATGTGACAAACCTATGGTTCCAAGCTCTAGAAGCTTGCTTTAAACCATAGATTTCTTTCATTAATTTGCATACATAATCTGATTTTTCCTTTTCTTCATACCCTAGTGGTTGAGCCATGTAGACTTCTTTTGAGATCCATCCATTTAGGAATGCATTTTTAACGTCTAACTAATACAAGTTCCAATGCTTTGAAGCAGCAATACTTACTAGAACTCTGATTGTTGGCATCTTAGCCATAGGTTAGAAGTTCTCCTCATAATCCACTCCATGGGTTTGAGCAAACCCTTTTGCTACTAGCCTTGCTTTATACCTGTTGATTGAACCATCTGGATTTTTCTTTACTTTGTAAATCCACCTAGATCCTATTACCTGCATGCTTGGTTTCTTGGAAATCAAATCCCAAGTGTTGCTCTCCTGAAGTGCTTCAATTTCTTCCTGCATGGATTCTCTTCATTCTTCCTTCTTATTGGCTTCTTCAAATGAAGAAGGATCTTCTGTCATAGAATCTTTAGTCATGTATACACAATGCTTGGTGATTAGTGATGTGTCATAGCCATACTTATGGGTTTGTTACTCTCCCTTTGAGATCTTTTAAGTGCTTGATTGGATGACTCTCGAATGTCTTCCAATCGCTTGAATTTTGTCTTGCCCGTGGACTTCCAAGCTTTGTAGTCGATCTGTTCTTCATCTTTTGAGTTGACATCTTCTGATATTTGTGGTTCTTCTTGAGTTAGAGTTGGAAAATCACTTTCCAAGTCATAGGGTAGCTTTATTTTCCTGCAATCATCTTCAAACCAGAAGTTATTTTCATCAAACACCACATCCCTACTAACTGTAAATCCTTTGTTTGTGGTATTGTACAACCTATATGCTTTCTAGTTTTGGTCATAGCCAATGAATATACACCTTTCAACTTTTGGATCAAGCTTTCCTCTAATCTATGAGGGTATATGTGCATAAGCAATGCACCCAAAGATTTTACAATGGTCTAGGGAAGGTCTCCTGCCATTCCATGCTTCATAAGGTGTCATTCCATCCAAGGACTTGGATGGAAACCTATTAATTAAGAATGTGGTTATGGAAACAGCCTCTGCCCATAAGTAATTTGGAAGTTTCTTTTCATTCAACATTGATCTTGCATCCTCTACTAGTAGTCTATTCCTTCTCTCTAGGACTCCATTTTGTTCACGAGTGTATCTTGTTGTAACCTCTCTCTTTATGCCTGTGTCCTGTAAGAATGAGTCAAATTCATGTGAGAAATGCTCACCACCTCCATCAAATCTTAGTTCTACCTGTTTGGTTCTCAAACAATGCCAAATACTTCTTGAAACAAGTGAAGATTTCAAATAATGAAGTAAAGAGTTGTCCATCTACTATAGTCATCTTGATAGTTGTTGTTGTTGTAGCCTTGGTTGTAGCTATGATGGTAATTGCTTCCTCCATTGTCGAACCTGCCTCTGGATTGTCCATAGCCTCCTCTATGGAAGCCTCTTCCTCTCTGATTCTATGTGTTCTTGAATCACTATAATCAAACCACAGACATTGCAAGGTGAAGATTTGTATGATCTCCCCCTGCCTCACTTTCCTCCTCTGCCCCTTCCTCTAGTAACTCTTCCACTAGCTGTGAAGTTCACTTGAGAGGTACTTGCCTCTTCTTCATTCTTTTTACCTCTGCCTTTATCTTTACTCTTATTTCTATCTGTATAAAGGGCAGAAGATTGATTACCTCTAGAGTTTTCTCCGTTCTTGTTGAGCTTTGTCTCATGTGTGAAGAGTTGCCCCATTAATGTGTTGAGGTCAGGTATATGCATGTCCATATATAGGTCCATTGCTATGGTGAAGGACTCTCACTTATCATCAGCCTTAATGCCATTTATGATCTGCCTTACTATCTACTCCTCTTCTATTTCTTCTCCACTGCTCCCAAGTTGCTCAGCTACATCCTTCATCTTGGTCACATAGTTAGCCACAATTTGCTTTGGTTGCTTCTTTAAGGTTGTGAACTCCATCCAAAGTTGGTTCTTCCTAGCCCCTTGTATTTGATGAGAAGTATGAAGAAAGTACTTCCCAATTCTCTTGGGAGGTCTTGTGATTCCTAATGTGAGGTAATAAGAAATCAGATATTGACTTAAGTATATAAGACCTGGCTAGAGCATCCTTTGCACACCATGTAGTTAGCCATTCTTGCTTTTCTCTTGTAGGTTGATGTTTGCTTCTGAATATTGGCATTTCCTCATCTCTTGAGATGTTTCCATATAAGCTTCTTCCTTGGAGATAAGCTTGCATCCTTAGGGACCATGCTGGACAGTTGCTCTTGTAGAATTTTTCAATGAATGATGGAAATCCATCCCCCATTTTGCTTGGTGTTGCTGTGATACCGCTATTGAAGGAGATGATGGATAGATTCCAGAGATGAAGTGGTGCTGCAAAATCATTCTTCACACCAGCCAAGAACAAGTTGTGAAGAGTAGAGTAGACCTTTTGAGCTTCCCAACAATCACAAATAATCACCTAAGTGCTTTGGAGCATGATCCTCTAATCAATGGATCAAAACAGATGAGTAGAAAATTCAACTATGAGCTAAGACTTGCTATTTTGGTCTCTACACATGTTCACTAAAATGAACAGTGCTCTCAAACCACTAGCAATTGATTAAATTCCTTTTGGGATTATCTATCTAACTTAGATATCTACCATTCAGAAGTTATTTCACTTCAAATGATCAAGTCTACTATGAGAATTGTGTTCAGAAAATCAATGGACCATCCCGACAATTTTGGGCTTCAGCAGTATGCAAACCAGTGAGCAAAATTATGAAGATACCTCGAGATTGAGAACACTATTCTGAGATGAACTTGATAGAGAAGTGAAGTAGAGATGTGATCAATGTATACGTACTAAATCACATAGAATTACAATGACATTGGCAATGTATAATTGCACAATGTGAGGGTCATGATGGAGATATAGAAAGAGCTCACTAATCACAGAAAACCCCTCTCAAATGATCTCCAAAATTGGGCTCTCTTTTTTAACTAGGCTAGACACTAGGTCCGGACAGGGCCAAAGCTAGCCAAAAAACTATAAAAAGAGCTAGAGAGCTCATTTTTGGGGTTAGATTGTTAGTGATTTGAGCTTATGTAAGAGACTTTTTGACTAATGCAAAGAACTCCATTGTTCCTCTCCTTGTTCTTGCCTTGTGTGCACGTGTGTGTGTATATGTGTGCATGTTTGTGTGCTTCTCACTCATGCACTTGTGCCATCGCTTGCTCATAGTCTTCATACTAGTCCTCACGTCTCCACGGATTGACATTTATGAGGTGTATCTCCTCACGTTGGTACTTGCCATTGTGCTAGAGTGACACCAAATTTTGGCACCGTTGCCGAGGACCGAGCTTTGAGCATGAGCATGTGATGGTAAGACATAGAGAGGACGCGTTGGAAAGGTAAGTAGTAGGTAATTTCTTTATTTTTCACTATTTTCTTCACCTTCATCTCCATCTCCATCTCCATCTCTACTCTACATCCATCTCCATCTTCCTTTCATATTCCCACTTCCATTTCATTCACCTCATTTGCATAGTGTGAGTTTGAGAGAGAGCTAGAGTGCACTAGTGGTGTGTGTCTGTGTTTCTTGCTTGTTCTTGTAGGTTTCAGCATCATCATCATCTCCAGCAAGTTCTGCAGGAATGGATTCTATCTGCACAAGCCTCGGGACATCAACCTTGAGCTATCGTGACAGACCAAAAATTCACGCCTATCACAATTTTGAGTGCACCACGACACAACGCAGGCTGAGAGCTTCCAGGATCACTAGCTTGATCATAGGAATTCGCCATATTTCGAGCTATCGCGGTAGACCAAATCAGCGATAGATGACACACGCCATCTATCGCGATAGACATGAGCTATCGCGACAGACCGAAGCATCACGACACATCGCCCGTCTAATGCGACAGACCGCCATCTATCGCGACAAACTGCCCTATCACGACAGACCGCCATCTATCGCGATAGACCAATCCACGATAGACGACAGCCCGTGTATCGTGACAGACGTCATCTATCGCGATAGACTACCCCAGGATAGACGACAGACCGACCTATCACGACAGACTTACCCCGCATGATAGACCAACCCAATCTATCTCGACACACCACCATCTATCGCGATAGACTGCCCCACGATAGACGACAGACTGACCTATCGCAACACACCGCCATGTATCGCGATAGACCAATCCAGGATAGATGATAGACCTGTGTATCGCGATAGACTGCCATCTATCGCGATAGTCTGACTTCCGTGATAGAACACTTTTACGATAGACACCCATCTATCGCAATGGACCCGTCTATTGTGATAGAACACTGGCCGCGGCACACCTATCTATCGCGACAGACCACCATCTATTGCGATAGACCGATTTTTCACATATTTTTGGGTGTTTAATTTGGTAATTTTGGGCATGATTTTTGACTAATAGGGGCTACCTTAGAGTTTTATAAGTGGGCAAAACACTTAGAAAACCTTAGATAAATTCTTGAAACCATGAGAACCTGTTTTGACCCCCAAGTGCCTGAACAGTCATAACTTCACCATACGAACTCCGATTGATGAGATTTTGGTCTCGTTAGAAAGCGCATTGAGAATCCTACATGAAACTTGATGGGTTTTTGTAAGAATCATATGTGGAGTTATAGAACATGTATTTATAAGTTGGCCATTAGGTGGGATTAGGTGGTCATAGGATTTTGGGAGTACAGTGAACTATTCCAAAGGGGGTCTATACTTTCTTATGTGTGTTTGTCAATTCATTGTGATAAAAAAACAATATTAACTTGTGACTCCTTGCAAAAACATTGTGAGTAATCAAGGCATCCAAAGCAAGCTAGCAAAGGTGAATACCAAGCTTGGGAGAAGACTTCCTGGGCTTGTGTAGCGATCTGAACAACATGTGACTTGAGGTTTCAATTCCTAGATTAGGCTAAGTACAACTTAGGTGTGGAGATTAATTAGGGTGACATTAGGCAGGAATCAAGTCCAAGAGAACTAATCAACTAAGTACAAGTATTAAGTAGGTCTTAAGTGTGAAAACTTTAAGGGACAAAAGTAAACTTGAATCGATCAATTATCAAGTGCGAAATTCACTTAAGTATTCTTGACGACGTGATTTCAAACAAGGGCTTAACACAATAATCAACTAAAAAGAACAAAATGATTGATACGAACTAACCTGCAATGGGATTGTGTTTGGGACTAAGGGGTAGAGAAACGAGGCATATGAACCTTAGGTCAGGAAGACACATAGGCCGAGATAGACAAAGCCTCAGATCTTCTGAAGCTAGTGTCAATTATACTGCTAGGTCCTGGCCCAATAGTTGAGTGATTACCCATACACTCTAAGTTCAGAAACAAGCGATTCAAAGTTGTCTTATAACATGGAGAGACCAATAGGCAGCTCAGGAATGGCGTACCTGGAAAAGCCAAAAGGACCTTAGAAGACTCAATTGGAATATATCAAGACCAATCGTCTAGGTGCTCTCATCTACAAAGATGGACTAAGAAGGTTTATGGTCCAGATTAAAAACCCAGATCAACCCCTTGGACTAGAACATCCAGTAGTCAAGTTCGAAAATGGATCTTACCTAGATAAAGAAGGAACGATGTATGTGGTCACAACCCACCCAGATAGGACAGATGAGTTCGGCAATGTGATCGTAGAGGCTGAGATGGGAGACATAGAGCAAGGGAACTTAGGAAGAGAGACGAGAACTCCCCGAGGCAAATCAGTCCTGACCAGAATCATTACTCTAGAGTGGGTTCCCGGGGACAATAAGAGCATATATCTGCTTTTAAACTGCGAAAATGACAAGGCTTTTTGGAGGTATAAGCCTGACCAACCTAATGAAGTAGGAGCTCTCACAATCTATGAGTTTAAAGATCCTCATAGCCCATGCAAAGTGACCTTCCTAGACGATACTTCAGAGAGGATCTTCGTGGTCACAGAGCATGGTAGACATGCCTACACTTGGAAGGGAGAATTTATTTTTCCCCAACCAAGATCTAATGTCTCCTATAGTCACAAAGGAGCTGGGACATCTCAAGCTCATAGAGCTCATAGGGACAGAAGTAGAGATAAGCCAGAAGTAAGCTTTGCTAACCCCTTGGGAAGAGAAAAGATGAGAACGGAGACGGATAGAGTGGAAATCGAGAGACTTAGAGACCCATGGAACCAAAGAAATGCTGATGATTTTCCGTTACCGAGGCCTAGAGAACACACCAAGACCTTGAGGCCAACCCAACTGGTTAAGTCTATGAAAAATTGCTTCGATGGCACTGGACACCCTTACGATCATGTCGCAGAATTTAGGCAAGTCTTGAGAGCTAAACAAGTTGAGGACCTATATCACGCAGTACAATGCTTTTGGTCTAACCCTTAGAAACACAGCCCTTACATGGTTTGAACCACTACATGAGAGGTAGTTTAGGAGCATAGACCAACTTCTAGAAGCTTTCATCACTGAGTTTTCTAAGAGTGGTATAGGCACAACACTTCCTCACTGATCCATAGCTTCAAACAAACACCTCAAGAGATACTGAGACTTGCAAGAAGAAGATTCAGGCAATACCTAGAGAGATACCCAATGCCAGAGTTACCCGCTCTAACCAAACAAGTAGCCTTATTTCTAGATGGATTGTTAAGTACCAAACTGAGATCGTATGTGTACTTAAAGGACCCTAGATCCATTGAATATTGTGTGCGCATGTGCATAGACATTGAGGACAATCTAGGGGAGGGAATTGGAGCTTTAAAAAATCTACAAAGATTCAGATAGCTCTACTAGCCTCACTTCCGGACAATCCACATCTATCGAGGAACTTGCAGAGAAGGTAGCTCAAAAACTAGGTTTCTCTAGCAAACAAATACCAAGATTTGCCCCAGTTAAGCGGTGCTATACTTGTGGAGGTGACCATATGGCGAGTGTATGTCCCATTATGGCCCAACCCCAAGTGAATCCAAGTAGCCAGTATTGCACCATAGAGCGAAGGTATACCAATCATACCGCACAAGACTGCTCTTATAACAAACAAACTGTCAGGCAAAATTACCCTCAACCATATCCACTATAGGGTAGACACCAGACCCAATACCTACCACAACAGTACGGTAGGCCCTAGCAACCCTATCAACCACCCTATCAAGGGCAGCAGAGACCTCAACCAGTTCTAGTGCAGCAACCCCCTGCTCCAACTAATGTGATTCCAGTGAAATATGCAAGTGCAGAAGAAAATCTAAATAGAGCCTTAGTGCAAGTAACACCATTGCTTTCAGAAAGTGGCCCAAGTGATCATAGTTTTGGCTCTACCCATATTGGCAGCCCACATGCTTACTACATGCAGTCACCCGAACATAATGAGTCATACTATTATGAAGAACCAAGTGAGTCTAGTTGGGAGCCAGAATATGCGAATGTCATGTATGCAAACCCCAACTCTAGATCCCAGCCTAGGCAGATAAGACCTCCATTTCCTAGAGGGCCATGCTACCGATGTCAGAGAGATCACTTCATTCATGATTTCCCTTTACGAGCACCTACACAAACCCAATCTGTGACAATTCAAGGCTTTTGTCTCGATTGTGGGAAGGAGCACTTGTTACGAGAGTGTCCCAAGAACCCCACTAATATGCCAAAAACTATCAATGTTATTGGGTTAGTGGTAGACTCCATGGGAAGTGTGACATCCACGGCCCCAATGCAAGTCATCATGGGAGCTCAGACACTTAAGCAAAACCAAGCCTTAGGCCAGGGAAAGAATTCGGAGGTTAGCGAGACCGAGAGTCTGAATAAGAAGAGGACAAGATCTTGGAGAGAAAGTCATGAACGTATGAAAAGGCAATGGGCAAAGAAGATGAGCAAACTCGAGGAAAGTCTGCGAGAGACCAAAGCCAAAATCATAGAAATCACATCTCAAACGCACTCTCACACATCACCCCCACTACCATCCCCATCACCTTCCATTCCCCAACCTTCTAATCCACCACACGTAACCCACCCACCATCCAGAGTAGGATTAGTCTTAGCAGATCCCACTCTTGAGGGCATAGACATGATGCTTAGGGCATATCAGGCTAGAATCCGAGGGCCAAATGTAATAGATCATGAAAAGTGTTACCCTAGAGCGGACCTAGAGCTCGAATGAACAAAACTTTGCGCCAAGATGGTGGAATTGGCTCAATCCATGTTTGAAGCCAGCCGCCTCTTCAATTACTCTAGCTCCACTAGAACACCATTGCATTTTGATGGTCTATTAGATAAAGTGAAGATTTTAATTGCAAAGTCTGGAAAAGGAGTCACCTCCAAGGCTGAGGAGAGTGCAAGTGATACAATAAGTATTCCTCCCCTATGTGCCTAACTCCACTGAACCAGACATCTCTTCTTCTATGAATCGGTATTCACCAGAATTCTTGCGAGAGATTCAAGAAGAGAAATGGGCTAAAGAAAGTGAAGATCCTCCTCCAATTGAATTGGTGGATGATGCGCATGATCAATTCCCACAAGACATTCCTTCCATTTATGGCGAGCAGGAGAGTATCCAATCTCATGAGAGATTAGACTTTGAGTGTAATTCCTTACAGGAACTACCCCATTTCACATGCCCATGGGAAGCCAAGTCTACTTGTATGAGAGCACCCATGATCATGAGAAGAAACGAAGACTCAATCATACCTAGGAATACGGAGGTAGTGAAGAATACTAAAGTGCAGTGCAACCTCACATTAGAAGAGCTACTCAAGGTTAAGCCTGAATTGTGGAAACATGTAGCCAAACAAGTGCCAGACATAGCAAAACCTCGTTCCTAGGTAGGATCTCATAGAACAGTGCCAGAAATACCTTTGGACAAGATAGGGGACATGAGCAAAGGAGAAGAAGGAAACACCTATCTCCCTATCACTCATCAAGGCTACACAACCAAGACAATTTTAGACTCAGGCACAGGAGTTGCAATTGCTAGCACTTCCCTATGGAAGCGATGGGGCAAGCCAACACTCAAGCCCACGAGAATGAAGTTACAAATGGCTGATGGTCACATTAAAAGACCCTTAGGGCTACTAGAAGGAATAAACTCTCACCGCTTTGTGGTGTAGAGTTTGAGCATACTTTTGCTATATGTGACTTTAGCAAGAATCAGGCCTATGAGATGATTATGGGAAGACCCTTCTTGAGGCAATTGCAAGTAGTATAGGATTGGGGGACAAATTCTTTGTATTTGCAACACTTGGGTGTCACGACCAAAGTGAATCTCAAAGATTTCTCTCAAAGAGACGTACCCCCCATTCAATGGAATCCCATCTATAGAGCCACAGATGATACAGAATCAGTGCATTCCATAGGATCAAGATCCTCATGGATGCATAAAGACACTCACTTATGGATGTGTAAAGTGGCCGAAGAGGAAGAGAAAAGGGAAAAGGCTAGAGAGGTAGGTGCAAAGGAAACTCATAGACCAATACAAGACCCAGCCTATGCACCTGTAGTATTCCCCGATGAAGAGTTTAAGCCTCAGGGTTGGGCATAAATCTTAGCAACTATGGATGTAGCCATCAATGAAGAGCAATGGACACCCCACTATGATGAGGATGGTTATGACATATCATTCTTCACAATAGAGCCAATCATGTGTGATCCAATTATTGAAGAATGTGAACCGAGCACTGATGCATTCGAGGATGCAAGTGAATTTGATCTAGAGTCAATCATTATGGACCCACCCTTTGCATCAAATGAGGAATATTTTTATGAAGTAGAAGCTCACCCTCAGAGACACGAAGAAGTTATGAATGAGGTAAGGTTAACCACACAAGTGACCACTAAGAACGAAGGCAAGAAGAGGGAAGTCACACCAGAGGAAGAATAATCTTTGTTTGAGGTCCCTAAAAATTTCAAGAAGTATGAAGTTGAAGATAGAAGAGTCATGATCAGGATTCCTAAATGTGAAGCAGTCATAGGAGAGGCCTATGATAACAAAGAAACTACAAAGAAAATCATAATGACCATGGAGGAAGGTGAAGAGCGATGCACATACATAGGACACGACCTAAGTGAGGATGAGGAGCAGGAATTGATAGCCTTACTATGAGAATATAGAGATGTGTTTGCATGGAGTTACAAGGACCTGAAAGGTGTAGACCCTCACATATGCTCACATACGATCCCCTAACCTCAGATGCCAAACCCTCTAACCAAAAGCCATACACATACAATGACAACGATGCTGCCAAGATCAAAGAAGAGATAGATCACTTGGTTGAAATTGGATTTATCTATGAAATCGAGCACACTAAATGGGTATGCCCCATTGTAGTGGTGCCCAAAAAAAACAGCAAATTACGTGTATGCATTAACTTGAAGAAGGTTAACGCAGCCAGTATTAGAGATAGTTATCCACTTCCTATCACTGAGCATCTATTAGAAAGGGTAGTAGGCAAGGAAGTGTACAACTTCTTAGATGGGTTCTCTGGTTACAATCAAGTAGCCATTGCACCAGAAGATTAGCATAAGACGGCTTTTGCCACGGAGTGGGGCATATTTGCTTTTTGGGTAATGCCATTTGCTCTAACCAATGCGCGTGCAACTTTCCAGAGACTGATGTGCCATGTGTTTAAAGAGTTCTTGAGGAAGAATTTGGAAGTCTATGTTGATGATCTCTGTGCTCATTCCAACATTAGACAAACACATATACCTGAACTTAGGCAAATCTTTGACAAATGTAGAGAATATAAAGTATGCTTGAACCCAGAAAAGTGCATTTTCATGGTTAGGCAAGGCAAGATTCTAGGACACATAGTGTCAAAGAACAGCATATCCACTTACAAAGAGAAAGTGAGAGCTATCGCAGAACTACCTAGGCCAAAGAATATCAAGGAAGTTTTTTCCTAGGCCGATCTTCTTGCAAAAAAACAAAGAATAACTCCTCAAATGCTAAGGCATTTGGATTCCCTTTCATCATCAATCAAAGAGTAGAAGCAAAACTTTGATATTGAACTATCGAGCAAAATCTCATCAGCAAAAATCAACTACGCCTTCAAATATTTGGTCTTTTAAAAAATTATCCATAGAATCTCCTTCATTCATATGCTCGGTCTCCAAATGTTTCCAGAGGTAAGCAACATGAGCCTCATTTCTTGCTTGGTATAAATGTTGTAAGAGTAACCCAAGCATATTTTGCTAAGTTATAGGAGGGAATATGAGGGATAATGGCACATTTGATAGACTAGGCTATCAATGCATGTGCTTGTGCATCTCTTCCATCCCAACAAATTTTCTCTATAGTAGGCACAATAGGAACCACAACAGACTAGGAAATTGAAAATCATCATCTTCAACATCATCTGCATTGCCTTCAATAACTATATGAGTAGGTGGAGTAGGATAGTTTTCAACACCCTATACAATATTCCACAACCCTTTTGCTACCAATGGGTAATTGGTAGGATCCACAATGGGTAATTGCCCACAATGGGTAATTGGTATGATCCAACTTATCCTCAACAACCAACATATGGAATACATCATTGCTTTTGGCCATGGCTAGTGACTAAATACCCTGATCCAAAAAATTGATTTTCTCTCAAAAAGTTGAAGAGAAACAGCCTACTAAACTTTGCTTCTATTGGAAAACAAAAACCTAGATTACAAAAGGATGAAATTGCCTGCACGGTTGCTGCCATAGTGTGTTTTGAGGTAAAAAAAGCTCAAATTGCCTCCAGTATGGACACCAATTTTTGTGCAATTTTGAGATTGTGATCCAAGGGCTATTGACAATGCCCTAGATGAAGCTGCAACCTACTCTAATACCAATTGTTTGAGTTTGAGGTCTACGGAAGCACACAAACAACATAAGGAAGACAAAGAAGCTTGGAGCACAACACAATACTAAATGTAATATTGAGTGAAAAATGTACAAAGATAAGTGATTCGTTAGGGTTGGAGGTGTATATACAAGCTGAGGAAGAAAAAAACTCCTAAAGAGGGTGCCTCAATAGTCATAAGTGTGTTTCACACACATGACTACTAAAATATATCAACATGTTACCCTCGTATTGTTGAAAATTATAGAACTCCATCTTCTTCTCCATATGATAATGTGGAAAACAATAATGCTTTTTCACTTTCTCCCTACCTTCCTTTCATAGGATCGGACCAGAACACTTTTGAGTCTACATATAGGACTCCCACCATAGCTTTGTGATGCCACACAGGTGTAGGATCCCAACCTTTACCTTATACTCCTCACTGAACTATCAAAGAACGAAGAAAGCATCTAGCTCAATCCATGTCTCTAGATCTTCACCGATCTTCTTCTCACCATCAAAATCATTCAATTTTGTGCATTCTTGAAGACTTGGTTGAGGAAAAACTCACTAGCCTCCATATCATCATGATTGCGTTTCTCTCTCACTCTAGGCAAATTAGATGTTCCTACACCTTCATCAACTTCATAATTGAGCTCCACAAACAAATTTTTGGTGTTCTCTGGTTGCTTCCCGCCTCCTTCTATGCATAATTCTCCAAGAAGCTTATGAATAAGCTCTTCCTGCTCACAAATCTTCTCTATCAACCCTTCCATAGTTATCCAAGATTGATTATGGTCTAATATCACTTTAACATTTCCACAATCACAAGCTCCCAATCAGTAAAGAATAGTATAAGAGAGAAAAAACTTGCACGAGGTAACAGAAAATCTGACGGAACAGAGTAGACAATATGTGATGCAAAAATAGAGAGAATCTTGTATTATAAATCTAAATCAGATAAAATATCTTATGCAAAATAACTTCATGATGAAGCTTCAACCTCTCGACCATGCTCGAGCAATGTCAATCTCATTCAAACTCACACTCTCACTCAGAATACCACTATAAATCACAACCAAAAGGAAAATATTTGATTTGTGGACTCCTCTTGCCTGTCAAGAAAACATGATGCAAATAAGGTTTACAGAGAGAATAAAAAAACCATCATCCCTAATTTGGTCGATATGCATAAAATGAGTTGAACAGTCATTCTAGACATTATTTACACAATGTATAATAGAACGTTCAAACTAAACTATTTCACTATCAAAAGGCTTATTAGAAGAGGCCTCTACAACCATCCCAACCTCTTTCTTTTTTGCGTCCTTTACATCAAGTTTAAAATAGCTCTTTATGACATGATTATTTTCCTCATATTACTTGTAAAATTGTTTGTACTTTTCTGTTTTCTTGTCATCTTTGTCTTCTTTCTTCGATCGTGCAACATTAGAAGATGTATACTTACTAGTAGATGCACACCATTTACCTTTGAACTTGTGATTAGCTAAGAAAGCTTGATCTACAACACACATAATTGATTTGTTTTTCCTAGACTGGTCTTCTTTTAACAAAATAGATACTAAATCCTCAAATATTAAAGCATTTGGATTGCCTTTCATTATCAGCCAAAGAGTAGAAGTAAAAAGCTGATATGAATCTAGAAGATGGTTAACAGGAGTCTGCATAAGTGAACTATTTGGAAAGCTTTCATTAGCAGAAATCAATTGCTCCTTCAAAATCTTTGATCTTTGTCAAAACATTGTCCATTGAATCTCATTCATTCATATTCTCACTCTGCAACTATTTTCAAAGGTAAGCAACACATCCTCATTTCTTGCTTGGTATAATGTTGTAAGACTATCCCAAGAATCACTTGTTTCAACACCATTTTGTATCCCCTTCAATCATTGTATTTTCAAGTCTAGAAGGATGTTTTCCAACACCCTACACAATATTCTACAACCCTTTTGCTACCAATACATGACACATCATGTAGCCCACAATGGGTAATTAGTACCATCCAAGTTATCCTCAATGGCCAACACATGGAATATATCATTGCTTTTAGCCATGGATAGTGACTAAATACCTTAATGCAAAAAAAATGATTGTATCTCAAAAAGTTGAATGAAAACACCCTCTTAACCTTTACTAAATCTATAGCAAACTTTGAGCCACTTGTATTGGTGATCTAAAAATTGCATATATCTTTGGTATAAAAGGACAAAATTGCCTACAACATAATCACTACGACAGTGTGTTCGGAGGCAAAAACAAGCTAAAATCAAAATTTTGATGCCACACAATGGAGTTGTTTTGGATTGCTAATCATCGCAAGTATGCTCACCAATTTTTGTGCAATTCTAAGACTACGATTGGAGAGGTGTTGACAACTCCCTATATAAAGCAACAAACTTTTCTAATATTCATTTATAGAGATTTAGGTGTATGAAAGCATATAAACAACACAAGGAAGAAGAAGAAGCTTGGAGAAATCACAATAATGAATGTATTACCACGTTAATGCACAAAGACAAGTGAACCTTTAGGGTTATAGGCATATATACAAGCTGAGGGAAAAAAACCTCCTACAGAGGGAAAAAAGTGTCTTGATGCTCCTAAGTGTGTTCACACACATCACTACCAAAATGTATAAACAAGATTGTAAACAATTAATTTCCAACATCTCAATTTTTTGGGCATAATTTTATATAGAAGAGATTGCATCAAGACTTTTAATAGAAGCATTTCATCCATATCTTCAAAATGAACTTGCCATTCAACATATTTGGACATCAAGCCTTGAACATATTCCCATTTTTGTGTACTTGGTGAGTAAGAGGTGGGTGAGAGTTTATGTTTACGTGAATTAATTACTTTTTTTGTCCGTTACATGTATTAATTATTACATAAGCACATGCTTCTATGGGTGTGGCCAGGTCAGTTCTCTATTTGACATAAGAAACATGTTTAGGTCAAACTACCATTTGATTACATTTTATGGCATGTGATCCATAGCTAGAATCACTTGTTTGCAAGTGCTATTCCATCAGCTCCTTGGACATAATTACACAGAGACCATTTGTTGTGAAATAAACAGAACTATAAAATTTATTGATACAATATACTTAATAAACCTCAAAGACTACAAGGAAGGTAAGATGTCATTTAATATCCTATGTTAGTGCCAATGGCATTGGCACATATTAAGACACCCTTTTGTAGAGAAAACTAGGGAAATAGGTGGGATAACCCAAGCACCTTTGCATAACCCAGTGATAGTTATTGAATCTTCTTTACATATGTTGGGCATCTTCACTTCCTTGACATAGTATCAAGTGTGTTCAACCACATCAACACCTAAGTATACTAATGCTTTTGCTTTTCAACTCAGTGCTTTGTTCTAACCACACAATGAACATGGTAGATAGACTATTAAATGATGTTATGATCCTCTTAACATTCAAGCAAGCAACGGGTGAGTCTAAGATAGAGACTAGATGAGGCGAACAAACTTCAAAATTGACTTGTATTGACTAGAATGGCCACATAGAATTCCATACTTTTTTCATTTGAAGTAATGTGCAAAAGTGAGCTCCTTGATTGCTTGATCACACCTACAACTTTTTGTGAATTTTCTTCTAATGGCTTTTGGTGGTTGAACTAAATTCAGATGGTTCATCATGAGATTTGAGCTAAATAACTTAATTGAAATGGCATGAATGGTTGGACAGTGCTTTTTTGGCTTACACTTGAGCCAAGTCTTCCAATATAAAGTGATTTGGCTTACACTTGAGCCAAGTCTTCCAATATAAAGTGCATTATTTTTATAGGAGGATCTATGGTTTGTAGGCTACACTATATAATGCAATAATAATAAATTCATTTCTCTCTAATGTTTTTTTTGAGGTTCTGCAAAAATCCTAGTCCCCCTTGCTTGCAAAAATCCTAGTCCCCCTTGCTTGAATTAATTAAAAAACAATTATACAGTGAAGGGGCATAGTGCCCTTAGGATCCCTCATATCCCACTCATACCCCACAAAGCAGGAGAAGGACTACCCCAAGACACAAAGAGAAGATGTATAAGGAGTCTTAATCCCTTAGCTCATCCTCTTGAGACATCATCTATTATGTGAATATGTATAATGTATGTAGGCGTTGGGACATAAGGATTCTTACATCCCAACACATTGCATCTTCATGATCAAATGTTATGGATCCAATAATGTCCACTAGTTGCTTATTTACTAGCTTAGTGAATTGCAATGATATTCATCTCTACATTAGAAGTGGAAAAGAATTTGGTACTACTTCTAATGCAATGACCTTGGACTATATTGTTTCTCCCATCTCCTACAAATACATTTACATTTGCATCATGCACAACTTCATTGGGATCATTTAGGTGTGCATAAAAAATAAAGAGGGATCATTCAAAATATCGTTTTAGAGTGATCATTCAAAATATCATTTTACCATGGTATAATAACTTTCATTGAGAATTATTACCATGATCATAATTCATAATGTGTTGAAATTTTGTCAAGTCAATAATCAACCAATTATAATAACTTTCATTGAGAATTATTACCATGATCATAATTCATAATGTGTTGATTTTTTTTTTTTTAAAATGGAGGTTCAGCCGAAGCCTACTCCCCCGGACTTTAACTTTGAAATTGCAACTGTACAAGTGAATGGGCATAGTACCCGCGGGACCCCCCGTATCCCACAAAGCAGGGGTTAGACAAGGTTACAACTGAATGAGACATGGTTACAACTGGGTTTAACTGGCCTAAGCCATAACATGTCCAGCCTGGGACTTGAACCCTGGACCTCCGCCTCAAGAGGCCAAAGCTCAACCAACTGTCCTACAGGACGTGGACTAATGTGTTGAAATTTGATCAAGTCAATAATCAACCAATTATACAAATTATAGAGAGCGCTTCTAGAGATCATTTATATTCATGAAAATATTTCCCAAAAGAGTAATTATACCAAAAGAATCTCCAATAAATTTGCTTGTGATGATTTCATACCCCCATGATCAACCCACTATCCATATTTTAACAAATCATTGTGATAAAATTTGTGAAAAAAAGAATCTTAGATTAATAAAGATGATTAGCCTAAACAATAGTAACTATATCAAATTTTCATCATTCATAGAACCCAATCCCAATTGCAAAGCCTTAGATTACTTGATAAGAATGAAGCCAAGATTGATTGGCAAATAATATGATCATCTTTCAAATCATGAGTGAACATATGCTGCTATATTCTAAGTGTCTTTTATCTTGTCTCGCGTGAACCCACCCTGCTTCATAGTCATATGGGAGGGGTAGAGGAAACTTCAGAAACTCCATTTTCCATCAAAAGCTCTCAAAAAAATAGTACTGTTTTTCTGTTTTTTCTTCACATTCTAGTCAGCTCCGTGTTCAAGCCACTCAATTTATGGCATCATGAACTGGCTCTGTATTCACTGCCGCCTATGCTCACATCTCATGGACAGTGTCGGCGACCCGTCCTCTCCAACCTGACGAAGCTTGCAGAGACCAGTGATAGCGCGCTTCGATGGCCTCAGGGGCCATTCTACGGTGACGTTTGAAGCACTCTTCTGCGGGGACTTAATCTGCGCGCGCTCTGCAGACTACGCTCGAGTCCAAGATCTGTTTCTCCCCAAGCTCATCATCGCGTCCGCAAAACGGGTCCGGTAGAGCTTAGCCGAAATTTCCGTTGCCCCTTCGTTACTGAATGTGCAGTTCCCCTCAGTGAATCCCAGATCCCATCGCCCCTCTGGTCAGCGGCATTGCTGCACCTGCTTCCTCTAAATCACGATGAGGTTTAACCCCTTTTTCTCAAGAATTCTTCTGTGTTCTTGGTTCTTGGCTGTGGCTCTGGAGCTTGCGAGATCACAGGATTCCTATACTCCACCAGATGCATATTTCGTCAAGTGTGGTGCTGAGGCCAACACTAGCAGTTATGACAGGGTTTGGCAAGGAGATTCTTCAGTTTCAGGCCCGCTTTCCTCTTCATTACAGGACTCCATTCCAGTATCCAGCTCTAATAGTTCTATTGAACCCTTCTTGAACACAGCCCGCATCTTCACAAAAAGAGGAAGCTACGGATTCAGGATCTCCTCGCCAGGTCGTCACTGGATCAGACTTTATTTCTATCCTTTCACCTTTAAGAACTTCAGTTCTTCATCCGCGAAATTCTCTGTAGTAGCGGGTGACTTTACCCTCCTTTCGAGCTTCGAGCCATCTGTAGACAGCATTATCTCTAGTCCTTCAATTTTTAGTGGTAAGACTCCCTTAATCTTCAAAGAATACAATATCAATGTTACAGGGTCATCCTTGGAAATATTCTTTCTTCCAAGCAGCAACACGTCGTACGCCTTCATAAATGCAATCGAAGTTTTATCTTGTCCATCTGATCTGTTCGTCGACCAGGTTTTCGAACTAACAAATAATTCTGCACAATCCATTGGTTTGCCTTCCCTCGCTCTCGAGACTATGTACAGAGTGAATGTTGGTGGACCTTTAATAACCCCTTTCAATGACACAGTAGGTTTGTATAGAACGTGGACAGGGCCCGAAAGCAATCTTATTGGAGATGCGCACTGGACAGAGATCAATGATAGTGTCGATTCCATAAACTATGGGTCTCCAGCGGGTCCATATATTGCCCCCCCGTCTGTGTACAGCAATGCTCTGCAGGTAAAT
>CM035411.1:164872095-164884595 GCA_020310875.1 Ceratopteris richardii | reverse complement strand
GATGAGTCATTTCTTAGCGTGACACTTTTTAATTAACAATAAAGCGAAATGATCAATTCTAGCTATTTTGAATTCGGATATATCTTCATAGGATGGGATCTAAATGGGACTTTTGACCACTCATTTTCGATAAGTTAAGGGCTAATGACATTATTGTTTAATCTTGTGTCAAAGAGCACCTTGATAAATCTCTTATTGCTACTCTTTGAATGAGCTTAATATTAGGGAATTGATACCCATTTTGTGCCAATGGTGAAAGCACCTCTTGCATCATGGATGTCCTCTTTTTAATAATCATAGCTATAATGGGAGATGGTATC
The DNA here is from genome assembly GCA_020310875.1 of Ceratopteris richardii. NCBI lineage: Eukaryota > Viridiplantae > Streptophyta > Polypodiopsida > Polypodiales > Pteridaceae > Ceratopteris > Ceratopteris richardii. The sequence goes on along the minus strand of CM035411.1, from coordinate 164,884,275 downwards.
AAGGAAGGAGAATATAGTGTATCCTTATCTTCCTTTTCTATATTACTCCCTATCTATGCGAAGTTTACTATGATGGATATTTTAGTTTTTTTCTTGTCAAGAAAATATTTAAACTTATGTAACCCTAAACACCCATTGCATAATCCTTCCTCATAGATCTCTCCCTCTATTATGACATAAGCATTTATTTATTGCACGTTTTCTTTGCCATAGTGGATGTCTTTCTTTTTTTAGATACCATCTTGATCAATGCACCTACTTAGGCTCTTTTGGAGGCTATGCACTAACAAAAGTATTGGGAAAATCCAATAGAGGTTTGATCATCTTGGACCATGGAGATCTTTGATCTTAGGTACTTCTCCTATGGTCATCCTTGTAAAAAACAGACATCTTGATTGCTTGGGATAGATATTTTCATAATTAGTGATTTGATACTTTCTCTTAGGCCTCTATAAAATCTATGGACTTGAAGAAACTCAAGTACGGTATCAAGCACCTTGAAAAGACTTCGTTATAGATGTGCACATTCTCTTGAATGGTGAGGTTCCTTTGAATGATGAAGAAACACATGTCCAATATCTTGGAACTCTTATATGGAGACACAAAGTTTTTGTAAAATAACACTTTGAATTGCGCCCATGTCCCTTGATCTTGTCTTGCTCAATTCTACACCATCATCTATGTGCTGATTCCATAAGATTGTAAGTTGCTTGCTATTTATTGTGTGGGTCATCTATGAATGACATAATCTAGTTCATTATTCCCATTTGATTAGGTATTGCTTAAAAACATCAAAAGTGAGGAAACTAGGAGTGCCATGGTAGCATAGTAGATACAAGTCCTTTACCTTCCACCTAGCCTCTCTAATGAGAATACCTTCACAAGAAATTTGCTCCACCTTTTTGTGTTCCTATGGTATGGCATATACTCATCCTTCTTAGCTTTTCTAATAATATTTTCTACATTTTTTACAATGGCATAGAGTATTTTCTTTGACTTTTGATAACCATAGAGTTCATGGTCACATGTGATTCCATAAACATATAAATCAGTCTCATACGGATTAGTTGAGGCTTGTCATGAATCCATTCTAAGTCTCTTTATCTCTTGCATTAGTGTTTTGTTTTTTGTTTGTTTTTTTGTTTTCTTTCATGTATGCATATACACTAAACAACAAGAAAATTACATTTTTACAATGGCACATATAGGGTAAAAACCAATAATGCCTTCTTTGTGAAGTGAATAACAAAAACAAAGAAATGTTTAGTATGAATATTACTTCAAAGGTACTTGTTCATACCTATGCAATTAAATCTACAAAAATTTCACACAATTTGGTTGCACATGTTACACTTATATATGCTCCTCGAGTAGCTTTGATGTGAACCTTTTCCCTATACATGACACTTTTTACTCTAGTGCTGGCTAGAGGTCTTTTCTCCATGTTACCACATACATGATACACTCATATGTGGTGGTACTTTGTACTTAGGGAAATTATTGAGCTCTAACTTCAGTTTTGTTCATCATCAATAGAGAGAGCTATTCTAGCCACACTTCCACATACACACAGACACACAGACACACAGACACACACACACACACACACACACATACACATCCAACAATGGTATTAGAGAAGCTTAAGCTCCTTCCCAAGTTTTGATTTTTTGCATCGCTGTGGATGCACTTTTAACAATGCAAATGGACTTTGGAGCATAGAAATACAAAGTTCAACACTCGAAAGGTATTTTCACCAAGTGTGCTAGGGTTTCACCCCCATTTCAAAGCCATTCATGCAATAAAAAATGCCATCAGAGTGATGGATTGTGAGCTGAAATTTTAGCATTCATCTCAACTTTCATTGAAGTAAGTATCTTTTCACATTCCTGTTCTTTAGTGAAATGGAGGGAAACAATGACTTGTTTGGCATGCTTCAAGTTGAAGATAAGCTTGATGGGACCATCTATCCAATGTGGAAAGGGAAAACCAATTATGGTTCAACTTTGGGTTCATCAAAACCAAAGCCTCAACCTTCCTCTTCCACTCATTCCTCTAATGATGCCGATTTGCAAAAGAAGAAGAGATGCATATATTGATAGAAGGCTGGTCATACTATTGATGAGTATAAAAAGCTTGCTAAGCATGGCAAAAAGAAGAAGGAATCCGACATGTCTATTGTTGAAAATTCTTCAAATGCAAAGAATGATGAAGCCAACATGGCTCAAGATTTTGGCATGAAGTGGTGCTTCAAAGCACATAACTTCATGCAAAAGTTTTTTTGCATTTTTGAAAGATGCACCCAAAGGAGGACATGTAGTGTGTGCAAGCATCCCTCTTATCCTATCATTGCGGTTGGAAAAATTGAGCTTACTATTGCAAATGGAGATGTGATTCTCTTGAAAAATGCATTGTATGTACTTGGTATTAAGAAGAACTTATTTAAGTTCCTTTGAATGCCAAAGTTGGACCATGTATATTTTGTTGATGATAAGTGTATGGTTCATGATTTCAATAGTGTTATATTATTGTGATATCTTGTACATTATGCATTGGTTTGTATCACTTGGATACAAAGTGGGTTTACAAGATTAAGAGAAAGTCAAATGGTAGCATTGATCTCTTCAAAGCTAAATTGGTGGCAAACGATATGCACAACAATATGGCATTGACTATGAGGAAAGTTTTGCACCTACTTCACGCATGGCAACCATTCATACCATGGTTGCATTTGCTACCCAACGAGGTTGGAAAGTACATTAGTTGGACATAAAAATAGCTTTCTTGAATGTGATTTGCAAGAAGAGGTTTATGGGAAGCAACCTCTCGAACTTGCCATGAAAAGGAAAGAGCATATGGTTTGTCGCTTGAATAAAGCCTTGTATGGCCTCAAGCAAGCAACATGTGTATGGTATGACAAAATCCAGAAGCACTTGAGTGCTCTTGGATTCACATGTAGTCCCATTGAAAGCACACTCTATGTATGCAAGGATGGAGCTGATCTTACAGTCCTTGTTCTTTATGTTGATGACATACTCTTGATTGTGTCATGTGATGCAAAACTTGACATCCTTACGACTGATTTGCAACATACTTTGGATGCCACTAATCTTGGTCTTTTGAGCTAATATCTTGGCATCCAATTTGTATCCATTGAGGGGGTAATTGTTATGCATCAAGCAAAGTATGTTGAAAAACTACTTCAACATTTTGACTTTGAGGATTGAAAACTAGTTCCCACACCAATGGAGAAAGGATTTAGGTTCTCAATTGAGGATTCCATCAATGCATTCAACACTTCTCTTTATTAGCAAGTTGTGGGATGTCTTATATATGCATGCAATACAAGGTGAGATATATAGTATGCAGTTTTCCAATTGATTTGATTCATGCATAGCCCTAGAACTAAGCATTGGCAAGTGGTGAAATGTATGCTTAGATATCTCAAATGCAGTTTGAGCTTTGGTCTCTTTTATGGCAGAGATCAGTGTCAGATCCTTCTTCCAAGTATATCTATAGTTGATTATTAGTGTTTGTTGAAATCCACAACCTTTTCTTTCCCCAATCCTACAATGCTTTTGCTTGCCTCAGCCAAGGCCTCCAAGAGTAGAGGGTAAGAGGTCTCCTGTGGTAGGGCAATAACAACAAAATATAAGAGAAATTGACAACCCTGCACCATCATGAGTACCTTTTCAATGATGCTGAGGGGTGTAAACTGATGTTGATCTGCTAATGTGACAGTAAAGGGTGCCACCTGGTGAGGTCCAATTTCAATTTCTTCATTGTAAAATTGGGCATCAAATTGATGCCATAGCCTCCATATACAATAACACCTGCTGAAACTTCATTCTGTATGGAAACAACCAATCTAGAACTTTCATAATTTGCTAGTGGTGCAGGAGGAAAATCTACCATGAATCCATCTATACTAGGAGGTGGGCGCAACTATGCATAGCTCAAAAGAGGAGGCGATGGCACCCAATTTTGGCAAGATGAACTTTTTGGGCCACACGAGGTGTACACTCACTTCACTTCTTCACTGAGCAATAAACACACACCTCTAGATAGAGTTAACTTTCATACCTTATGGGTTTCAAAGCCTTCAAATATGTTTTGCGTCACCCCAGAAGGGAAATGATGATGGAGGCACTGCCCAAGATATTTATTTACCCAAGTAGTGATGTAATTCACCTCGCCTAGATGAGGTGGGCACAAATTTGGTGTTGCCCAAATGAGCTGTGGTCATCCACTATGATATGGAGAGATGATAGTTGCCCAAATGGAACACCAAGATGGGTAGGTGCCAAGAGGGGAGTCACCCAAACTAGTGATATGGAGAGATGGAAGTGGCCATAAAATGGCATCGCCAATTTTGATGTAGCCTAGATTTGACATGGCCCCATGTGGGGAGCTTAATCGCGGAGTTTCTTTAATGGAAGTAGGATCCCACTAGTTGAGGAAAGGCGATTTTGGGCATTGCCCCATTGATGAGCCCACCAAGATTTGAGCATCACCTAATCTAGGTGAGCTTCGCATTTGAGGCGTCTCCCCATTTTGCTACAAGCCCACATTCGTGGTCGCTTCTTAGAGTGCAATGACTACCATGGGTAGTCGCCTCAGCTTAGTGTGCTTCATACTAGGTGATCGCCCAAAGATCCTCCTTCAATAACAAGTAGTCACCCTTCTTAAAATAAAGTGTCGCCTCATCCTCCATGTGATGCAAGAATGGGCGTTAGGTGGTTGCCCAAGATCCTCATTCAATAACAAGTAGTCACCCTTCTTAAAATAAGGTGTCGCCTCATCCTCCATGTGATGCAAGAATGGGCGTCGCCCTTTTTGCAAGAATGTACATGCATGCTCCATAAATTAAGGCATCGCCTTTTAAGAATGTATTCATTTTCTTCCTAAAATAAAGGGGACTCATATTTTACGCTTTTAATCCAAAGCACATAAGTGATTACTTATTGCATAAAATTGGAACCCTTCAAAAAAGTGGTCATATGGACGAAGGGGTGCCCCCCCCCACCCAATCGATATGGTGAGCAAGATTGATGGTCGCACTCCTTCAAGTAGTCATCTAAGTCTATGCTACAAAAGTGGGCATCGTCCCAATTTGGTGAGTAGACACAGAGTATGTGGTGGCCTCTCTCCCTTCCATGCCATTTCACCCACAAGGGAGAGAGCCAAGAAAGGTAGACGCCCAATGTGAAGAGAGATGCACAAAGGGTGGTCTCCTTCGTTGTGGAGTTAGGAAAAAGGTGGTGGTCTCCTCTCCTAGACATGCATAAATAGTAGCTGCGATAGTACTCACATGCTTACCTTTGGTGGTAGCTCATCCGAATATATTTTCTTGCTCTACATACACACACATATACATACACACACATACATACATACATACATACATACATACATACATACATACATACATACATACATATATATATATATATATATATATATATATATATATATATATATATATATATATATATATATATATATATATATATATATATATATACACAGAGTGGTAATGACTTGAAATGCTAACAACTATGTTGGAAGTTTGAGCCCCATTGGAAGTGGGTGCCATGCGACCATCCGTGCATGGGTTCTAAGTGGAAAACAGAGAGGGATAGATCTTTTACGGGTGGCTGCCTGCATGTGTAACCTAAGCTCGGAGAGGGGGCTACTATTGTTGTGGCCATGGATTATTAGATCAAGGACACATGTCTAAGATTGGAGATTCATACCCCCTCCCCCAACTCCCCCTCTACACACACATAACATTTCAAAAAATAGAAAATCAATTTTTTTTTATATTCAATTATTTCACGTCAATACTTATAAAGGAACCCTATAAAAACTTCATATAAGTCTCCCATATACAAGAGAAGAATTAGAAATGCTTTAAAACCAAAGGAACTTTACATATATACATGTTTCTTAGGCTTGTAAATGCTTAAAATGCACAAATAATCCTAAAAACAATTACCTTGATGCTTTAAACTAGCAAAAAGACTTGTCTTGACTAAAATATCTGATGCAAAGGTGCACAATGTTTTTTATGCAAGGTTTACTACGTTTGGATTTGCATAGGAGATTTGTCAAACATAATAAATGGATCTTTGTCACTCTCTAGTAAGTCAAGACTTGAATTTACTACGTTTGGATTTGCATAGGAGATTTGTCAAACATAATAAATGGAAAATCTGGTGGGAAAGATGTGCTTTCAACTTCGGTGACTCCCCCAAAGAGCGGTCAATTGAGAAATCGTTGTTCCTCCTTGGCAAAAGGATTGTTAACTGTAAGAAATCCCCCCTCTTCAGGCATCACCAAGTACTCCTTTTGATCAATAACAAGCTTAAACCCAAGTGGGCCCCTCATGAGGGTGATGAGGGGGTGATTAACCTTCTTTGTAATGCCATCTAAGCTCTGTAAAAGCTTACCCTGCTTTGTGGGATTTGGGGGGTCCTGTGGGCAATAGTCCCCTTCTCTTGTACTTTTCTTTATTTAATTCAAGTCTGGGAGAGTAGGCTAATGTCTAACTTCCTTTATATTAAAAAAAAAGTGAAGACTTGAAGCTAGTAAATTTTAGAGGGTTACAATAAAGCGAGACATGCCTTCTTGAGTGCCAATAGGTTTTGCACATGTTTCCAAAAAAGATGGTATGAAGAAGATTTGGAGGAATCAAAGGAGGAATGAGGAAAAATTGAGTGACATGCAAATAAATATCCTATATATCCCTTGTTACATCCAAAGTTGATTTATATATGCCTTTTTGCCTTCCTCTTAGTGGCAAAAAGGAGAGAGAGATATGTCTTGAGTAATTCTTGCCTTCATACTCCTCTCCAAACCTAATACTTAGCATGGTTATGGATTCCTCTAGCTGGTTGGTTTATTGCATGGTCACATGGGACTCTCTTACACTCTTGATAGATGATTCTAGCTTTTGTTTGAGTTCTATGTAGAAATCTGTTGAATTAGCAAGTCAAGCTCATAGAATTATGAAGACCTTGTTTAGGTACTTGACATAAGAGGGAAAGCCAAATTATGTGTGTGGTACTCACCTTTGGTCCTTCTTATTCCTTTACTCCTAAGATGTTGAGTGTCTACAGTGGTCTACTATGGGAATGTGGCTATCGTGCACAATCATTCTATTGCATGTTTAGGAATCTTAGGATAACCCTTGAGCTAAGGACATTGGCCTTCTTGTCCTTGTCCTACACACAAAGCAATGGCCATCTTGGCCTATGTCCCACAATCAGGTTCATTGTTAGATCTCTTTATATGAACAATTCATATAATTTATGGGTTATGGTTTTTGGACACACTTTAAATCTTCATAATTATTACAAAAGTGTAAATATGTATGTCCTGGGATCTAACATCAATCTCTTTACACATCCTATAAACTATCTCCATAGTTTTTCCATAGCGCTTGAATAAAATAGGCCGTTGATGATGATATGATAATTTCTAGGATCCATATTATATATACTCAAGGCTGATTATAGGGCAGCTTTCATAGCGACTATTGAGTGTGTGTGGCTCAGACACCTTATGGATGATTTGGGTGTTGGTCAATATTTTACCACCACCATCCTCACTGATAGTTAGAGCACATTGGTATTTGCGAGGAACCTTGTGTTCCATGCTTGCACTAAGCACATTGAGGTGCACTATCATTATGTGAAGGAGAGGTTCTTTGCTGGAGAGATCAGTGTGGCATATGTGTCCACATAGGAGAACGTTGCAGACCTTTTCATAAAGGCTCTACATAGGGAGAAGTTTGAAGCTTTCCGCAAAGCTTTGGGCTTATTTCCTTTTGTGGATTGATTCCACATAGCTTGGCACTTCCTTATACATGAGTGTTAGCTCCTTGTTCACCACATCACTCCCAGGGGGATTTGTTGATATATTTTGGTAGGGATGTGTGTGAACACACAAGGACTATTGGGGCACTTTTTTGCTTCTTTAGGAGGTTTTTTTTCCCACCTTGTATATACACCTATAACCCTAATAGGTCACTTATCTTTGTACATTCACTTGGTAATACATTCATTGTTTTGTGTTATGTTGTAGGCTTATTCTTCTTCCTTGTGATTTTCGCATGCTTCCACAGACCTCAAACTCCAACAATAGCAACAAGAAACTAGCCTGAGAAATCACATAAACATATGCTAATATAGACTTTTCAAAAGAGGATAAGATTGAAGTGTTCCACCAAATTTAGATGTTTACAAGAGTTTAAATCATAAACCTCAACCAAATTTCTAGAGTATGACACATATATGTATAGATTGTGTCATCTTTCCTAAAAACATATGCTAATAGTACCTCGCATATAGATAATATTAGAATCTAAATAAAAAATCAAATATATTTTGTTTATTCTCTAACTCAAATATTACACATCCATGTACCACACAACTTACCATATCAAAGAACAAGAAGTGGCCACAATAGGTTGCTTCTTGCTAAACAAAAATATTCATGAGCTACCAAGAATGAAGCAAAAACCACTAGTGGACACATGTGTGTCATAACAACCAACTGAGTTAGACTCTGAAAAAGCACGCAAATCTCATGGTAGTGATCCCCTCTTTGGATAAAACAATCCAAGTAGCCGGGTGCCACTCAAGTAGTGAAAGATGCCCTTAACCACTTGCCAATTCTTGAAATTTGAGCAATGCATAAACATGCTCATCTATGAGATAACAAACTGAATATCAAGCGGAGTTATGCATAAGTAAATATAAGGTGCTTTTAGTTGGACTATTCTCAAAACCATGTGCAATCAAGTAGGCATGTATCTTTTCATACCAAGCATGTGGTGCTTACTTCAAACATATAATGCCTTTTTCAACACGCACATCTTGTTTTCATGCCTTTCTACACAAAACCACATGTTTGAAAAAAATACACTTGTTCATGTAAGTCATCATTAAAAAATGCAGTTTTAATTTCCAACTGATGTACATTCGAAGCATGATGAGCTGCAAGTGCACATGTGCTACGAACAATAGTCATTCGACATGTGGGAGCAAATGTCTCATCAAAGTCAATGCCTCTTTCTTGAGCATAACCTTTTGCAACAAGCCTAGCCTTATACATGTCAACTGTTCCATCAAGCTTACACTTCAGCTTGTATACCCACTTAGTGCCAATGGCCTTCTTTCCAGGAGGAAAATCACATAAAGACTAGATACCATTCTTGATAATAACATCATTCTAATTGCATAACATCCATCCAATTTTCTAAATTTTATGCTTCATCAAATGAAATAGGCTCATTCTCATCATAGAGACTAGAAACAACTATAACATAACAATCTCATGCAAAAGAAGCACTATGAGGGCGTGGATGAGTATGATATTACAAAGTGCATCTAATTTGCTATCTCAAAGTCTGCACCAGCCATTTTGACATAGTTTTTGCCTCCTCCATATCAGCCCTCTCATGAACAAGTGCATCATGTAAATTTTCATATGAAATGGCATGATCTGCATCATCACATGAACCCTGTAAAGGTTGAGAAATTGCCTCATTCAGAGTAGCACTTGAAAATTTCCACTTGTAAAAAGAGGCAAAAGTGTCATAGACATCTGTAGAGCTAACAGAAGTCTCCTTGGTACATGAAAGTAATGGCTTGCATCTTCCACAAAAACAACATCACAGCTAACCAAAATGAATTTAGTATATGGACGATACAAATGCTAGCCTTTGCTTTCAAAACTAGACCCAACAAAAATACATTTTGACTGCTTTATCATCCAATTTCCTACATTGTTGTTCAGGCACTAATGCATATGCCTGACAACCAAAAACATGAAATGAGCAAGAGATGGCTTGCAACCATGCCAAACCTCATATGGAGTGATAGATTGTAGTGCTTTGGTGGGATGTCTGTTAAGTACATATGCTACACACATAATAGCCTCAAGCTAGAAGCTATGTGGTAAAGCCTGACTTTTGACCATGCACCTCGCCATCTCCATGAGAAACCTATTCTTTCTTTCAGTAACTCCATTTTTTTGAGGTGTACATGGCACTATAAACTGATGTTTTATCCCACATTTAGCCAAAAATGCATTAAAATAAGAAGACATGTATTCCCCCCCGCGATTAGAATGGAGAGTGCCTATTTTACATGCTGAAAAATCTAGTACTATAGACATATACTATTCATGAGAAGATGGGTCATAACTGGAAACAATAGTAAATGCCCATTCTTCATTCTACACAAGATTAACAACTCTGTTTTAGGTGTAGAGGACTCAACAACAACCATTCTAGCCTCTTTTTTCTTTGCCTCTTTTGCAACAAGTTTTGGACAACTCTTTATCACATGATCATTTCCTTTACAATATTTGCAAAACAATTTCTACTTTTCTAATTTTGTCTCATCTTTGTCTTCCTTTTTTTACTGTGCGGATCTTTGTCAAAAAACTATCCATAGAATCTCCTTCATTCATATGCTCTTTCTCCAACTGTTTTTGGTGGTAAGCAACACGATCTTCATTTCTTGCCTGGTACAAAGCAGTAAGTGTATCCTAAGCATCCTTCGTTGTTTTGCAAGAGTGAATGTGAGGGATGATGGCAAATTTAATAGAAAAAGTTATCAATGCATGTGCTTGAGCATCTCTGCCATCCCAACAATGTTGTTCTACAGTAGGTGCAATAGGAACCATAGCTGGAATATGAATTTGAAGATTGCCATCTTCAACACCATTTGCATCACCTTCAATAACTTTATTTGTAGATATAAAAGGTCATTTTTCAACACCCTCACAATATTCCATAGACCTTTTGCAATTAATACATGATGCATCATATATGCCCATAGTGGGTGATTAGTACCATCCAACATATCCTCAACATCCAACATATGGAATACATCATTGCTTTTAGCCATAGCCACTAACTAAGATACCTTGGTCCAAAAAAAATGAATGTATCTCAAAACCTTGAATAGAACTACCCTATCTAGCTCTGCTAGATTTGTAGCAGACTTTGAGGCACTTCTACTAGAAAACCAAAGCCTGTATATATGTTTGGCACAAAAGGATGAAATTGTTTGCATAGGCACTGTGATATTCAGTTCAGAGGCCAAAACAAGCTCAGATCATGATTTAGACACCATAGAACAAAGCAATTTTGAACGTCTAATTGCCTTGAGTATGCTCACCAAATTTCGTGTGATTCTGAGACTTTGATAGGAGGGGTGTCGACGATGCCCTAGATGAAGCGGTGACCTGCTTTGATACCAATTGTTGGAGTTTGAGGTTTGTGAAAGCATGCAAACATCACAACAAGAAGAAGCTTGGAGCACAACACAAAATAATGAATGTATTACCAAGTGAATGTACAAAGATAAGTGACCCGTTAGGGTTATAGGCATATATACAAGCCGAGGGAAGAAAATCTCCTAAAGAGGGAAAAAAGTGCCTTGGCTTTCCTAGTGTGTTCACACACATAGCTATTGAGTGTAACGTTTTCACTTTAAACCAAAAAAATAACAACACAATGAAATAATTCCACATTTGATCTACAAAGGTGTTCCAATCATCATACAATATTGTTACACATTTTAGTCATCAACTCCTTCATGGGCCATATATTACTAGCATAATATGTGTTATTGATAATTAACCTTCTATTCATGTAGTAAGAAAATTATTATAAGACATCACAACTTTTTACATTGTTAGGAAATTATTTCAACCCTTGTTATATTCCCATCCACATGGATAAATCCTTCAAAAAATCCTTATAATAGAACTTATCAAGGAAACTTCTATGTGTCCTTGCATCCATTAACTCAATGTTCACAACACATATTTAAAGGAAACTATTCCAACTCTAAAGTTTTGAAATATGCAAAGGCTGTTCTTTATATCACATTCTCAATGCCAAGATACTACTATTTCTCTTATATGAAATTGCTCACCATCTTCCTTTTCTAAAATTCAAGGATTCTCACATCAAGAATAGGGACGAGTTAATTTGTCATCAATGGCACTGAGCATAGAGTTGATCCTCTCTTTGAATGATCCTTCTTTGATCATAATTTTATTTCTTTTGTTTTAAATGCATGCATACATACATACATGCATCCATACATACATACATACATACATACATACATACATACATACATACATACACACATA
>CM035411.1:164579595-164867095 GCA_020310875.1 Ceratopteris richardii | reverse complement strand
TGATTTCTGAGAAGAACTTAAAAAAGGAGTAGGGAAACTAGGGTTTCTTGTATCTAGAGCTAAACAATAGCTTTTTCAATGGTTCTTGTGCCTAAAGTGTGGCATTTTTCTTGTAAATTACAAGTATGAACTCAAAAATAAAGCTCTATACCTATGTCACCTAGATGAGACAACCACGATTTTGATAAAATTGAGAATTTTTATTTCTAGCAATGATCTCATGCATCTAATCACTCAATATATTGATAATCACCTCTCCTTACAAACTCCACTCAGTAGTACACAAGTTAAACCAGCAAATTCCATGGATAACACATTAAAAAGACTCAAGAATCAATCATGAACACTCAAAGAAAAGAGAGACACGAATTTCAAACTAAAGCTCTTCATTCACATGTCATAGGAGTACAAAATGATAGCAACCCCTAAAAATTACAAGATTTGGTGTTTTATACTTTTTCAAGTGTGTCTTTTCACACTTGAACTTTGGTCCTTTTAACTTCTAATCTAAACATATGTGCTTGAAGAGCTTCTAAAAATTCTCTAAAACGTACATATATTTTCTCTTCTCATGAGGAAGACTTTTCCTCATTTTTACATCATTCTGATAAATATTTTACAAGATAATGGGCGTTTTTACAAAAAATCCCATTCTAACATTTTCCTCCCCTCCTAGAGTTTTTGGCAGAGGATTGACCAAAAGTCTTGTCTTCAACAACTTCCCTTTACTTTTTTTTCCTCTAGTATACTTGTGCAAGTAAATCATGGCTTTTTCTTTCTGTTAAGTTCAAACTGTTCACCATCTCAAAAAGTGCTTTCCTCCACTGGACTGCTGCCTCTGACCTATCTATTACATCCTTCTTTAGGTATTCTGTATATGCAGCTTTATAGGCAGTGAACCTTGACTTGGTTACTACTGATAGGTTTCCAAAAAATTTTGACTCCCTTTCAAAAAATCCATAATCAAAAGCATCTTCAAGAATCTGTAAATAATGGCTTCCTAGAAATACAACTCTGCTATACTAGGCCATGAGACATATCCTATCAAGTGTTTCACTCATGTCAAAAAGCAATGCATTTGTAGGTGAACTAAATCCTATGTAGTTTAGTATTCTTATATCCGTGTCAGTGAAGGTTTCTATATGATTAACCTCATAATTCTTACTTCTAATATACAGGCTGGGTCATTTACATCTTTGTATGCTAATATGACAGACTCTACTGTGTCTACCATGTACTTCTTTGTTGGCCATGATCCCTTTTTAGGTCTTGCCGCTTTAGGAAATTCAACCATCTTGCTAGGATGAATCTTTCATTTCTTTTCTTCCAGTAGTCAGGCCCTTCTCTTCTTCTTGCAACTCGACAATATGTTGGATTAATTTTCAAATGCGAAGGAGCCTCTTTCCATATTTTCCTATGGTCCTTGTTGGTGTCAAACTACCTATTTCTCCACTTTGGATTGGCTTTATAAAAAATTTCTTTTGTAACTGATATATCTTCTTCATATTCTAGGTGCCTGTTAGGTGGTAGTCCAACTCTTGCAGTCTGATAATTTTTTATGCTTTTCAAGATCATGAAAAATGGAATGCCAAGTCCATCAACTACCCAATGATGTTGATCTGGACTAACATCATTTTCCAAAGCAAATTTCACTATTTGTTCCTCATACTCATTATACATTTTTCTAATGAACTCCATTCTAGACTCGCTGCTTCTTAACAATATCTGCACAAATTCCTCAGAGTATTCTTCCACCTGTCTTTCCTCTATTATTGTGTAAGTATCCTCTAGTGGTGGTGACATTCTAGTTTCCTCTATCTGATACTCTTTTGCTGCTTGTTCATGTGACTTCACTACCTGTTCTTTTTCCTTTTCTGCTTGATTTTCCAATTGCTTCCTTAATGCTGATACTTCTTTCATCGATCCAATATACTGTGAATGTAATAACTCTTTTTCACTCTTCCATTCTTCCCTCTCTTTAGCTATATCCTAGTATAACTTGTTGTAACCTCTCATTGCAGTTGCTGCATGTGTAGTTGCCTGTTTCTACATATCTTTTGTCTCCTTTAGCTCCTCCTGTAACCTTTGCATTTCTTTCTTTAGTCTTTCTAGCTCTTCTTGATCAACACTGGTTGCTTGACTGTCCACCTTTACATGTCCTTCATCCATTAATAACTTATTTATCTCTTCATTAGCTTTAACCATTATTTGATAAGAGTTTTGCAATATTATGTACTTGGTCTCCATCTTCTTCAACTCACCTTCCATCATAGTGATGTTTTCAGTATGCTTTGCACACTTTTCTTCTAGGAATTTGATTTTGTTTTGATACTGAACCTCCTGTGCTTCCATAATGAACAATCTTTCTAACAGATTATCATTCTTTTCTTGAATTTCTTTTATTTGTTCACTCATCTTCTCTTTCTCCTTCTTTTGCTCCTCTATGACTCTGCTTCCTTTTATAAATTCAGACTCAGTAGCCATACCTGATATTATCATATTTCTTCTTGATGGTCTAAAGTGCTCTATATTGTTCATGATTATTTTGCAAGCACTTTTGATGTCCTTAGGTATCCTTTCCAAGCCATAGCTAAGGTCTAACTGTTCGAGTTCAATCTGTTTTTCTTCTTCAATTTTCTCATCTTCTTCTGCTTCTTCACAAATAGGCACTTGATCTATTTTCAAATCTGATTCTTTTTCTTCTTCTATATCCTCTTCAACCTCTTTATCAAGTACAACTCCTTCACATTCATCTCTAACTTCCTGTGTTTGTTCTGTTTCTGCATGTTCTTCTTCATATATTTCTTCTTCACCTTGTTGTTCTTGCTGATTCTCTTCTGCCTGCTTTTCTTATTCTTCTTGGTATCATCTCCTGTTATTATATCATCCACATCCATAGGTTCATATGCTAATTCTTGGTTATCTGCTTTCTCTTCTTCTTTTGTTTGTTTTCTCATGTCCAATAAAACCTCTTCAATTTTCTTACTCACATCTCCCTCTTTTTCTTTTTGATGGGCTTCTTCTTCAATCCCCTCTTGTACCTTATTTTCTTCTTTCCTTTGTGCTTCAGTCTCTTCCATAGATGGTTGGAAGTAGGGTTGTTCTGAAGGTTTAGTCCATATAGGCTTAGCCCTTGTATCTACAATTCCTTCACAACCTCCTTCATTCAATGTGGTATCTTCTTCTATCAATTTTCCTTTACCCTTCAGCTTCCTCTTTTCTTCTTCAAGACTGACACTCTCTATATGTTCTTCCACAATCTTGACTCCTTTTGAGCTTCCAACTGATTTCTCTACTGATTTATTTGCTTCCAATATCTGTGCAGTTTTGATTGGTGTGCTTTGTATAGATAAATTTAGACTTCTTAGTAAAAATCCCTCTATGTCAGTGTCAAAATAAGATGACAAATTTGTTTCTTTGCCTTTTCCACCTATATTATCTTGTTGAATTTTAGCCACCAGTTGTGGAGCTGATTGTTCCACTACTTTCCCCTTATTTTACTTGGTTGGTTTCTTCTTTTGGACAGTCTTCCTTGGCACTATTTTCCTTGCCACTATAGCGGTCCTGGTCTCTAGAGACCTCTGTAGCTCTTTGAAGTATGCTACTAACTCAACTTCCATTCTGAGAAACATCTCCTCAGTCTGTGTAGACATCATTTGATCATAGAGTTCTTCATAATGTTATATTTCCTCTTGTCTCCAGTCAGTGGCCTTGTCTGCATAGCTTTCCAACATCTTCTGATATTGAGCCTCGTATAGAGCTCTCTTGTCACTACCTTGAGTTAAATAAGTATATAACTATTCTTTACTTGTCTGAGGTGGATGTGGTTCCTTATCAACCTGTATCTCTTTTGAGCAGCTACATTCTCTTCTTTAGTGGCCTCTTCCTGCTCCAACTCCACCTTGGATCTATTCTTCTTTTCTTGCTAAGCATCACCTCTTCAGTCACAATCTTCCTCTTCATTCATGATCCTCTCATTCCTATTTTGATCCCATATTCTCTTGCCTGAAGAACTTTAGATGGAATTTTTATACCTGCCATTAAACTTCTAAAGTACTGGGTTTCAGGTGCCAACTTCAATTGATCTTCCATGTCCAAGATGTGATATATGATTCTTGTCAAAAATTGGGCACCATTCATAAATTTCTTCTATTGCCAATGCTTTGGAGCTTCCTTCAATTGTTCATGAATGTATGGTGTCACATCCATAGCTCCAAAAGGTTTGGATTTATCCTTATTTTTCAGCATGATGAGAGTGATTAGTTTGTGAGGCATAGTACATCTGAGAAACTTAGAGAAGCAAAAGAATTGTAAGAACATGCTAGTGGAAAACTCTTCATTTTCTTTGCCTTTGAAATCAACAAACTTGGAAAATCTTGCATAGGTGGCTGCATTCTTTTTAACAAAGCTACCATCTTGTTTGGTTCCCATTGAATAGAACTTCAAGGCTATTCTAATGTGCTCTACCTTGATCATAATTTGTACATCCTTGCCCTCTTTATCTTTCACAGATCACATACAATAAGCTTCATTTCCTTTGCCAAGTTCCACCAGACTAGACATTACTTAAGAAACCCTTTCAAAAACTATAAAGAAGATTGGTTCTTCCAATACTTTGTAGAGTCCTACAACCTTCCATCTCTTGTAGTTGGCAGTTATCCTCTAGAACTTGTAGAATTCTTGACATAGCATTGTGTACTTGTTGAATCCCACCTTGATTGTAAATATGTGCTGACCAATCATTCTGATAGTCTCCTTAAGTTCTTTGGTTATCTGCTATGCCTGAGGAAGATCTTGATCAGTATCAGATTCTACATCAAGGACCTCCTCTGATGCTTCACTATCCAAGAACCAATGACCCCTAGATACAGTCACTGATTGAGCATTGAAATCATGAATAGTGAGCTCCTTGGTATTCACCATCCTACAATAGCAAAAAATACACCACAAACACTTCTTGTTGGTGCGTCACAAGCCTACACATTTGGCTTGTAGCTCATACACATATGAAGTTTCATGGAAACCATTGCTAATAGAGGATTACTTATTTACTCTTTGTAAAAGTCATTTTTTGACTTGAGAATCTTTGTAATCACCTACCAAGGAAAACTCGTGGAATAATTAGAAGTTGATTGAGAGAATATCTCCTAGGATGAAGGTTCACTTTTTAGAGAGAGCCAAAATTTCAATTCAAACTCAAATGAGGATGAAACTCCTATATATACTCATTTGTAAAAGTCGCGTGAGTGAGTGGTCATATCCCGAGATCATCATTGTCATTCTATATGTGTGTAAGGCCTACATTGTAGTCTACACCATTCTTCATCATATGGCTATGGTTATCAAGCCTATGCCATTGTGCAACTTTCTTCATTAATACATTATACTTACATTGTTCTTCTATGACATCTTTGCTATAGTCACTTTCTACTATCAACTTGTACTGAGCATATATCACTCATTTCTCCACCAAATTCAATGATCTATAGCTTGTGTGAACCGGCTTTAAGTTATCTACATGCTGGAAAAATTTGAAGCAAATGTATTTAGTAGATTGAGAGAAATTGGCATCAAAGCACTCACTGGTCAATACCTATAACAGTCCTAAAAAATCGGGGGTAAAGATTATTTTGCTAAATTGATTTCTCTGAGCATAGTCAATCATTTTAAGTGATTCCACTTGGAATCATCAGCTTACTAAGCTAATCAGATCTCCTTAAAAGGAATTTTTCCAATTTCTACTGTACTGGTTGTATTGATCATTACAAGCAGCAGGTGTATCACTCAAAATAGAAAGTTTTCTTGGATTCTTCTATTTTGAACTAGTCTGTTTTGATCAAATCTTTTCATACATCATTTCCAAAGTACATAGGCACTTTTATGGTGTCATTGGAAAGCTAAGAGGGTCCACTTATGAACTTTGAAGCATCAAAGGGCTGGTACAAAGAAGGATTTGATAGTACCTACTCATCATCTTGAAGTGTCCATCCATCTTCCCAACAGTGGTATCAGAGCAAAGTTAAAGGTAAAATCAGAGATGGTTTTCCTTCTTTCATTGATAAATTGGACAGGAACAACTATGAAGCATGAAAGACAACACATGGTGTGCCAAGGATGCATTAGCAAGGTCTTACTTACTCAACTCAATTTATGATTTTCTTCTTCCACATATTAGGAGCTGTAAGACATCCCAAGAGACTTGGGAAACATTGTCTTCTTACTTCTCTTCCAACACAAGGGCCAGGAAGAATCAATTATGGATTGAATTCACAACCCAAAGGAAACAACCTAAGCAAGCTATCTCAGAGTATGTGACCAAAGTTAAAGATGTAGCAGATCAGTTGGCAAGTATAGGAGAAGAAATTGAAGAGGAGCAGATTGTAAGGCAAGTTATCAATGGTATTAAAGTAGATGACAAATGGGAAAGCTTCACAACTGCCATGGACTTCTACATGGACATGCAGATTCCAGATCTTACCACACTCATGGGACAACTATTCACCCATGAAGCCAAGATCAACAAGAATGGAGACTCATCAAGAGGTAATAACTCTTCTGCCCTATACACTAATAAGAATAAGTCTAAAGAGAAAGGAAAGAACAAGAAAATGGAAGATGAGGGAAATACCTCCCAAGCCAACTATGCAGGGAGAGGTAGATCATCAAGAGGAAGGGGCAGAGGAGGTAAGAAAGGTAGGGGGAGAACTTATAACTCCTCACCATGCAATATTTGTGGTTTATCAAATCATACTACAGATGAGTGTTTCAGGAATTTCAAGAATCAGAGAGGTAGAGGATATCAAAGAGGTGGATACACACAATCAAGAGGCAGATTCAATCACCACCAAGGATATAACAACAACTGCAACAACAACTACAATGTCAACTACCAAAGAGGATACAAATCCAAAAAGGATTACAACAACTACACAGATGAGCAAGAAGATTCTCTTCTGATTATGAATATGACATCAAAACCAGGTATAAATGATGACCATCTCTTCTACATTGACTCTGGATGCTCAAATCATGTGGTTGGCAATGTAGCTCTTCTCTCTCACCTTGAGGAACCAAAGGATACGCATCAGGTACAAACAGTTGATGACACCAAGCAATCAATAATTCAAGTTGGAAATGTTAAGACCTCTGATGGGAACAAAAATCTGTTGAGTAGGGTTCTATATGTACCAACTATTACCAAGAATTTGATGAGTGTTGGATAGATTGTGGAAAAAGGTTTGCAGGTTAGATTCAACCAATATGAAGCATTTGTGGAGGATCCCAAGCATGGGCTCAAAAGAATAGCCAAAGGAGAAAAGACGGGTAGACTTTTCACTTTTGAACTTGAGGATACAAGGAACATAGCACTCTATAGTTATAAGGATAAGACATTATCAGAGCTTGAAATTTGGCACAAGAGATTAGGGCATGTAGGTGAAAGAACCTTGAAACAAATATGCAGGGATCAATGTGTGCTTGGGATACCTAATGTATCCAAGCAACACATGATTTATAAGTGTGGTGCTTGTCAGTTTGGAAAGTCTCACAGGTTACCCTTCTCAAGGAAAGGCTACATGCATGAGGACTACCTAGAACTTGTTCATATAGATGTATGGGGGCCAAACAAGGATCCCTCAATCTCTAGATCAAGGTATTGTGTATCTTTCATTGATGATTACAATAGGTGGATTGTATTGTACTTTATGAAGCACAAAGATGAAGTATTGAGTTGTTTTAAAAAGTATCTTGCACTGGTTGAGAATCAAACAGGGAGAAATCTAAAAAGGCTAAGGTCAGATGGAGGAGGTGAGTACTTCTCAAATGATTTTGATGCATTCTTGCAGGACAAAGGAATCGAGAGAGAAATCACCACAAGGTATACTTCTGAACAGAATGGGGTACCTGAAAGAAGAAATAGAATGATTGTTGACACAACTAGGTATAAGGTTGCCATTCAAATCTCTTGATGGGATGACCCCATATGAAGCATGGCATGGTAGAAGACCTTCACTTGATCATTGCAGGATCTTTGGATGTGTAGCATATGTGCATATCCCTTCACAGATAAGAGGTAAGCTAGACCCAAAGTCAGAGAAGTGCATCTTCATTTGATATGATATAAATCAGAAAGGTTACAGGTTTTACAATCCATCAAACAAGGGATTCATGGTCAGTAGAGATGTTATCTTTGATGAAAATGACTCTTTGAAGAACTTTAAGAAGTATGAGATAGATGATGAAAAACTTTAAGAAGTATGAGATAGACGATGGGAGAGTCATAATAAGAATGCCTAAACGTGAGGCGCAATTAGGAGAGGCCTATGATAATAAAGAAACCACCAAGAAAATAGTTGTAGCCATAGAAGAAGGAGAAGAAAGATGCACTTACATAGGACATGACCTGACAGAAGAAGAGGAGCACGAGTTCGTAGCCTTGTTAAGAGAATACAGAGATGTATTCACTTGGAGTTATAAGGACTTGAAAGGTGTAGACCCGTACATATGCTCACACACGATACCCATGAACTTAGAGGCCAAGCCATCTAAGCAGAAGACATACACATACAATGATAATTATGCTGCCAAAATCAAGGAAGAGATAGATCGTTTGGTTGAAGCTGGATTCATCTATGAAATTGAGCACAATGAGTGGGTATCCCCAGTTGTAGTGGTGCCCAAGAAGAATGGAAAGTTACATGTATGCATTAACCTAAAGAAAGTAAACGTAGCCACTATTCGAGATAACTATCCACTTCCTATCAGGAAGCATCTACTAGAAAGAGTAGCAGGCAAGGAAGTGTACAACTTCCTTGATGGATTTTCTGGCTACAATCAGGTAGCCATTGCTCCAAAAGATCAGCATAAGATGGCTTTTGCCATAGAGTGGGGCATATTTGCCTTTTGAGTAATGCCATTTGGTCTTACCAATGCACCAACAACCTTCCAGAGACTGATGTGCCATGTGTTAAAGGAGTTCTTGAGGAAGAATTTGGAAGTCTATGTTGATGATATCTGTACCCATTCCAACATTAGACAAAACCATATCCTTGAGCTAAGAGCTATCTTTGACAAATGTAGAAAATATCAAGTATGCCTGAACCCAGAAAAGTGTGTTTTCATGGTTAGGCAAGGCAAGATTCTAGGGCACATCGTGTCAAAGAATGGCATATCCACAGATGAGGAGAAAGTGAGAGCGATTGTAGAGCTACCTAGGCCCAAGAATGTAAAGGAAGTACAGGCTTTCATGGGGCATAGTGGCTATTACTGCTGATTCATTCATATGTATGCAGTCATTGCAAAGCCCCTGTACTCCCTTTTGACTAGCTTTGAGTGGACTGAAGAATGTGAAAAATCCTTTAACGAGCTCAAAAGAAGATTGTGTTCAACACCAATCTTGACTACACCAGATTGGAACAAACCCTTTCATGTTCATGTGGATGCCTCCAACTATGCTATTGGATGTGTGCTAGCACAACCTATGGGCGAAGGTAATATGGATCTTCCAATTGCCTATGCTAATAAACAGTTGAATGCAACTGAACGAAACTATACGACCACCGAACAAGAAGGATTAGGCATGGTATATGCAGTTAAAAAGTTTAGATACTATTTGCTTGCAAATAAGTTTAAATTTTTTAGTGATCATCAAGCACTGTTGTACTTGGTAAACAAGCCATGCAATACAAGTGGATTAGTAAGATGGTTTCTCTTGCTAATGGAATATGACTTTGAGGTTGTGGTAAGGAAAGGCAAGACTCATTTGAGAGCAGACCATCTCTCTAGGCTCACATCTGGAGAGGCCCTGCAAGGAGTATCAGATGATCTTCCTGATGCTTACTTGTTTAATCTGGAAGTTGTACCATAGTGGGCCAAGAAATTAGTGCCAGTATTGACATATGGGCCTAACCACCCAGTAATAAACACTCAAGATATGGAGGTAGTAAAAGCCCAAAAGTACCATATCATGGCAGGGAGTATGTACAAACATACAGATCAAGGAATATTAGCTTGTTTTGTGGAAGAGGATGAGTATGGGAAGTGGTTGCAATTAGCACATGTGGGTGCATTAGAGCAATACTACTCGAGGAAAAGAACTTTACAAACACTAAGGAGATTCAGAGTGCACTTGCCAACTATGGAAGTACATGTCCATAAGTTGTGTAAGGAATGCCCAGTCTATCATATTAGACCAAATGTGCAGCACACTACTCTGTACCAAGTGTCTCTAATACTAGATTGGAGTGAACCATTAGTAGCCTTTCTGAGAACGAAAACATTCCCTCAAGAGATGACTTTGGCTAGGCAAAGAAGTTTAGAAGAAGAAGCCCTAGACTACTCACTCATTGGAGATAACTTATACAAGTGTGGTGACGATGGTTACCTCAGATTATGTGTCCATGAGAGTGAATATCTTAAGATCTTGGAAACTGCTCACCAAGGTGTAGCAGGAAGACACTTTGGACCAGACCGTGTGATTAAGGCAATCCTATTTGGAGGCTTGTGGTGGCCAACCCTTCACATGGATGCACATACCTATGTGAAGAGGTGTGATGTTTGTCAGCCAATGCAATATCCTACACACAAAGATGAGATGCCACTAAGACCTATGATGGGTGGATGTGCATTCTCTAAGTGGGGAATAGACTTTGTAGGTCCTATTAATCCCCCAGCTAAGAGTTCCCATGCGGAGTACATCATCGTGGCCATTGATTATCTAACCAAGTGGGTAGAAGTAAAAGCCACAACAAAGAAGGATGCTTAGACAACTGCTAAGTTCTACAGGCTACCTATAGAGCTACTAAGTGATAGAGGGACTCACTTCTTGAATGAAGTCATTGAAAATCTTCTTCAAGAGTTCTTGTTGATACACAAGAAGTCTGCACCCTATCATCCACAAGCTAATGGGGCAAGCTGAAACCACAAATAAGATTCTATGCAATGTGCTGACCAAATTAGTGAATAATAAATGCTCTGATTGAGACAAACAACTACATCATGCTGTTTGGGCATAGAGAGTGGACTTGTTGCTCTAGCACAATGGTGAGAACCACGTTAAGAAGCTCCACCTCCTTAATGTCAATCCGCGGAAGAGATAGGAGTGATATGAAGATCGTGAATGTGAGAGGATGTATAAGCATAGAGATGCACACACACATACACACACACAATGAAGAGATAAGCAAGATACAATGGAAGGTAGGAAATCAACTCTATTACTCAAGAATACTCTTACAAGCTCAAGCTCACTCTAGCTCATACAAGTCTACACTAGCTAACCTCAAAAATGAGCTCTCTAGCTCTTTTTATAGATTCTAGACTAGTTTTGACTGGTTTCATATCTAGTGACCGGCATAGTTAAAAAATAGGTTCTAGGTGCTATTTGAAAGGGTAAACGGTATCTAAAAATAACCAGAATTGGTGCGCTCATTCTACCTAAGCTCCTCAAGCTCGAGGACTCCTCGGCTTGCACAAAATGTAGCTATAAATTACAAAAAGGGTTTTTCTATGTTACATATGTTACAATAGTGATGAAAATCACTGTTGGAGGTTTTGAAATGTATATATAAAACATAATTCTTTGAAAAAAGATTCGACTGAATCCCTGCTTCTTTGTTATGCTCTATCTTCACATGCTTCCGCGTCTTCTATGCCTCTGACTACTGCCAACACCCCCTCCCTCTCGCTTCTGGAGTCGGATATAATTCTGGAGTAGTTCCTGAGCGAGGGTGTGTTCTGATATGCGAATTCCTCGGGCCAGATCTACCTCGATTTTGTCCCAATCAATGGGTTGCAGTTCATTGGATGGTGGGAGTCGATAGTGCGTAGAATATACCATCTATTCACAGGCAAATAATTGCAAGAGGTGTGTAGGCCTACTGATGAACACCTCTGAATGGTATTCCCAGAAACCGGTTGTGAACATTTCTTCGAAGGTCTGCTTATAGCACGCTGGTAAGTATTTGATTCGACAGTGCTAGGCTATACCCAGAGCGATGGTGTCGTACTCATCTCATAAGCTAAATCTAGATTGCCATGCTCAAAAACCTGGGTGTTTACATGTGGTGCCTTGACGCGACAGAAGACTTTGAATACCATTTGCATCATGTCAAATATCTTGACAGTCATGTGCGCTGCTACATCGTCCATATGTTTTAAGTGAGGGAGCCAGTGACGAATCGTTGCCATCATGTATCCAATTGTTGGTGGTCTTGTGGGTGGCCTGAAATAAGGGTAATTGAGCCAATCGTGGCATTGCTTGTTGTTCTGTACTTTAATGGCAAATGCCTTCTAGGAGCGGCGATGTGGCACTGGTACCCAACATGGGTTGTACTTTAAGTGTAACAATGCCTTGACGCAAGTACTCATCATCTCTGGGTATTCTTGTAATAAATTCTTGCACCAATCTGGTTGATATATTTCTCCTCGCTGCGCATCGAGTGACAAGTCTTCCGGCTCAAATTGAGTTGCATGGGAGGGCTTCTTACCTATTTCTTTTTCTATGGCAGCTGATATTCTGCCATTAACATAAAATAAGGCTTGTATTGTAGCTCATGCCCAGATATGTATCTGCAAGGGGCTAAATGAGCAAAATAAGGAGATTGTAAAATTCTTTCTTCAATCATTGCCATTGCGTGTAACTGTGCTTCAACCCATTCTGAGTGGGTTCTTCCAAGTTCTTCAATCGTCTTCATCCATGCGGGAGTTGGAAGTTTGAAAGTCGTCTGGCCTTCGGCTGTGACTCGTCCGCCTGGGATGGGTTGAGGTTCATATGCTTCTTCAAAAGTTTCTTCCACCGGAATAGTGACTGTTTCTTCCTCTGCTGGTAGTTCCGAGGGGGGGGGGGTCTGGGGTGCTTCATATATGGCTATCTATGATTGAAGAGTTGATACCTGGGCCCGTAATGTGTTTAGTTCCTCGATGGTTTGAGGAGAAGGGTCCGTAGGAGCTGGTAGTCCTTGTTGTATTGGTGCTCTTAACTAGAGTAGTTTATGATCTTCTTTCAGCTTTTGATATTCCTCGTTCATGCTGTCATACTCATCTAACAATCTGACATGATCATCTAGCAACATTTTCATAGATTCGGAGGGCACGGCCTTGAAATGGCTGGGACTTAATGGTTGGTCTGGTTGATCTAGGGTAGCTTCCAAATTCTCTTTGTTCTGTTCTTGTAAACGCTGGTTCTCTTCTTTCGCTACTGCCAAGTGGTGTCTGAGTAAGCCCATGTTCCTGGTGAGCGTCGCATTGCGAATAGTCTGTGCCCTTAATAAGTTATCGATATCTGTGACGACCTCTTTGGTTTTTTCTTCACTTTCTAGTTCCAGTTTATGATAAGCCTCTCGTAGCTCTTGGTAGCGGGTGTTTAGTGAGGCATTCTTGATGGATAGTGAATTGAGCTGCGATTGTAAATCATGCATTGTCTGCTGCAACGTGCGGTAATTAGTGCCAAGAGAAGCAAATTCATCTCTCACTTGAGTCATGCATGTGAACATCTGACGAAATGCGGTGTCTATAGAGGGTGATAATATTAATGGTGTGGTGAATGCAGATGCTGTGTTTAAGGGTGTTGATGCAATGGGAAGGGGGAACAGGGATGGGAATGTGGATGCAATGGTAATAGTGGAGAAATGTGCGGTGCCTAAATATGATGGTGCAATAGAGGAGGTGAGTGTTGGTGCGGTGGGTTGTGAGATGTCCATGTCACTGGACATGGTGTTAAGTGCCATGACTGTGAATAATGGAGTGAGAGTGTGTGCGTGGGTGTAAATACAAGATTTACAAAGGTTGAAGAGTAATTTACAGAGGGGTTCTCTTGTACTCCTTGGTGGAAAGGGGAAAGACGAATTACAGTGGGTCGAGGGGGTGAGACTGGGGAGAAGGTTAATGGAGGTGGGAATGGAAAAAGCTGTCTTGGAGGTGTGGGGAAGGACGGGAAGGATGGAGGGAAAATTGGACTTGATAAAAAGGTGGATATTCGAGGAGGAAAACTAGGTTGGGTGGGTGCGGGGATTGTGGGATGAATGGAAGTAAGGAAGGCTTCTGCTACAGCACTATCCAAAGATGTGGATGGTCTGGGAGAGATTGGATGTATAGGGGAGATTGGAGAGACGGGAGGTGAAAGAGGAGCGGTTGGGGTGGCGTGTACTTCGGTTACAATGGTGGTATGTACAGTAGTAGTGTAGGGCGGGGAGTCGATGACAATGGTGTCTTCTGCCAATGAGCCTTCAGGGATGAGACATGCTTCCCTGGCCTGTTCTGAAGATTGGGCACCTGTTGGTACGTGAATGTATTCACCCAGTTTTGATAATAGTCGTACGCGTCGGGGGTCAAATTGCGGTAACAGCTTCCTCTGCAAATATCTTAATGCTTCGTTAGATCCCACTGATTTGACAAGTTCCCTGAAGCCTTTGATGTATACTTCTTCAAAGCCACCTGAGACAAGTTCTTGCTCTATAAGTGCTTGGCTCTCTCCCTCAGTTAACTTCTTGCACGCCCAAAATTTTTTCCATAGTACGATATAATTTTTTGATTGCCAGCGTATAAGCTGCTGCTTCAAAGGTTTCATCTTCATGCGTACTGGTATCACCTTGGGTGTCTGTGTACCTAAGGGCAATCCTAGGGACTTGTGGAGAAAGAGACTATACCTCAATCCCCCTCAAGTGCATATAGTGGGGATTCACGCTTTATTTATCAATCGGAGGAGTATCAAAACCTAGCCGAGTGTATGAGGACATGCATTCAAATGATGATCAATGCAAATGAGTTTCCCAAAGAGTGCAAACAAGGGAAAGACTATTCCAAACAAGCTTCAACTGTTAGTCATGGTGTCACGATACTTGGAGCAGCAACCAACAGTAAATTGAGCTTTTCTCTCAGCTCCGAACTTCGAATATAACAAATAGCATATGCGTTTCGAAGCTCTCAAGAAGACGCATCCAATGGTGGTATTTTCAATTCTGAAGCCTCTACTTCAAGTTATGAGCAAAATATTGAGTCGCTGGAATGATCTTCCTACACTTCAGCACTTCCTACACTTCACACATGCCTTAACCATAGCAAACAAACACTTCCATGGATAGACAACACTTCCTAACACTCTTTTCAAGCAACACACATGCATACAAACTCACAAAGAAGATGATACAGAGAGGAGAAGACACAAATTCGAAATTCTGTGCTCTTAATTCTCATAATGGAAAAAAGTCTTTACAAAGAGTCACAAATTGACTTATATACATGTGCCTTAAAAATGGTCCTTTCACACAAAAGACCGGCACTTTATTCACTAAAAGGCTAACTTCCTACTAATTTACAATCAGAAAAATTTTGGGGCCCGTCTTTTTCTCTGCCTTGTGCTCTTCTTCGCTCTGCAACACTCTCCCCCTCTTTGTCTCTGTCGTCCCTTGACAGGCTTTACTTCTTGTCTATCACTTGTTGTCCGCATGCATCTCTTGGTCAGTTCTGCCTGTTTGTTACACAGGTGTTCAGTTTTGATGGCCTCTTCTTAATTCTTCTTTTACATCCTCTGGGCCTGATGCATTCGTGTTGCCTCTTCTTTTCTTTTGCTCGCCCCCAACTCATGGAGATGGACTACCTGATGTTCGTAGTCTAGCTCACCAATAACCTCTTTAATTCCGGGTTGCTGTGTTAAGTCGGGCTGCCATGCACGCCACCAATGGAAGGTATGAGGATGTGGTCCTTCAGTCTTCGATCTAGACTTTCCAAAGACCCAGATGTTGAAGGACCTTCTTGTGGTTTCGAAACCGCTAGATATCTTCTTGCACGCTAATTGTGCAAGGCATGCAGTCTTCTCTTCAGCTTCTTGCATAGCTGCTCGTAGTGCTTCTTTGGTAACAAGTAACTCATTACCAATCTCTGCTACCTGATCCATATTTTCACTGTAACATACTGCGAGTTTTCCATTGGCCGTATTCAGCTGCTTTTTTAGCTCAGTGGTTTCACGAACGTACTTATGTTGCCATTCTTCTCGTAAGGTCTGCTCTTGCTTCAACAATTCTCCATACTTCTCAATCTGATCTCTTAATTCTCTTTGGTCAGTAGCAGAAATCTCTTATTTTTCTATAGGCTGGTCAAAGAGTAATGCCTTCATCAATTCTTTATTTCTGCTACGCAAACTATCATTTTCTTCCATGTATACTTTTAATTGTGTTTCTAGCAAGTTGCTTCTAACTTTCATTCTCTCCTTGTCTGCTTCGCTGGCTTCAAGTTGTCTTTGTAAATCTGTTAATTGTGCCTGGAGTTGATGATGATGTTTCATCAAGGTGTTATGTTGCTCTTTAACTGAGGTTATCTCCCTTCCTTTGGCTGAAATCTCTTGCTAGGCCTGGATGAGCTATGCAAACAATTGTTCACTCATGATTTGAAATTGATTCTTTTCCCACATGGTTTTGTCGTAATCCGCATCTGTGTCCATCATTTGCTGTTGCGTGTCCATGGCCATTTGTATCATTTGTTTGACAATAGGTTTCAATTGAGTTACATCCACATTTAACCATGTGGTAGGGATGATAGGTTCTTTTCCTGTTGTAACATCTTTCCCTTGTGCAACATGTAACGTAGTATCATGGGGCTGCCTAATATGAAGTTGTATGCTTGGCTCAGCCTCCTTGTGGTCAATCTTACCTTGAGGTGTATCATCAAGCACTTCAATCACTGTTGGCTCCTTATTTTTTTGTAGGACTGAGTCCTGGTCCACTGGAGTTTGTATTTCTTCTTTGATAGGTGGCACTACATCTTTATTAGTTATTGGAACTTCCTTGATGCTTAACTTTGACTGATTATTTAACTGAATCAAGTGATCCTGTTCAATTTGTACTTCCTGGTGCTGTGCTTTTTGTTGTTGATTGTCAGGTGTGACTTCAACCCGATTTATTTCTGTCCATTCTTGGTTGTTCATTTCAGTTCGTATATCAGTGTCTAAGGTGTCCTTCTCTGGGCTGGATTCTTCATCAGAGCTCGAATCTTCTAACCCTAGTTCTTTGTATGTGGCAGATTGTTCTGGAGTATGTTCTTTATCTTTGTGTTTCTTTTCCTGGCTTGCCTGTCTGTAATGGTGACCTTGAATGTTCAAATTTACTTGCCCCCGCATATACTGATGCATTTCTTCCAGGGCTATAGAGAGGTCTCTTTTCGTAATTGGTTGTTGTGTCATCGGAATCTTTGGCAACATATGTGTTCTCTTTGATTGTGGTGTCTCTTGAGCTTCTTCCTCTCTTAGCTGTTTAGTCCCCCTCATGGGTTTCTTTGAACTGGTTCCTACTTCTTCAATAGATGTGGCTGTTTTCTTTTTCTTTGGAACAGTCGCGGACTTGGCATATTTTGCTAGCTCTGTTGATGTTGGCATCAAGCGTAAGCAATTCTTCATGTCAAGTGCCTCATAAATGAGTAGGGTCAAGGCCGAACTACCATTCAAAACTTTTTTTGACCCCACTTTTTCTTTGCTTCAAATAGGCGGTCTTGAACATATGGAGTCATGTTTATTTTATTTCCCACTTGTCTCATAGCGTGTGAGAGTAGTTGCATAACAATCGTTTGAGGTGCTGTGTATCTATGCATACTTGGAAAGCAAAAATGATGGTGAACTAAGCGAACAACATCTTCAATATCCGTTCTGTTGATTTCCAAAAATGTTCTCTTTTTCGGATCATGAAATTCATCTTTGACATTCGTGAGTCCCGCTTGGTTCCATCCAAAAGCTCTGTTAATTAGCTCATGAGTAAATTGAAGTGTTTTCCAGGTACCGACTTTGTCAAGTAACCTTGCTTCCGGGAGTGATGCCTTATTCGACGCAGACTAAAGTGTATTCATCACTTGCGTACATCTCTGGAAATCTGGCATATAGATAGGCAGTATTAGGAATGCATCCATTGTTGCTTGTGTCTAGACATCCTTCATGCGTGGTAATCCTTGTATGATAGTCTTGAAATCTTGTGACATGATAGGGAAGTAGTGATCCCTATCCATGATCTTGATGGTCGCCATGAAAATGAGATCGGACACTCGTTGGTCATCGAGAAACCAATGAACTCTTGCCTTCGTTATTGATTCCAAGGGAAGAAGCTGGATCTCTTCCTCTTGCGTAGCCTTGGAATTGGAAGATGCCATCTGCACTCAATATAGAGTAGTAATTAGTGGCAAGATGATATCAAGAATCATCCTTCATTTATCCTTCATTAGATTGGCAACTCTCCACGTGAATTGTGTTGTCCCTTCCCCCGTGGGTGTGAGAAAGGTAATAACTGGAATTTTTCATACTTATATATTTTCATGTTTTTGTCTGAAAGAAAAACAGAAAAGTTAGTTCATAGCCGAAGCGATTATTAATTTTTGAGTGACTTTCTTAGATTATGTACAAGTGCTCTCCTATTTCTTGAGAGGGAAATGTGCTTCACTTTCCTAAAATAGAAGAAAAATGTGCGGAATGCTTGGCCTTGTAATGTGGCCCTATCATGCATACTTTGGGTTCTGGTAACTCCAAATGTGTGCAACGTGAATTATTTGGTAGACGTATACAGCTTGTCTTGTCTTTTGGCATCCAAATCTACTTTATACTGTTGGGACAGATTGTGTTCCCAACATTCCTGGTGAATGTGGTGCTTCTCATGTGGTGCTTCTGCTTTGTCTGCTTTTTGAATCTTGGACTGAAGTGTGAATCGTATGTAGACTCCTGCTCTATCCTGTAGCAGTTTATCTTCTATCATTTCGCCTTTAGATCATACATATTCTCCTTGTGCCTTGACTCGTCCTTTTTGATGATTGTCATTTGAGTACATGACTTGGGAATCCATATTTGTGTTCGGGCCGGCTGGGCAGCTACCACCTTCTTCGGAATCCATACTCGAGCAATTCTTTGTGGAACTAGGTGTCCAAAATGATGTGTATCTTTTTTCTATCGTTCCTTCTGATGTCGTGAGTAGTTCTGTTGTTGAAGATACAGGTTCATTTGATCTTTTTGGATCCAAGCCTGTCTCGTGTAAGGAACGGGGTATATCATTATGTGTGCAGATTCGTAAGAGGCTTGCTGACTTGTCTCTCTGGTGCTCGATTCCTCACTGAGATTGTTTTTGGATAGGACACTAATCATGTGATTGAGTGGATTAGAGAATTGCGTGCAATCAGGGTTCGTTGTGTCCGCACATGAAGTATTCAACGAAGGGGTTTCCATAGTGTGAGTGAACATACATTCGTCATTGTGCTCATTTAAGTGAGTCCTTGGTTCTATACTTTTGGCTTTGATTGGTCGTTCGTCTAGCATGCTGAATACTTCACGATGTCCTATCTTGGCCGAGATGTATCCTAAGGCCAATTGAATAGTCACTTCGTGTTCATATATCCAATCTTGGCCTAACATAAGCTCTTCTAATAAGTCCTGGTCATGACATACTAAGAGTTTTTGTTCCATTGTGTTGTTTCCAAGATGTAGAAGTAATGTGATCTCTCCGATACATTGAATAACAGTTTCTCCCATTCCTATCAGTTGTGCCTTAGATGGATGTAATTCTTCCTTGAGTTTCTGGGTCAATGAAAATTTGATACAGCTTACAGCGGCTCCTGTGTCAATGAGAGCATCCACCAAGTGGTACTCTTTAGTTCCAACACCCAAATTCAAATAAGATTGCGTCATTTGCTGACCTAGGTTTTTAGTGGCTCTAAAATTAGCCATTGGGATGAGTTCCTTACCTAGTCGATATCTCTCATCTCTTTCTCTCATCCACTCTTTTCTTTTCCTAATTTGTTCTAGTGCTTCTTGCCTAGCTTCTTCTCGTATTCTTTCTTCCTCTATGCACCTATTTTTACCCATTATTAATCGTGACATTATCTCTTCATTCAACGGCTCTAGATATTTTTTCACTCGACATCCGCTGATATAGTTTGGCAATACGTCTCCATCAAGGGTTTCTTAACTGATGGCTCTGCTGGTGGATATGCAGTTGATGATCAACGAGCCATATCCCCTTTTTTGCAGTTTCTTAGCATGTTGTTTCAGAGTATATATCAAAACTAAATCTCCTTCCTTCAAATTCTTATCATTAATATGAGCATCAAAATAGGCTTTTTGTCGTCTTTTTGCAGCATAAATTCTTGCTACTGCTTGTAACCTGGTTTCCTGCAACTTTTCTATTTGATCCAATTGAGCTGATAGTTCATGTCCAGTCCACTCGTAAGTTGTTGCTATTATGAGAGTGGGTATTAAGAAATCAATTCGCAAAATAGCATTATGTCCGTACACTAAGTTAAAAGGAGTAGTTCTTATAGCTGTTTTGTAGGCTACCCCGAATGCCCATAAAGCATGATGTAATTGTTTATCCCAATCAGATCTTCCATTGTTAACAATTTTAGTGAGAACAGTGCACAAGATTTTATTTGAACTTTTGGCCTGTCCATTAGCTTGCGGGTGATATGGGGCTGATTTCTTATGTATTACCAAGAATTCATTCAGTAAGGCTTCTATTACTACATTCACAAAATGCGTGCCTCTATCACTCATAATTTCTATCGGTAGTCCAAATCTAGTGAAAACGTTCTCAAAGAGAAACTTGGCTATAGTTCTTGCATCATTTTTCTTGGTTGCTTTGGCTTCAACCCATTTGGTCAAATAGTCTGTGGCTACAATTATGTACTCAGCATGAGATCCTTTAGCTGGTGGGCTAATAGGTCCTATGAAGTCTAATCCCCATTTAGTAAAAGCGCTGGCGCTCATCATGGGTTTTAATGGCATTTCATCTCTTCTAATTGGATATTTCGTTCGTTCACATGTATCACATCATTGCACATATGTTGCTGCATCATGATGTAGAGTTGGCCACCACATTCCTGCAAAGAGAATCAATTTTGGAGTTTTATCTGTAGAGAAATGTCCTCCTGCAGCTCTTGTATGTGCCATCTCTAGAACAACAAGATACTCGTCTTCATGAATGACATTCGTAAATGATTATCTCGTCTACGTTTAAAGAGTTGTTTTCCTATGAGAGCACAGTCCTTGCTTTGTTCTACAAGTGCACGTTTCCTTGCTAGAGTGGCTCCTTCTGGGTATTCTTGGGTCTTCAAGAACTTCACCAGAGGCATGCTCCATCTTGGTGCTACGGTGGAGTAGCATAAATTAGAGTTCTCTTCTGGATTCCGTTCTTGACAAGTTGGGCAGGCTGATACATAGTTATGTGTATCCCTTTGCATGGTTGGCCAATATATGCCTAATCAATGTTTGCCATGTTCCGGTTGGATTTAAATGAGTTTTCCATTGATTTACATGTGCTTTTTGAAGCCACATTTCTTGTTCCTCCTCTTCCACGCATCTCATGAGTAATCCACTTGAGTCTTGGTGATACAGGCTTCCAGCAATGATATGAAGGTTTTTAGTCTTCCATAAATCTTGATTTCGGTTTGGAGAGATCCCATGTTTAGGTCCATATGTGAGTATTGGGATCAACTTTTCTGCCCATTGGGGACATACTTCAATATTAAAAAGGTATGTGTCAGGCAGATCATCTGGTACTCCTATGGGTGGTTCTCAATGTGTCATTCTTGATAGGTGATCTGCTCTAATGTGGGTATTCCCTTTCTTGACAACTACTTCAAAATCAAATTCCATTAACAATAGAAACCATCGTACTAGACATCTCGTATTACAAGGCTTATTGACTAAGTACAGTAGGGCTTGATGATCAATAAAGAATTTGAATTTGTTTCCCAATAAGTAGTGTTGAAACTTCTTTACTGCGTACACCATTCCTAGAACTTCTCTTTCAGTTGTAGTATAATTGCGTTGTGGTTGATTCAATTGTCTACTGGCATAGGCTATAGGGTGATCTAACTTTCGTGTATCTGTGGGTTGAGCTAGGATGCAACCAATGGCAAACTTGGAAGCATCTACGTGAATGTGAAATGGTTTGTTCCAATTTGGTACTCGAAGGATTGGGGCTGAACTTAATCGACTCTTTAATTTGTTAAAGGCCTTTTCACATTCTTCAATCCAATTAAACTGAGACAATAATGCATAAAGAGGTCTAGCAATTATGGCATACATATGTATAAATCTTCGGTAGTATCCACAAGGTCCCATAAATGCTTGTACTTCTTTAGCAGTCTTTGGTCTCGATAAATCCAGAATTACTTTGATTTTGTCTTCATCTGTTGAGATTCCATTCTTAGAGACAATATGTCCTAATATCTTTCCTTGTCGAACCATGAAGACACACTTTTCTGGATTGAGGCATACTCTATATTGTCGACATTTGGCAAAGATCTTTCCTAGTTCACGGATATGTTCTGATCGTATAGCTGAATAAGTGCATAAATCATCCACGTATACCTCCATACTCTTTCTCAGGAACTCCTTGAACACATGGTACATCAATCTTTGGAAAGTGGTTGGGGCATTGGTTAGGCCAAAAGGCATAACCCTAAAGGCGTATACTCCCCATTCAGTTGCAAAGGCTGTTTTATGTTGGTCCTCAGGAGCGATGGCTACCTGATTATAACCTGAAAAGCCGTCCAAAAAACTATAAACTTCCTTCCCTGCCACTCTTTCCAAAAGATGATCCGTGATGAGTAATGGGTAACTATCTCTTATGGTGGCAGCATTTACCTTTTTCAGATTAATGCATACTCTTAACTTACCATTCTTTTTCGATACAACCACCAAAGGTGACACCATTCCGTGTGTTCAATCTCATAAATGAACCCAGTGTCTAACAACTTGTCTATCTCTTCCTTGATTTTCGCTGAGTAAACATCGTTATATGTGTAAGTTGAGGTGTGGGTGTATTCACCTCTCTGTTGCTTTGGTCATTCTCCCTAGTTTTTTCTGGTGTCTCTCTAGCTTTAGCTCTTGTTATTGCTTTCAATGGCACGGTGTACTCCTTATCACTCCCTGACGACTCTATCACTTATATCACATTGATTTGCACGTTCGAGTTAACTTTGTTAGGATTTTTGGGGCAATCTCTAAAAAGGTGTTCTTTACCACAATCACTATAGTATCCTTCCCAAACTTGCTGTGGTGGTGGTGGGTTTGGTAGTGTACATTCTCTGATATAATGATCACCTCCACATCTATAACATGGTCCTCTAGGTACAGGCGGTCTATTCATGGGTCGGGAGGGTATGGGTGCTCTGGGAGCTGTGTACATCAATGGCACATAATCCTGCTCATATCCGTAAGAATTATTCGGTGCTTCCATGCCATATGTATAAGGTTCGTATATTTGTCCATATTCTATCATAGAGCTCTCATAATTGGGATAGTTTCCTTGACTATGGTCATAGGATGAGTCATATGGTTCATTACTAGTCAATGGTGTGGTTGGAACTATTGCTCTCTCTAAGTTTTCTTCAGGTTGAGCTATTTTCACTGGGACAACATTTTGAGGATGGGGCATTTTTTGCCCTAAAACGGGTTGTGGTTGAGTGTAACTTTGATAAGCATAGGGTCGTGGTGCTGGTGCCTGCTGCTGATACGTAGGATATCTAAAGGCTTCTCCTCCCTAATCTCTGTGAGGGTATCCATAAGGTCTCATGAGCGGTTGTACTAGCCTTGATTGCAGATTGTAAGGATAGTTTTCTGTACTGTGGTTTGTGTACTTTTGTTCTATGTTGCAATATTGCAGAGGGCTTGAAATAGGTGGTCTATTGTGAGTATAAGCAGGTGGTGCGACTACACCCCTTGTGCACAAATGAGAGGGATGATCACCTCCACAATGCATACATCTTCTAAGCATGGGCACTCTCATTGGGTTGTTGGGGTAGTTCCTCTGTCCTTGAACGTTCAGTTTCTTTGCTACTAAGTCAGCTATTTCCTCTACATTGTTCTTAGGGTTTGATGTGCTGCTGATTGAATCTTCACTTTTTACGCTACCTTGAGGCATTTTCAGATCTTCTGCTAGGTTGTCCTCTAGATCAATACATTCTTTCATACACTCTTGCAAAGTTTGAACTCTTTTCACATATACCAGAGATCTTAATGATCCATTCACTAACCCTTCCAAAAACAATGACACCATCTTGTTTTGAGTGGGTCTCCCTTCCACTCGACATCTATCCACATACTGCTTGAATTTTCTTGCCGCCAATCTCACTGATTCTATATGAGCTTGCTTAAAACTATGGATCAATGAGGAAGAGTTATTTTTAATCCTAGATTTGGTGAATTCTTCAATTAATTCTTGGTAAACTTGCTCCATGTTTTGAAAATTATTAGGGTATAATGGCTGGAACCAAGCTAAAGCCGTGTCTGTCAAAGTTAGACCAAAGGATTCATATTGGATCAAGAAATCTTCTACTTGTTCAGCTCTGATTACTTGCTTGAATTTTGCTATATGATTGTAAGGTTCACTAGAGCCATGATAATGGTTTCTCATGCATTTGGCGACTTGGATGGGTCTTAATCTTCTTCCTGCCTCAGGTGGTCTAGGCATCACAGGGAAAACTGGTCTTCCTATTGGTATACCAGGTCCTCTTACCACAGGTGGTCTATCTGGGACATGGTTTCTATTCCTTGGGTCAACAGGTGGCTGAGGTTGATAGTTCGGATTATTTGCAGGCATAGCAAACTGCACATGGGGTCTAACTGGGATTTGTGTTTGTTGTGTTTGTCCTGACTATTGATATGAATTATCTTGAAAGGTTCCTTGAGGGTTCTGAGAAGTAGTAGCTTGATCCCTAGGAGGGAACACTCGAATGTTCTGATATTTCAACCCTGCTCTTTCTAACTCTGTTAGAGGCCAGTACCTCCTATGGTTTTTGTCCAAATATGTGATGATGGTGGTGGGAAATTCAGGATCTTGTAATTTGTAGACAGTAACTTGGTTAGGGGCTACTTCCCATAATGAAGAGTGGGCTCTAAGGAGATGCTCCATTCCATTGACCAAATACACATCCATCAAGGAGTCATCTTGGGGAACCAGGTCTCCTCTCCAAACCCTAACAAGAGTAGATCTCCCTCTAGGAGTGGTCACTTGCTCTTCATGTCCCTTTGCATTAGGGTTATGAGCATTATCTTCTTCCCCTTGTCCGTTGATACTTTCAGGGTGTTCCGTAAAAACATACTGGATGTCTCTCTTGTCCATATAAATTTTTCCTGCATACTTAACTGTTGGCCTAGGCATTATGTAAGCATTTGAAGTTGGCAATGTAGCATTACTCTCTGATCTTGAGGAACCAAAAGGTAAGCATCAAAAACAGGTGATGACACAAAGCATTCTATAGTTAAAGTTGGATAAGACTTGTGATGGAAATCAGAATTTGTTGAGCAGGGTACTCTATGTACCAACCATTACCAAAAATTTGATGAGTGTTGGTCAGATTGTGGAGAAAGGTTTGCAGGTTAGATTCAACCAATATGGAGCATATGTGGAGGATCCAAGACATGGGTTCAAGAGGATTGCTAAAGGAGAAAAATCACGCAGACTTTTCACTTTTGAGTTGGAAGATACAAAGAATATTGCACTATACAGTTATAAAGATCAAACACTTTCAGAGCTTGAGATTTGGCACAAAAGGTTAGGGCACATAGGAGAAAGAACCTTGAAACAAATGTGCGGGGACCAATGTGTGCTTGGGATACCTAATGTATCCAAGCAACATATGATTTATAAGTGTGGTGCTTGTCAATTTGGGAAGTCTCACAGGTTACCCTTCTCAAGGAAAGGATACATGCATGAAGACTACCTAGAGCTTGTACACACAGATGTATGGGGACCAAGCAAAGACCCCTCAGTCTCAGGATCAAGGTACTATGTGTCTTTCATTGATGATTATAGCAGGTGGACTGTATTATACTTCATGAAGCACAAGGATGAGGTATTTAATTGTTTTAGGAAATATCTTGCATTAGTTGAAAATCAGATTGGAAAGAATTTGAAGAGGCTAAGGTTAGATGGAGGAGGTGAGTACTTCTCCAATGAATTTGAAAACTTCTTGCAGGACAGAGGCATCAAAAGAGAGATAACCACAAGGTATTCTCCTGAATAGAATGGGGTAGCTGAGAGAAGAAATAGATCAATTGTTGAGACAGCTAGATCTATGCTTAATGAGAAAAAGTTACCTAACTATCTATGGGCAAAGAGTGTTTCTACTGCCACTTACCTCATAAACAGGTTACCATCTAAGTCTCTTGATGGCATGACACCCTATGAAGCATGGCATGGTAAGATACCTTCACTTGACAATTGCAAAATATTTGGATGTGTAGCATATGTACACATTCCTTCTCAGATAAGAGGTAAGCTAGACCCAAAGGCTGAAAAATGCATCTTTATTGGGTATGATTTAAATAAAAAAGGTTACATGTTTAATAATCCTATCAATAAGGGATTTATGGTAAGCAGAGATGTTGTCTTTGATGAAAATGATTCTTGGTATGAGAATGAATGCAGGAAGGTCAAATTACCCTATGATTTGGAAGAGGAATTTCCAAGTCTTACAAAGGAAGAACCTACTCAAAATGAAGCCTCAAGTTCAGATGATGAAGACACTATCAATCTTGAAGAATTCAAAGCATGGAAGTCCAAAGGAAAAATGAAGATGAAGAAGCTTGAAGACATACCTGAATCCTCAACTCAACCATTTAGAAGATCACAAAGAGAAAGCAAGAAACCTATCAGATATGGGTATGATACATCTCTTGTTACTAAACATTCAGTTTATCTTGCCAAAGATTTGTCAAATGAAGAACCAGAATCATATGAAGAAGCAATAATCAAATCAGAATGGAAAGAAGCTATGGATGAGGAGATTGATGCACTTAAAGAAAGTGACACATGGGAGCTAGTACCTAAGAAGGACTCAATGAAGGTAATTGGATCCAGATGGATCTACAAGCTCAAAAGGAATTCTGATGGCACAATCAATAGGTACAAAGCGAGATTGGTAGCCAAGGGTTTTGCACAAACCCAAGGCATTGACTATGAGGAGACATTCTCACATGTGGCCAAGATGCCAACCATCAGAGTGTTGGTAAGTGTAGCTGCATCAAAAAATTGGAATATGTACCAATTGGATGTCAAGAATGCTTTCTTGAATGGATGGATTTCAGAGGAGGTATATATGTCACAACCTCCTGGCTATGAGGATCCTAAGAAGGTAACATATGTTTGCAAATTAAAAAAGGCTCTATATGGATTGAAGCAGGCACCTAGGGCATGGAATTACAGGTTAACTACATACCTCCAAGACCAAGGATTTGTCATGAGCAAGGCAGATACTTCTCCGTTCATTAAGAGAAGTAATTTAGAGGTAATATACCTTTGTGTTTATGTTGATGACATCATCATTATAGGTAATGATGTCAATGGAATCAGATATATCAAAAGTCAAATGATGAAGGAGTTCAAGATCAATGATCTTGGTCTATTGAAATATTTTTTGGGACTTGAATTAGTCTACACTAATTCAGGGATATACATCACTCAGAAAAAGTATATACAGGACATGTTAAAGAAGTTTCAATTGCAGGATGCCAAAGTAGCAAGCACTCCAATGGAAGTAAACCTAAAACTAAGTGCCCATGAAGGTGATGAAGTCAAGGACATTACAGGTTATCAAAGTATGGTGGGTAGCTTGAACTATGCTACCTTAACAAGAATAGACATTGCATATGGAGTTAGTGTACTAAGTCAATTTATGCACAAGCCAAGGATACCTCACTTAGAGGCTGCCAAGAGAATCTTGAAGTATCTCAAGGGTACACAAAACCATGGTTTGTATTTTCCTTACACTTCAGATATTGACATCAAAATTTATTCAGATGCAGATTGGGCAGGATGCAAGGATGATAGGAGGAGCACTTCTGGATATATCTCTTTTGTAGGTGACAAACCAATTTCATGGTCTTCAAAGAAGCAACCTACTATTGCTTTGTCTTCCACAGAGGCAGAGTAAAGAGGACTGGCTAATGCCACACAAGAAGCAATTTGGATTAAGCTTTTGTATACAGAATTGGGATTGTATACTAGGTCACCAATTATCTTTGGAGATAATACAAGTTCTCTTCACCTTGCAACTAATCCTATTTACCATGCTAGGACCAAACACATAGAGGTCCATTACCATTATGTGAGAGAGAAATTGATAAGCAAGGACATTCAACTTACCTATGTATCCACCAACATGCAATGTGCAGATTTGCTGACTAAAGCTTTGGATGGAACCAAACTTTGCAGGTTCAAATCCATGATTGGATTGCAGGATATACTTGAAGATTGAAGATGAAGACTTAAGACAAAATGTTTGGCTTGAGGGGGAGCTGTTCGTGTAAATTGCAAGCCTACACATTTGGCTCAAAGGATGCATTGAAGTTTATACATACATGAAGAAGCATAGGAACATATGCTAGTGGATAATTACCACTTTACCTCATTGTAAAAGTCAGATTGACTTGGAATCTTTTGTAATCACCTACCAAAGTGAGTCGTGGAAAAAGTAGCTTATTTGATTGAAGGAAAATCTCCTAGGATATAGGAGCTTGATCATAGGGAGCCAAAAGTTTGAATTTGAATTCAAATCTTTACCCATCTCTTATAAAAATGGTCATGAAAAGTCGTGGGTTAGAGAGAGCACTCCCGAGCCTAGCATTACTGATTTTTGAGTGTGTGTGAGGTCTATACTCAAGCCCGCACCTCTATATATGATTTGGCATTGATGTTCATGCAAATGGAGTTGTATAAAAATGTTCATTAATACATACATTCATATTGTCCATCTCTGAGTTCTCTGTTAGTCTACTCAAAAGTTTGTCAACTTGTCAAGGGCATATCTCGGTCAATTCTTCACCAAATTCAGTGATTCAAATCTTGTTGGATTCAGCTTGACGTAATCTACATGCTATCAAAGTTTGAAGACATTCTATTTAGCCATTTTGGAGAAAGCTGCATCGAGGTGAACTCTGGTCATTTTTTGCTATAATACTAAAAAGTCGGGGGTATAGCTTAACTTGCTAAATTGATTTCTCTTAGCATAGTTTATCACTTTACATCATTCCACTTGGAATAGGTAGCTTACTAAGCTAATTAGATACCCCTAAAAGGAATTTTTCCAATTCCTATTGTGTTGGTCATACTGAGCAAAATACTCAGCAGGTGTCAAACCATAAATAAAAGGTTTTCTAGAGATTGTGACTTCCAAAGTTATCTATTTTGATTCAATCATTGCACACATCATTTCCAAAGGACATAAGACATTTTATGGTGTCATTGGAAAGCTAAGGAGGTCTAGTTATCAACTCTGAAGCAAAAGAGGGCTGGTACAAAGCAGGTTTAGCAGTACCTACTCAGTCTCTTGGAGTATCCATCCATCATTCCCAACACGAATATAGCAAATACCATATGCATTTCGAAGCTCTCGAGAAGACGCATCCAATGGTGGTGTTTTCAGTCAATTCTGACGCTTTTTACTTCAAGTTATGAACAAAATACTGAGTTGTGGGAATGACCTTCCTACACTTCAACACTTCCTCCACTTCACACACACCTTAACAATAGCAAACAAACACTTTCATGGATAGACAACACTTCCTAACACTCTTTTCAAGCAACACACAAGCATACCAGCTCACAAAGAAGAAGATACAGAGAGGAGAAGACACGAATTCGAAATTCTGTGCTCTTGATTCTCACAATGGCAAAAAAGTACTTACAAAGAGTCACAATTTGACTTATATACATGTGCCCTAAAAATGGTCCTTTCATACAAGAGACTGGCACTTTATTCACTAAAAGGCTAATTTCCTACTAATTTACATGGGTAAGCTACTAATCTTCATGGGTATGCATCTAGAGGACTCCTCTAGTGCATTTACAACGGAAAATATGTTACAAGAATGGTTATAATACAAAAATAGAGTGTCCAAATCGGAAAAATTTTGGGGCCCTTCTTTTTCTATGCCTTTTGCTCTTCTTAGCTCTACAAAACTCTCCCCCTCTTTGTCTCTGTCATCCCTTAACAGGCTTTACTTCTTGTCTTCAGCTTGTTGTCCGCATGCATCTCTTGGTCAGTTCTGCCTGCTTGTTAAACAGGTGTTCAATTTTGATGGCCTCTTCTTGATTCTTCTTTTACATCCTCTGGGCCTGATGCATTCGTGTTGCCTATTGTTTCCTTTTCATTGCCCGCAACCCATGGAGATGGACTACCTGATGTTCGTAGTCTAGCTCACCAATAACCTCTTTAATTCCGGGTTGCTGTGTTAAGTCGGGCTGCCACGCACGCCACCAGTGGAAGGTATGAGGATGTGGTCCTTCAGCCTTCGATCTGGACCTTCCAAAGATGAAGAGGTTGAAGCACCCTTGTGTGGCTATGGAACCACTGGATATCTTCTTGCACTTCTTCATGGATAC
Organism: Ceratopteris richardii; assembly: GCA_020310875.1. Taxonomy (NCBI): domain Eukaryota; kingdom Viridiplantae; phylum Streptophyta; class Polypodiopsida; order Polypodiales; family Pteridaceae; genus Ceratopteris; species Ceratopteris richardii. The sequence continues at coordinate 164,836,751 of CM035411.1, read as the reverse complement.
TTTCTTGGCCCTGGTTCCTCCTTCCACCTACGTGCTTTTCCTTGATATGTGCCCTTGCGGGGCTCTGTGCAGAGATGGGTGTTGCACCCCTACGGGGCTTCCTGCAGAGACATATCTTCAAATGTAATCTTTTAATGAAGCTTCTTTCTTTGTCTTCTTCTTTTCTTCTTTTTGCTTGACTCTCCCTCAACACTGCCCCCCTCCTGAACTCTGTCGTCCCCGACAGGCTTTGGAAGTCGACGGGAGTATGTTCTGTACACTTTTTGCTCTGTTTCAATAAGCAGATTAGCTTCACGGATCATGAGTTGCTTCCACTGTTGTGCTTTCACACCATCATGTGGCGGCTGTCTGTGGTCAGCGAAGAAGCTTAGCTCATATGCCACCAGTCGGGCATTCAAATTGGATGACATCTTTAAAAAGATTTTTGAATCAATCTCAAAGAAACCTGTGAAAAAGGCTTCTTCGAATGTTTGCATATATGTAATTGGTAAAAACATCAGCCTAGAATAATATGCCATTATTGTGGGTCGGCTAGGCATAACAGACAAATAAAAAATGAGAATATCTGTTCCCTGATTAATGCCAATGAAATTCAAAATTGTATATGCTGCATGCCTGAACACCTTCAAAACTGTAAGTATCATGCTTAGAATTTTATTTGTCATCTTGATTGTTGAATCGAGCACTGTTGCGTAACAGTGTAGCCAAAATTTGATTGTTTTTACCATGTAATCTTCTGTTGGTAAATAATTATGGGGTGGACTTGGAAGTAGCGGATAATTCAACCATTGTTTATTGATACCACCATTCTTTTGCATGTCCAAAAATTCTCGGGCTTCTCGGCGACGTGGTGTTGGGCAAAATGAAGGGTTTACCTGGAATAAGTATGGTGCTGCTTGCCAGTGCACCCGCAATGTAGGATTTTTCTCCAAAAATTTTCTTCTCCAGACAGGCTATGCCACTTCAAATTCTTCTTGAGTATAATTGAATGTGTTATTTTTGAAATGCAATTGGTCGTTTGGATTTTTTTGTGTGGTTTTCTTTATGTATTGTCTTGTCTTCTCTTTCAATAATCCGTACGGAATGTTGAAAGGCTTCAAAATGGTTTCCAAGTCTTTGCCCCTTATTTTTGCCTCCTTCATTACTTTAATCACTTCATTTTCGAAATTCTCTGTCAACTGGGACACCAATAGTGCCCGTTCCTTCTGACCTATTTCTGTAGTATATGGCATTGGATGATCATCACATGGTTCCGCCATCTGCTCTTTAATTGGAGAATTATAGATCGGGGGAGATAGAGGACGTACCTCTACCTCATTAGTAGGATTTCCTAGTGTTGGCTCTACTCGTGTCCCGATTGGCACTTGTTCATTTGCTTTAGTTGCTAATTGTGCAAGGCGTGCAATTTTCTCTTCAACTTCTTGCATAGCTGCTCAGAGTGCTTCTTTGGTAGCAAGTAACTCATTACCAATCTCTGCTACCTGATCCATATTTTCACTGTAACATACTGCGAGTTTTCCATTGGCCGTATTCAACTGCTTTTTTAGCTCAGCGGTTTCTTGAACGTACTTACATTGCCATTCTTCTTTTAAGGCCTACTCTTGCTTCAACAATTCTGCATACTTCTCATTCTGATCTCTTAATTCTTTCTGGTCAGTCGTAGAAGTCTCTTGTTTTTCTATAGGTTGGTCATATAATAATGCCTTCATCAATTCTTTACTTCTGTTGCGCAAACTATCATTTTCCTCCATATATACTTTTAATTGTGCTTCTAGCTTTCATTCTCTCCTTGTCTGCTTCGCTGGCTTCAACTTGTCTTTGTAAATCTATTAATTGTGCCTGGAGTTGATGATGCTGTTTCATCAATGTGTTACATTGCTCTTTAACTGAGGTTATCTCCCTTCCTTTGGCTGAAATCTCTTGTTGGGCCTAGATAAGCTGTGCAGACAATTGTTCACTCATGATTTGAAATTGATTCTTTTCCCGCATGGCCTTGTCATAATCCACATCTGTGTCCATCATGTGCTATTGCGTGTCCATGGCCGTTTGTATCATTTGCTTGACAACAGGTTTCAATTGAGTTACATCCACATTTAACCATGTGGTAGGAATACTAGGTTCTTCTCCTGTTGTAACATCTTTCCCTTGTGCAACGTGTAACGTAGTATCATGGGGCTGCATAATATGAAGTATGCTTGGCTTAGCCTCCTTGTGGTCAATCTTACCTTGAGGTGTATCATCAGGCACTTCAATCACGGTTGGCTCCTTATTTTGTTGTAAGCGTGCTTCTTAGTCCACTAGAGTTTGTATTTCCTCTTTGATAGGTGGCACTACATCTTTATTAGTTACTGGAGCTTCCTTGATGCTTATCTTAGACTGATCATTTAACTAAATCAAGTGTTCTTGTTCAGTTTGTACTTCCTGGTGCTGTGCTTTTTGTTGTTGATTGTCAGGTGTGACTTCAACCTGATTTATTTCTGTCCATTCATCGTTGTTCATTTCCGTTCGTATATCAGTGTCTAAGGTGTCCTTCTCTGGGCTGGATTCTTCATCAGAGCTCGAATCTTCTAACGCTAGTTCTTTGTATCTAGCAGATTGTTCTGGAGTATGTTCTTTATCTTTGTGTTTCTTTTCCTGGCTTGCCTGTCTGTAATGGTGACCTTGAATGTTCAAATTTACTTGCCCTCGCATATACTGATGCATTTCTTCCAGGGCTGCAGAGAGGTCTCTTTTCGTAATTAGTTGTTGTGTCATCGGAATCTTTGGCAATATATGTGTTCTCTTTGACTGTGGTGTTTCTTGAGCTTCTTCATCTCTTAGGCGTTTAGTCCACCTCATGGGTTTCTTTAAACTGGTTCCTACTTCGTCAATAGATATGGCTATTTTCTTTTTCTTTGGAACAGTTGTTGACTTGGCATATTTTGCTAGCTCTGTTGATGTCGGCATCAAGCGTAAGCAATTCTTCATGTCAAGTGCCTCATAAATGAGTAGGGTCAAGGCCGAACTACCATTCAAAACTTATTCTGACCCCACTTTTTGTTTGCTTCAAATAGGCGGTCTTGAACATATGGAGTCATGTTTACTTTATTTCCCACTTGTCTCATAGTGTGTGAGAGTAGTTGCACAACAATCTTTTGAGGTGCTGTGTATCTATGCATACTTGGAAAGCAAAAATGCTGGTGAAGTAAGCAAACAGAGTCTTCAATACCCGTTCTGCTGATTTCCAAAAATGCTCTCTTTTTCGGATCATGACATTCATCTTTGACATTCGTGAGTCCCTCTTGGTTCCATCCAAAATCTCTGTTAATTAGCTCATGAGTGAATTGAATTGTTTTCCAGGTACCAACTTTTTCAAGTACCCTTGCTTTTAGGAATGATGCCTTAGTCGATGCAGACTGAAGTGTATTCATCACTAATGTACATCTCTGGAAATCTGGCATATAGATAGGCGGTCTTAGAAATGCATCAATTCCTGCTTGTGTCCAGACATCCGTCATGCGCGGTAATCCTTGTATGATAGTCTTGAAATCTTGTGACATGATAGGGAAGTAGTGATCCCTATCCATAATCTTGATGGTTGCCATGAAAATGAGTTCGGACACTGGTTGGTCATCCAGAAACCAATGACCTCTTGCCTTAGTTATTGATTCCAAGGGAAGAAGCTGGATCTCTTCTTCTTGTGTATCCTCGGAATTAGAAGATGCCATCTGCACTCAATATAGAGTATTAATTAGTGGCAAGATGGTATCAGAAATCATCCTTCATTTATCCTTCATTAGATTGGTAATGCTCCGTGTGAATTGTGTCGTCCCTTCCCCGTGGGTGTGAGAAAGGTAATACCTGGAATTTTTCATACTTTTATATTTTTGTGTTTTTGTCTGAAAGAAAAACAGAAAAGTTAGTTCATAGCCAAAGCGGTTTTTAATTTTTGAGTGATTTTCTTAGATTATGTACAAGTGCTCACCTCTTTCCCGAGAGGGAAATGTGCTTCACTATCCTGAAATAGAAGAAAAATGTGCCAAATGCTTGGCCTTGTAATGTGGCCCTATCATGCATACTTTGGGTTCTGGTAACTCCAAATGTGTGCAACTCAAATTATTTGGTTGATGCATACAGCTTGTCTTGCCTTTCGGCATCCAAATCTGCTTTACTCCGTTGGGACAGATTGTGTTCCCAACATTCCTGGTGAATGAGGTGCTTCTCATGTGGTGCTTCTGTTTTGTTTGCTTTTTGAATCTTGGCATGACGTGTGAATCGTATGTAGACTCCTGCTCTATACTGTAGCGGTTTATCTTCTATCGTTTTGCCTTTAGATCATACATATTCTCCTTATGCCTTGACTCGTCCTTTTTGATGATTGTCATTTGAGTACATGACTTGGGAATCCATATTTGTGTTCGGGCCAGCTGGGCAGCTATCATATTCTTCGGAATCCATACTCGAGCAATTCTTTGTGGAACTAGGGGTCCAAAATGATGTGTATTTTTATTTTGTCGTCCGTTCTGATGTCGTGAGTAGTTCTGTTGTTGAAGATAAGATTTCACTTGATCTTTTCGGATCCAAGCCTGTCTAGTGTAAGGAACGGGGTATTTCCTGATGTGTGTAGATTCGTAAGAGTCTTGCTGACTTGTCTCTCTGGTGCTTGGTTCCTCACTCAGACTGTTTTTGGATAGGACACTAATCATGTGATTGACTGGATTAGAGAGTTGTGTGCAATCAGGATTCGTTGTGTCCACACAAGAAGTATTCAATGAAAGGGTACATAGTGTGAGTGAACATACATTCGTCATTGTGCTCATTTAAGTGAGTTCTTGGTTCTATAATTTTGGCTTTGATTGGTCGTTCGAACATACTTCACGATGTCCTATCTTGGCCGAGATGTATCCTAAGGCCAATTGAATAGTCACTTCATATTCGTATATCCAATCTTGGCCTAACACGAGTTCTTCTAATAAGTCCTGGTCATGTCATACTAAGAGTTTCTGGTCCATTGTGTTGTTTCTGAGATGTAGAGGTAAAGTAATCTCTCCTATACATTTGGTAATTTTTCCTCCTATTCCAATCAGTTGTGCCTTAGAGGGCTGTAATTCTTCCTTGAGTATTTGAGTCAACAAAAATGTGATACAGCTGATAGCGGCTCCTGTGTCAATGAGAGCATCCACCAAGTGGTACTCTTTTGTTCTAGCACCCAAATTCAAATAAGGTTGCGTCAATTGCTGACCTAGGGTTTTAGTGGCTCTAAAATTAGCCATTGGGACGAGTTCCTCTCCTAGTTGATATCTCTCATCTCTTTCTCTCATCCACTCTTTTCTTTTCCTGATTCGTTCTAGTGCTTCTTGCCTAGCTTCTTCTCATATTCTTTCTTCCTCTATGCGCCTATTTTTTCCCATTATTAGTCGTGACATTATCTCTTCAGTAAATGGCTCTAGGTATTTTTCACTCGACATCCACTGATATAGTTTCGTAATACGTCTCCATCTAGGGTTGTTAAACTGATAGCTCCACTGGTAGATATGCGATTGATGATTAACGACCCATATCCCCTTTTTTGCAGTTTCTTAGCATGTTGTTTTAGAGTATATACCAAAACTAAATCTCCTTCCTTCAAGTTTTTATCTTTAATATGAGCATCAAAATATGCCTTCTGTTGTCTTTTTGCAGCATAAATCCCTGCTACCGCTTGTAACCTAGTTTCGTGTAACTTTTCTATGTGATCCAATTGTGCAGAAAATTCATATCCATTCCACTCGTAAGTTGTTGCTACTCTCAGAGTGGGTATTAAGAAATCAATTGGCAGAATAACATTCTGTCCGTACACTAAGTTAAAAGGAGTAGTAGTTCCTATGGCGGTCTTGTAAGCTACTCGGAATGCCCATAAAGCATGATGTAATTGTTTATCCCAATCGGATCTACCATTGTTCACAATTTTCGTGAGAACTGTGCACAAGATTCTTTTTGAACTTTTGGCCTGTCCATTGGCTTGTGGGTGATACGGGGCTGATTTCTTATGAATTACTAAGAATTCATTCAGTAAGGCTTCTATTACTTCATTCACAAAGTGCGTACCTCTATCACTCACAATTTCTATTGGCAATCCAAATCTAGTGAAAACGTTCTCAAAGAGAAACTTGGATGTAGTTCTTGCATCATTTTTTTTGGTTGCTTTGGCTTCAACCCATTTGGTCAAATAGTCTGTGGCTACAATTATGTACTTAGCATGAGATCCTTTAGCTAGTGGGCTAATAGGTCCTATGAAGTCTATTCCCCATTTAGTAAAGGCTCTGGCATTCATCATGGGTTTCAGTGGCATTTCATCTCTTCTAATTGGATATTTCGTTCATTGACAAGTATCACATCGTTGCACATATGTTGCTCCATCTTGATGTAGAGTTGGCCACCACATTCCTGGAAAGAGAATCATTTTTGCAGTTTTATCTGCAGAGAAATGTCCTCCTGCAGCTCCTGTATGTGCCATTTCTAAAACAGTAAGATACTCGTCTTCATGAATGCACAATCATAAATGATTATCTCTTCCTCGCTTAAAGAGTTTTTTTTCCTATGAGAGCATAGTCCTTGCTTTGTTCTATAAGTGCACGTTTCCTTGCCAGAGTGGCTCCTTCTAGGTATTCTTGGGTCTTCAAGAACTTCACCAGAGGCATGCTCCATCTTGGTGCTACGGTGGAGTAGCATAGACTAGAGTTCTCTTCTGGATTCCATTTTTGACAAGTTGGGTAGGCTGATACATAATTATGTGTATCCCTTTGCATGGTTGGCCAATGTATGCCTAGTCTCTTCAATGTTTGCCATGTTCCGTTTGCATTTAAATAAGTTTTCCATTGATTTACATGTGCTTTTTGAAGCCACATTTCTTGTTCCTCCTCTTCCACACATCCCATGAGTAATCCACTTGAGTCTTGGTGATATAGGCTTCCAGCAATGATCTGAAGGTTTTTTGTCTTCCATAAATCTTGATTTTGGTTTGGAGAGATCCCATCTTTAGGTCCATATGTGAGTATTGGGATCAACTTTTCTGCCCATTGGGGACATACTTCGAGATTAAAAAGGTACGTGTCAGGCATATCATCAGGTACTACTATGGGTGGTTCTCCACGTATCATTCTTGATAGGTGATCTGCGCTAATGTGGGTATTCCCTTTCTTGACTACTACTTCAAAATCAAATTCCATCAGCAATAGAAACCATTGTACTAGTCGTCTTGTATTACAAGGCTTATTGACTAAGTACAGTAGGGCTTGATGATCAATGAAGAATTTGAATTTGTTTGCCAATAAGTAGTGTCGAAACTTCTTCACTACGTACACCATTCCTAGGCCTTCTCTTTCAGTCATGGTATAATTGCGTTGTGGTTGATTCAATTGTCTACTGGCATAGGCTATAGGGTGATCTAACTTTCTTGTAACTGCGGGTTGAGCTAGGATGCAACCAATGGCAAACTTGGAAGCATCTACGTGAATGTGAAATGGTTTATTCCAATTAGGTACTCAAAGGATTGGGGCTGAACTTAATCGACTCTTTAATTCGTTAAAGTCCTTTTCACATTCTTATGTCCAATTAAAGTGAGACAATAATGCATAAAGAGGTCTAGCAATTATGGCATACATATGTATAAATCTTCGGTAGTATCCGCAATGTCCCATAAATGCTTGTACTTCTTTAGCAGTCTTTGGTCTCGGTAAATCCAGAATTACTTTGATTTTGTCTTCATCCATTGAGATTCCATTCTTAGAGACAATATGTCCTAATATCTTTCCTTGTCGAACCATGAAGACACTTTTCTGGATTAAAGCATACTCTATATTGTCGACATTTGGCAAAGATCTTTCCTAGTTCGGGGATATGTTCTGATCGGATAGCAGAATAAGTGCATAAGACATCCACGTATACCTCCATACTCTTTCTTAGGAACTCCTTGAACACATGGCACATCAATCTTTGGAAAGTGGTTGGGGCATTGGTTAGGCCAAAAGGCATAACCCTAAAGGCGTATACTCCCCATTCAGTTGCAAAGGCTGTTTTATGCTAGTCCTCAGGAGCAATGGCTACCTCAATATACCCTGAAAAGCCATCCAAAAAACTATAAACTTCCTTCCCTGCCACTCTTTCCAAAAGATGATCCGTGATGGGTAATGGGTAACTATCTCTTATGGTGGCAGCATTTACTTTTTTCAGGTTAATGCATACTCTTAACTTACCATTCTTTTTCGGTACAACCACCAAAGGTGATACCCATTCCGTGTGTTCGATCTCATAAATGAACCCAGCGTCTAACAACTTGTCTATCTCTTCCTTAATTTTTGCTGAGTAGACATCGTTATATGTGTATGGCATTTGTTTGGAAGGTTTAGCTTCAGATGTCATAGGGAATCTATGGGCACATATAGAAGGGTCTACTCCTTTCAAATCCTTATTAGTCCAGGCAAAGACGACCCTGTATTCTCGTATGAGTCGTATTAACTCTTGTTCTTCTTCCATTGAGACATCTTGTCCGATAAAAGTACATCGTTCTTCTCCTTCCTCTAAGGTTACTACAATTTTCTTGGTCTATTCCTTGTTGTCATATGCTATTCTTGGTCGTGCTTCTCGTTTTGGCATTTGAATAGCAATTTTCCTTTCTTCTACTTCATATTTTTTGAAGTGGGCAGGCACTTCAAATTGATCTTGAGGCTTGTTTTCTTCATCATCTTTTTCTTTATCTAATCCAAGCTCCTCTTCCTGTGTCCTTTCTTGATTTATTTCATTAGCTATGACACTTACTTCTTGATTTCCACTCTCTGTTTCCATATGTTCATGTTCCATTTCAATGCTCTCGTAATCCTCCTTCCATTCTTTTTCAACTACTTCCCCTTCTTCAGCCTCTTGAAGAACTACCACGTATAGACTAACATCATATCCTTCCTCGTCAATGCATTCATTCATGGTTATACTTCTTCATTTACACACACATCTAGAGTAACTAAAATATCCATCCAACCATGAGGTTCGAATTCTTCATCTAGGAATATTTGAGGCATGTAGGCTGGATCTTGTACAGATCTAGCAACTCCTTGCATGTGCTGCCATCCTTTCCTCATATCCTCTTCCTTTTTCGTAGTTTGGCATATCCATAGATGAGTGTCTTCGTTCATCCACGATTGGTCACTTGATCCTATACTGTGAATTGAATGCTCCTCTTCCTCTTTATGAATTTGATTCCATTGCAAGGGGGAACATCTTGATACGTGTATGTGTGGAAATTTATTCTTGTTGTGGTTCCTTAATGTTGTAAGTATATTGCATCTTTTCCCCAATCTTGCACTACCTTTAGCTTTCTCATGAAGGGTCTTCCAAGTATCATCTCATAATTGCTAGCCCTTTCAAATTGATAGACTGCTAAGGTGTGCTCGAATTCAACTCCACAAGTGGTAAAAAGTACCCGTTTCAATAATCCGAGGGGTCGTTCAGTGTGTCCGTCTGCCATTTGTATCTTCATGCGTGTTGTTCTTAGAGCTAGTTTTCCCCATTTCTCCCAGATTTCTTTAGTTGCTATTCCTACTCCAACTCCTGAATCTAAGATAGCTTTAGTGGTATAACCCCTATAGGTAATTGGAAGGAAGGTGTTTCCTTCATCTCCTTCATTGAAATCTCCAACCTTATCGTCTTGGATTTTTACTGTGTTTACTTCATCAGGCATTTCCTTCTCTTCAGCCTTTATCTCCAATTGACTGGATAATTTCTCCTTCAAGTGTGGTTTGACCTTCAAAAGTTCTTCCAACGTCAGAGTACAAGGGATTTTTACCTTTCTAAGGTGTTGTATGATGTCTGATGTTTGGATTGATGAGTTCTGTTCCTTTTTTCTTATTGAGGGAATGCAGTATAATTCCAAATTATGTTCGTATTCTCTTGTATAATTTGGCAAAGCCTTCACACTGTCATTTTCTTCGTCACTTTGAACAAAGGGTAATAATCCTTCTGAATTCAGCTCAGGTATTGAATGTTCCAATTCACCTTCTACTGCTAGCTCCTCAAAGGGTGGTTCTATTCCTTCCACTTTCTTCCATCTGTCTTCTTCGACTCTTGCCCACAGGTCTTTAGGCCATTCTCCATCTACTTCGGGGACAATGGATCCTTCCCTTTTATCCTCACGATGATTTTCATTATGTGTCTCACCTTCTTTGGTTTTCTCGGGGTCATTAGGGATGACACACTCTTGGAATTCTTTTTCGGGAATTCATGAATTGGGTAGTCTACAGACAGGTTTTTCTAAGGTCTGTTGAGCTACTTCAATTAATTTCTTGCAAATCTCCAACCTTTCTTTCTCTAAGTCACCTCTAGGATATTCTTTTTCATGTTGTTCAATGGTCGGTCCTGCTCTGATTCGTGCCTTGTACACCTCAATCCACATGGCTAACTCTTCTAGCATGGGATCTGCTAAAACTGATCCTACCTCTTCTTTTTTATACTTCTTCAAGTTTTTGTTTTTGTTTTTGATCTTGTTCATTTTTTTCCTTCTCCATCTGTTGCTGTAGTTTCTTTTCCTTTATCCTATCTCTACGATTCTTCCACCTCTGTGTTCGTTTACTTGTGGTACTTTTTCCCGGCTCTTCCGAGTCTTCAATTCTTTGTGGTGTGGGAGTATTCACCTCTTTGTCGCTTTGATCATTCTCCCCAGTTTTCTCTGGTGTCTCTCTAGCTTTAGCTCTTGTTATTGATTTCAATGGCATGGTGTACTCCTTATCACTCCCTGACGACTCTATCACTTCTATCACGTTGATTTGCACGTTCGAGTTAACTTTGTTTTATATGTTAGATTATGGATGATAGGGGGTAGATTTCTTATGTATCACTAAGAATTCTTGGAGAAGGTTTTCAATGACTTCATTCAAGAAGTGTGGACCTCTATCACTTACTAAATCTAATGGCAACCTGTATCCTATGAGCATGTTCTCAAATAAAAACTTAGCAATCATTTGAGCATTTTGCCATGGATTTTACTTCTACCCACTTTGTAAGGTAATATATAGCTACAATAATGTACTTTGCATGGGAGTTTCTAGCTGGGGGGTTAATAGGACCTACAAATTCTATACCCCACTTTGAGAATGCACATTCTCTCATCATTGGTTTAAAAGGCATCTCATCTTTTCTGATCAGATATTGTGCATGTTGGCATGTGTCACATCTCTTCACATAGGTATGTGCATCCATATGAAGAGTGGGCCACCAAAGTCCTAACAATAGAATGGTCTTAATTACTCAATTAGGCCCAAAGTTTCCACCTACAACACCATTATGTGAAGTTTCTAAGATTGTCAAATAGTATGATTCATGAACACACAATCATAAGTAACCATCTTTGCCTCTTTAGTATAGGTTGTCACCTACTAAGGTGTAGTCTTGAGCCTCTTGTTCCATGCTTCGTTTTCTTGCAAGACTAGCCTCGTTGGGTAGTGTTCCTGATTTCATAAATTCTTCCAATGGAGCACTCCACTATGGAATTAACGACACGTGATAAAGGATAGCATACTCCATTGGGGGTCTTTTCTGGCACATTGGACTTTTCTTAATCTTCTCATGTATTTCTTTGTCCACTAGGCCAATACACTCCTAAAACTTTCAGATTCTGCAACGCTCATTGTTTAGAATAGTGATTTCCTAGCAATCCTTCATGGTCTTGTTGCAACCAACTATTGTGTTCATCCTCCTCCACACAACAAGATAATACACCCTATGTATCTTGTTTGTACATACTTCCTGCCAATATTTGATATTTTTGTGATTTTACAATTTCATCTTTGTTTGTTTTCACATTCTTATTTATGGGTCTAAAAGTTATGACATGTACAAGATTATTTGCCCATTTAGGAACAACTTCTAAATTGAACAGATAAGCATTAGGCAATTCATCAGACACTCCCTGTAGTGACTCTCCTGAAGTGATGCGAGAAAGGTGATTTGCCTTGTGGTGCATTCTAGCTTTCCTAACAACCACTTTAAAGTCATATTCCATTAGTAAGAGGAACCATCTTACTAAACATCCTATATTGCAAGGTTTATTGACCAAATATAATAAATCTTGATGATCAGTGAAAAACTTGAACTTTTTGGCCAGTAAATGGTGTCTAAACTTCTTCACAATATATACCATGCCTAAGACTTCTCTTTTGGTTGTTTTATCGTTTTGTTCCGTTGTATTTAGCTATCTGCTAGCATATGGTATATGCAAATCTAGATTTTCGTTCATCCGTGGGTTCTGCTAGCACACATCCTATTGCATAATTGGATGCATCTACACGGACATGGAATGGTTTATTCCAATCATGAGTGGTGAGTATTGGTGTTGTGTACAAACGTCTATTGAGCCCATTGAAGGAATTTTCACATTCGTCATTCCACTCAAAATTTGTCAATAGAGCATAAAGAGGTTTAGCTATGATCGCATACATGTGGATAAACATGCGGTAATATCTACAATGCCCCATAAAGACTTGTAGCTCTTTAAAATTTTTTGACCTCTGCAACTCCACTATGGCTCTTAATTTGTCCTTGTCCATTGATATTCCATTCTTAGAAATAATATGACCTAAGATCTTACCTTGATGTACCATGAGCAGAATTTTTTTTTAGTTCAGACAAACTCGATATTCTCTACACTTGAAGATATGTTTGAGCTCTAGCATGTGGTGTCTTCTTTCTTGGGAATGACCACATAAATCATCCGCATATACTTCTAAGCTCTTTCACAAGAACTCTTTGAAAACATGACACATGAGCCTTTGGAATGTTGCAGGTGCATTGGTAAGCCCAAGTGACATCACAGGAAATGGAAAGATTCCCCACTATGTGGTGAATGTTGCTTTGTGTTGATATTCTGGGGCAATGGCTACTTGGTTGTAATTTGAAACTCCATCAAGGAAGCTATAAACTTTCTTGCCTCCAACATGCTGCAATAAATGTTCGATGATTGGAAGCGGATAGCTATCTCTGATCGTAGTGGCATTAACTTTCTTAAGGTTGATACACACCTATAAGTTTCCATTCTTCTTAGGAACCACTGTGATGGGAGATACCCATTCAGTGTGCTCAATCTCATAGATAAATCTAGCTTCAATTAGTCTGTCAATTTGTTCTTTTATTTTGGCTACATAAGTGTCATTATATGTGTAGGGCTTCTATTTGGTGGGTTTGGTGTCAGCCATAATGGGTATTGTATGAGAGCATATTTCCAAATCTACTCCCTTCAAGTCTCTAGAGGTCGATGCAAACACGTCCCTATATTCCCTTAATAAAGCTACAAGCTCTACTTCTTCTTTTGCACTTAGGTCTTCTCCCATGTACATACATCGCTCTTCATTCTCTTCAATGATTACTACAATTTTTTTGTTCTTTTCTTTATTATCATACACTTATCCTATGATGGCCTCTCTCTTACTCCTACATTTTCTACATAGTGCTCCTTTGAGCCAAAGAAACTATCCATCGCAATGGACTCTAGATCATCATCATTCTCTTCTTCTTCTTCTATGACCTCATTAGAGTCACACTCTTCTAGCAAGGGTTCACACATGAACAAAGAGATATCATAACCCTCCTCATCACAATGAGGTGTCCATTGTTCTTTGTTGACAGTGATGTCCATGGTGGCTAAGATTTCTGCCCAACCATGAGGCTCAAATTCCTCATCTCAAAAGATCATCGGTGTATAGCTTGGGTCTGTAATTGGTTTGGCTCCTTGAGAAGTTCCTTCTTCTCTTGCTTTTAAGCGTCTTTTCTCCTCCTCTATGAGCTTGCCGATCGACAAGTGAGTATCTTCATGCATCCGAGATGGATCCAAAGAACTTACAGAATGCATAAAGATTGAATCCTCTTACACCTTGTGGATAGGATTCCACTGTAGGGGTGGTTGTTGTAGTATGCCCTTGGGAAGCCTAGAACCACACCACCTTGCATGGAAGCAAGAAGGAAGGCTGAAGAATTACTCTCCTTTCATCCAACCCAATGTTTAAGCCATTGGCCAACAACCCGCAACCATGCCACATGCTTGAAAACATGGAGAGAAGGGTGTCAAAGATCCTAGTCACATATGTAAAATACAAGAAAATGCAACCTTCTACTTACACACATAGGAAATACAAGCATGCACACACACCTCACTCTCTCACACTCTAAGACGAAATACACATATGTACAAAGCCTTAAGAGAAAAGAGAGTTCTTACATTAAAAAGATATACACATGATAGCACATCAAGCTCCCTTCTTTACATAAATGAGCCTCTATATATAGGCTTGGCTCTATTTCCCATGTGCTCCTTTTGACTACGCAAAAAGGGAGCACATGCATAACTAACATATCTTATGAGATTTTGCAAATATTCCTTCTCTAACTACCAAATCCCAAGAACTAAAAGCATGGGATTTCTTCAATGCGGGATCTTCTAAATGTATGCAAAAAGTGGTTTATTTACAAAGCTTCTCTACCATAGTCTTTGGAGAAATATCAAAAAGGGCTTAAGAGGGTGTTCACATCTCCAATATACTTAAAAGTGGTATTTTTATGAGTACTAGAGGTTCCTTTGCATAAAAGAAATTGTGAGGAACCCTTATAATCCAACACTCTCCTCCCCCTAGACTTTGTCGTCCTCGACAAAGCTAAGAGAAGAGGATCATACATAGCTGAACTAGTTTGAATCTTCAAATCTTCCAAACTTTGAACTTTGCAAGCCTTCAAGGTGCTGAAGAGTCCTCAAGAGCAGAGCGACACAATCCTCCTTAGAGGCAGTCAACCCAACAACAGAAAGAGTAACCTTTATGCAGCCATCCTTTGGAGTAGTTCTTGAAAACAACTTTGTTGCTGAGTATGCATGCATCCCATTGGAATAAATCTTTAGAAAAGCTATAAATTAAACATGCTCAACATGTGAATTTGTTGTAAGATATATGCTATGGGACACTAACTAAGAGACAGTGAACCCCATGAAAGTCAAGCTATGTATCATTTGATGTAGTCCTGCTTTTCAACATGTAATAGTTACCCTTTACTATTTTTAAACCTGAAATGGAAGCATATGGGACAACTCAAGAGATATGGCCAACATTGTGTGGCTACATCTCCAATTTTCCAAGGGTAGAAATCATTCCAACTAAGATGTGGATACTATCCTCCTATGTGGGGCAGTCATACAACCACATCACCTGGAAATATCAATATCAAGCTTTACAAGTTATAAATCATAAGAGAAAATACACCACACCGATTGCTTATTCTTCATTTAGTCTGAAGTGCATCGACCATGGAGCCACTCTACTACGTTGGCGGTTGGGTCCATTCAGTAGTGCTAGAGCACCATGATCAATTGTTCCAACCCTTGTAGATTTAGCAGTACAGTTCATCAGAGTCAATTTGTCTTCTTCCCAACTCTTCTTGTAGTAGTCCCTTCATAAAACTCGGTAAGTTCTTCATGCCATGTGAGTAGTTTGGATGGGGTGCACTTGATGTTGTGAGATTCAAGTAACCATAGGAGCTTCAAGGCTTAGCTCTCCTTGGTAGGATACACAAAGAGAGCAGAGGGGATGACCTTATTGGGAAATACTTGAGTGTTGAATTGTTCACTAAAATGTCCCAAACATTGTAGCATCCTGCATCCGTCCTTGCCTTTCTCACCTTTAAACAGGTTTTGCCAAGAAGAACACACACATCTGGTGAAGGTTCCCTTCTGATCTTCTACCATTCAATTCCCTGAATTTTTGCTTTCTGTGTTGCCTTAGGTGGAAGCTTTTCCAAAAAGAATTTAGTAGTAGTTTCAAGAGCCAATGGAACAAACGATTTGTGTGTGCAAGATGCCTCATGATGAGTTGCATAGGAACCAAATCCAACATTAGCTACAGAAGGCATGTTGACATCATAGCACCATAGAATGAGAACTTTGGCAAGATATCATTATAAAGCTCGTCAAATGTAAGTGACAGTTGTATAGCCTTGTTGTTCTCCTCACCGTGGAGAAGAAAAACATCCAGATGGAATAGACCAGACTTAATAGTCATGGAATAGATATTACCAATGACCCGATGTGACCAGCTGCAACATAACTTCAATGAAACTCAGATATCAGGTTCACAATAGCCTTGATGTCTGCAAATTTGTATGCTTGTGAACAACGGCATGACCTCGGCAAGGAATAAAGAGGTCTCGAAGACATAAACATCAAAAGTTTTAGAATAAGTGTTTAGACTAGTCAAAAACATGATAACCCATTGCTCATAATCAAGTTGAACCACTGTATACAAAACAAAGTAGTAGCTACCCAACATCATAGATATGCATTTAAGATTACTAAGTTCGTTTGGAGATGGCCATAGCCCACAAATCTGTTGCATGGTGATGGTCTGATACAGAAAGGATCCCATCTTCACCATCAAGAACTACAAGTAGAGCTTAGTTTGGTAGAGTAACTCTAGTAGCTTGTTGAACCTTGTATCGGCCAGCTTTGGAGCAGGCAGTAGTGGCTTTTTTTGAGTTTTTTTTGAGAGCAAAAGAAGTTGAGCTGCAAACCATTCAAGCCTACTATTGCACTAGCTCGCCCGAACCACATCTTGCACACATTGGTCACTGATGCACCTTTACTGACAAGTGTATCTATAGTCAAGCCACCCAGATTTGCAGCTATGGCCATCATAAGCCATGGTAGCATACTGAAAATCCCAGATTCCATAAGGTTGAACTTCAAAAATAATAAGTTAGCATCCAAGTAAGCAAGATAGATGTTCCCTAGTTATGACAGAAATGGCACACAATCAGAAAGCAAGATACAAGAGAGCCCCCAAAAACCAACTGGCCAGAACAGAGATGGCCAAATGAATTTATGTATTAAAGATGGAGAAAATGCAAGCCCTGTCATAGAACCAAGATACATTCCATTGTACACAAGAGCCAAGAACTTGCTCCTTTCATACAATCCTCATACATGCACAAACAAAAAGTAAAAACTAGAAGCCTAATCTTTGCTACAATTGATGTAGCCATGGTTGCCAATGACCATCAAACTACTCAAAAAAGTCCAAAACTTGTTTTCCCCCAATTCTAACTGCTCAAATTCCTCTAGCAATCTGAGTAAGAGGATACCCCCCGAAAAAAGAAGACTGCACCAGCTCAACAATTTATGCTGAGCAAGCTTTGGACATGAGGCTGGTGGAACTATTTGAATCCTTGTAAAACTTAGAGAGCTCTAGTTCCTCACCTAGGTTTTCCTCAATATCTATGCACATGCATACACATTGCTCTATGGTTCTTAGTTTCTTTAGATACATGTGGGATCTCAATTTAGCACTCAACAAACCATCTAGAAACAATGCTGCTTGTTTGGCTAGTGTGGGTAGCTCTGGAATTGGGCATCTCTCCAAGTATTTCCATTCTTCATGTGAGTCTCACTATCTATTGAGGTGTTTGTTTAAAACTATGGATCAGTAATGAAGTGTTGTGCCTGGTGCCACTCTTAGAAAAGTCAATGATTAAGGCTTCTAGCAATTGGTCTATGTTTTCGAGTTGTCTCTAATGTAGTGGTTGAAACCATGTAAGAGCCATGTTCTTGAGTGTTAGACCAAAAGTGTTGTATTGTGTGAACAAGTCATCAACTCGCTTAGCTCTCAAGACTTGGCTAAATTTAGCCACATGATCGAAAGGGTCTCCTGAACCATCAAAGTACTTCTTCATTGACTTAACCAGTTGTGTAGGCCTCAAGATTTTGGGGTGTTCTCAAGGCCTAGGCAAGGGAAACTCATCCATGCCTCTTTGATGTCTGATATTTTTGTGTCTCTCTTGATCTGTTCTTTCTACATCTAATCCTGACCGCTCTCTTCCTAAGGGATTTTGCAAAGCTCACTTCATGTCTATCTCTACTTCTATCCCTTTGAGTTCCATGAGCTTGGGATGTTTGAGCTCCTTGGTGACCATAAGAGACATTCGATCTTGGTTGCAGAAAAACAAATTCACCCTTCCAAGTGTAGGCTTTCCTACCATGTTTTGTTATAACGAACACTCTCTCTTATGTGTTGACTAAGTAGACCACTTTGCCTGGGGTGTCAAGATCTTTAAATTCATATATTGTCACACTTCCTACTTCACTAGGTTGATCAATCTTAAACTTGTAAAAAACTACATCTATCTCCCTATTCCAAAACAATTTTACACCTTTATTGAATCCATTTTAGTGTGAGTATACTCGTTAAGAGTGATTACCGCTAGGGGTTCTTGGCTCTCTTCCCAAATTCTCTTGCTCTATGTCACTTATTTTAGTCTCTAGGATTACATTGCCAAATTTATATGTTCTCTCTTGCTGGTTGGTGATTACATACATGGTCTCTTCTTTATCAATGTATGAACCATTTTCAAATTTGATTACCAGGTGTTCTAGTCCAATAAGTTGATCAATGTTTTTAATTTGGAAAACGGATCTTCTTAGATCATCCTCATAGATGCAAGCACCTAATTGGTTGGTCTTGATATATTCTAGTTGAGTCTTATATGGCCCTTCTGGTTTTTCTAGGTATGCTACTCTTGAGCTACCTACTCGTCTCTCAATGCTATATGACATCTCAAAGTCACTCATTTCCAAACTTAGAACATATGGGTAATCACTCAATTGCTGGGCCAAAGACCTAGTTGTATGATTGACACTAGCTTCAAAAGATCTAATGCTTTGTCTATCATGGCATAGGCATCTTCCTAACCTAGGGTTCATATGCCTTTTTTGTTATCCAAGTTTTCGAAGTACAACCTCATTGAAAAGTTCTTTTGTATTAGTCCCTTGTTCTTTTTATCTTACTTAGGCTATCACTTCTTGTCTAGTAGTTTTTGTTATGAGGAATACTTGAACTTTATCACACTTGAAGTTGATCGCTCGATTTATGTCCTTTCACTATAGAGTTTGTCGCAAGACTAACCTATTTATTCTTACACTTGGGTAATTAGGGTTCTTTTACTTGTATCGTGCCTAGCGTAGCCCTAATTATTCAATACCACTAACTTGACTTAGCCTAAGATATGAATTGATTGAGGGGGTTGAGAATGCTCCAACCATGAGTCACTTCTCCTTTGCTCACACTTGAGTGCTCAAGACACTTGTTCTCAAGCTTGCACACACTCTTGCTTTGGACGCTGTTCGATGCTCTCAATGGACCCGTTAAAGTCCCAAAGTTAGATCAAGAGTTAAATCTAATTGAATTAGCAGACCATTTCATTCATGTAATTCAGACCAAAATTTCCCTTTTCTTTATGAAAGACTTCATTAAAGACCCCTTTGTTGCCCCACCCCTATGGAAGCTCAACTTCAAAATAGTGTATCTAAAACTCACTCTAGGATTTGAAATGAGCTTTCCAATGAACTCAAGATCACTAAAAACAGATTTCGTATGAAAACGTTATGTTAGCTCAGGGTTCTTAGGGTTAAAACAAGAAAATAATCAGATAGGACGTCTCAAAATATTTTATTGGGGGCCTCACAATGCTCTAAATACTTGAAATTTTTGGCCAATATTATCAAAATATTCAAAGATTAACCCTAAAATTTTGGCCAAAATTGCCTATCAATCGTGATGGACATGACTATCAATCACGATGGACAGAATTGTACGTCGTGGCCTATCAATCACGATTGATGTGTCGATCACAATTGATGTGTCGATCATGATTGATGTGTCGATCATGATTAATGTGTCGATCATGATTGATTTGTCAACTGCGATTCATGGTGTCAATCGCGATTGATGTGTCGATCATGATTGATGTGTCGATCACAACTGATGTGTGGATCATGATTGAAGGTGTCAATCACGATGGGCGTGTCAATTGCGATTGATGTGTTAATCACGATTGATGATGTCAATCGTGATGGAGCAAATTTTTTCATTTTTTGAATTATTTTGTGTCAATTGGGGCCTATGCATCACTATGGATAGAGTTTTTGCCAATTTTATGTGTCAATCATGATATTTCTATCAATCGCAATGGATAGGGGTGTCTGTCATGATGGATGTTGTCTATCCTGATGGATAGAGCATCTGTCATGGTTTGTCAATCACGATGGATAAGCTGTCCATCACGATGGACAATTTCAATCACGATTGATGGTCTCAATCATGATGGACAAAAAAGATGCAATTTTTTTGAAATTTTTGTGGATTTGCGATGTGCAAGTACTTTACCCTATGATAGTGCACTTACTTTTACCAAAGGAATAATTTTTATGTCTGTCGTGATTGATAGAGATCAACACCCTAGGACCTATGCAGAGTTTTTCTGTACCTATTGGAGTTGTTACAACTATTGTGGATGATCGCACCTGCAAGAATGCTCAAGAAACATGCAAAAACAAGGCAGATAAATTTTCTCTCTCTCTCTCTCACTCACTAGTGAAATGAGGAAATGGAGATGGAGTATGGGGATATGACCGAAATGGTGAGGACGATGACGGAAGGAGATCGAGAATAGAGATGGTGGTGATGATGATGAAGTAGGTAGAAGAATAAAAACTAAGAGATTACCTGTGATTCCAACCTCATGTCTCTACATCTTACCATCACACACTCATCCTCAAAGCTTGATCCCCAGCAATGGTGCCAAAAGTTGTTGACGTTGTAGCATCACAACTCATATCTATCAAACCAAAGAGCATCTCACGAGACCCAAATGTCACATAGAAACATTCAATAGATGCAATGGTGCTTCGTTAACAGGAGATAAACAACAAAATTACATGTGAAATAGGAAGAAAGCATTGTTAACAACACACACAAGCTTAATCACATGCATAATCACGTCGTTACTCAACAAAATAACATGTCACAAGCATGAGCCAAGTAAGGAACAAGAACACAAACACATGATGATGACAACAAGAGCTCTCCAAGCATTCCACAAAGTAGCATGATCTCATTATCTCCAAGAATGCTCTCCCAAAATGAGAGGTAGTGACCTCTTTATATACAAAAGGGCAAAATCCATGCTATGTGAGATTTCTCAACTAAAAGGTGAATGAATCTCACTTATTATCTAGTGTGGCACTCACACACACCTATACAAGGGTGCTTATGAAATTTAAAGTAGAAAAAAACACAAATGATGATGAATAAGAGTGCATCCATGAAATATATATTGTATCATCAACACATATAAATATACATATACATATACATATACATATACATATACATATACATATACATATACATATACATATACATATACATATACATATACATATACATATACATATACATATACATATACATATACATATACATATACATATACATATACATATACATATACATATACATATACATATACATATACATATACATATACATATACATATACATATACATATACATATACATATACATATACATATACATATACATAAACATATACATATACATATACATATACATATACATATACATATACATATACATATACATATACATATACATATACATATACATATACATATACATATACATATACATATACATATACATATTGTTGCAGAGAAAAGAGGCACAAAAGAGGAGTCCCAAATTTTTCAAATTAATGGGCATATTTTTCTTCTTCAAAATCTCTTGTAAAATAGTAGGAGAATAGAGACTAATCAATAAAGTGCTTGTCACTTGTGTGAAAGGACCATTTTTAGGGCACATTTATATAAGTCACTTTGTGACTCTTTGTAAACACTTTTTGCCATTGTGAAGAAGGAGAGCTCTTGAATTTCGAATTTGCTTCTTTGCTGCAGATTTTCATCTTTTCCATGATCTTTTGTGTGTGTGTGAAGCTTGGAATCTGTGTGTAGGACTGTTATCTACCCCTTCCCATCACTTTTGAGCTACTGTAGTGTGTGTGTGAGCAAGTAGGAGTTGTGGAGTGAGTGTGTGTGTTTCTCGTCATTCACTGTTTTGGCCATAACTTGAAGAGCAGTTATCAGATTTGAGTGAAAATATGAAAAATAGATGTGTCTCATCGAGAGATTCCAAAGGAACCTGCTATTGCCAATATTTGGAGTTCGGAGTTGGGAGAAACATTCGAATTTGTGAAAACTACTGTAAGTGATATCACGGCAGAGACTTTGAGAGGTTAAGTAAGTTACAGAGGTAGTTTAGTCTTTTCTCATGCATATTAGCTGAACCACTTCAAATTCCATCACGTGCACACAAGTCTCCATACACTTGGTTAGGTCTATTCATCGGATTGATGATTAAGCGTTTGTCAATCCACCACTATGTGCACTTGTGTGGCAAATGATATTTAGTCTCTTTGACACAAGTCCCTAAGACTTTGTGACTTAGGTACACACGTTTTTGGTGCCGTTGCCGGGGAAACGCCCAACCAAGGTGCCTTCGTGATGGTTATAGCTATGGAGTGAAGAAATCGTACTTGTAGAGTTGAATTCATTCAGTGGCAAGTAGTCAGACACTTCAGCACTTGTTACTTCACATCCCGGAGGTGTGTGTAATGAGTTTTTAGGTTTAGGGCTAGAAGAGAGGGAGAGAAGAAAGAGTTAGGGTTAGGTTGGGAAGAGATTTGGAGTAGAAGTGAGTGGAAAAGTACCAAGGAAAACCCCAAAAAATTGCTTAGTTAGTGTAGGATAGGCCTCAGTCACCAGAAACTATAAAAACAAAAAAAAAAGTTCATTTGATACTTGCACAAAGAGAGTGGTATCATCTGCAATCAGCGATCCGTATCACCCTTGTGGTATCGAGCTATCCAAGCCTTCAAGCTACCTAGGGAACTCAAGGCTCAAGTGGGGTATCACTAAGGTAAGCTACATCAATATTTCAATATCAAAAACACTATAGAAGTGCATTAACACATGATTAAAAGCATATCCGGTATCGTGGGGTGGGATAGAGAGTTCTCAGTAGTTTTTTTGAGTGAGACAGAGGCTAGAGAGTGAAGAGGAGTGAGAGAGAAGCCAGGGGGTGAAAACATTTTTGCATTTGGAGCTATTTTGGCGGGAGTATCATGATCGGTTGAGTTTTGGTATCGCGATACCAAAATTCCCTTGTATCGTGATAGTCGCGGAAGTATCATATCGCCACTTGCCACTTGAGGTATCGCGATACCATTTTTGGTATCGTATCGTCAAGTTGGTATCGCGATCGTGATCTGCCAGTGGTATCGTATCGTGGTCCACTTGGTACCATATGGCCCCGGTCACGGTATCGTATAGTCAACTGAGTGGTATCATATCGTATGTTTAGGGAGTATCGTATCGCGAAGACTCGAGTATCGTATCGTGCATTGTTGTAGTATCATATCGCCAGCTGCACTGGTATCATATCATTAGGATTTCCAGTATCGTATCGTGCTCTATAGTAGTATCATATTGTGTCTTTGGGTGGCATCGTATCGCCTGAAGCCCATAGTATCGTATCACATAGAGCAGTGGTATCGTATCATGTGAAAAGCAGTATCGTATCATCCAGTCCTTTGGTATTGTATCGTTGACTACCCGAGTATCGTATCGCGACCGATAGTGGTATCGTATCGCCGACAACCTGGTATCACCTAGTGCAGTATTGCCAAAGTGGTATCGTCCAGAACACTTTGAGCATTTTCAAGGGTAAAATTGAGGCATTTGAGGAGCCAATTAGGGAGAGAATTATAGCCCAAGAAAGCGCTAGAAGCGTGGATGAACTTGAGGTCGGAAGGGTTCTAAGTAGCCGAAGAAGTGTCATATCATTAGTAGGAAGAACCGCTCAGGTCAGTCACCGCTCTACCTATTCAGACACCTCTAGTGATTCGGAAGAGGAGATACCCATGGCTTCAGAAGACATGCAAGGTCATGTTCCCGGGAGAAACTTCATGTCTACGGTAGAAGGGGAGTACTGCACCTCCTTGCAATATGTGTCTATTAATGCCCAGGAGATTCCTATCTTCCTGGATGGGTTAAATAGATCAATTGCTAGGATGGTAACCTCCACCAATGCCACAATTGTGCCCAAACCCGCTCTCAAGTGTGAAGGAGGGGTGTATATGGATAAGTTGGGTCACATCTATGTGGTGAAAGAACACCTAGATTTGATCAATGAGAGAGGAGAATTGGAAGGACAAGAACATTCAGGAAGACTGGACCCTAGAGAGTTAGTAACTACTCCTAGAGGCAAGTCAGTAGTGACACGAGTCTTGCGAGGGGATTTGATACCTCAAGATGACTACTTATTGGAAGTCTACTTGATCCATGGAGCAAATTTACTACTACAAAGTGACTCACCTACACAAGGACGGGAAGAAAGCACGATGACATTTTACGAGTTAAAAGATCCGAAAGATGATTCTAGAGTAACATACCTAGACAAAAACCAAAGAAGGTATTGGTTTGTCGATGCCTTAGATAGAGCTCGACTAAAGTATATGGGCTTGCCTGTATTTCCCCAGCGAGAGCAGGCAACTACCTCTCAAAATCCTTTTACGACGTAGCATGAGTCGGAACATACTATGTCGGGACAAACAAGCCATTGGAGTGTTCCAAATAGAACACATGTACAATTTACAATGCCTGGAATGCATGCACACAATCAGACACACCCTAGATTAGGCAACCAACACCGACCACCAGTAAGACCAAGAGGTGGCAAAATGCATGAGAAATCATTACGATGGATTGGGAGAACCTTACGACCACAGTGTTGAATTTAAACAAGTTCTAAGAGCTGAACAAGTGGATGACTTCTTTGTGCAGTATGAATCCTTTGGACTTACGCTCATACGAACTGCTCTAACGTGGTTCCAGCCATTAGATCCCAATCAATTTGGAGATATTGAACAATTCTTTCAAGAATTCATAGGGGAATTCACTAAAAGAGGGATTAAACACAACTCTTCATCTTTAATCTATAGTTTCAAACAGAACCCAAATGAAACTGTGAAAATAACTGCACGAAGATTCAATCAATATGTTGATAGATGCCCAGTGGTAGAAAGACCCACACAGCAAAAAGTGATCTCATTATTCTTGGATGGATTAACAAACAGAACCTTAAGAACCTTAGTCTACGTAAAGAGGCTATAGATGTTGAGTGAATGTCTTCAAGAGTGCATTGACCTAGAGGACAATCTGGTACAAGATATCAAGAGTACAGCCAGTCCCACTAAATCAGAGACACTCGAAGCACAATAACCTCCAACTCAAGCAATATTGAAGAACTAGCAGATCTGGTAGCAAAGAAGTTAGGAGTTCTCGCAGAAAGGAACTACCAGCATCCATCACTGAGAATACCTATGTTATGAAGATGTAGCTCATGTGGAGGTGATCACCCCACTCACATGTGTGTAAGAGGAGGAATAGGTGTACCCCAAGCTTACCCTTTTAATAGGAAGCCCCATCAAGGAACGGCCTTGTATTGCCACATAGAACAGAAATACACCAACCATACCACAGAGAATTGCCCATTCAATAGGCAGATGCGGCCTTTACACCCACCTCAGTATTGGCCATATGGATATCCACCTAGAGAGCCAGGCAGGGAGATGCCCAGGTACAATCCCCACCCAGCACCACGAGGAGTACCTAGACCATATGACCAAGTACAAATGGGAAGCACTCAACCTGTACTTGGACCCCAACCATCACTTCCTCAGCATGTAGTGCCTGTCAAGTACACTCAACCAGAGGAAAATTTAGAAAGAGCTCTAGTGCCAGCATCAGCAATGGCCAGTATAGAATCGACAAACCCAGGATACGAGCAATCCCAAGGAGAGTACTACTCCTATGATGCTAGTATAATGGAATACGAGCAAGTTTATGACCTGCAATACTATGGATACGAATGATATGACAATACCTATGGACCAGAGGTGGCGACATTAATGTACACGGCACCTAAAACACCGGCACTCGTAAGACCACCCATCAGAACACTTGTGCCAAGAGGACTGTGTTATAGATGCGGAGGAGACCACTTTAAAAGAGAATGCACTCGATCATACAACCCACCACCTCTTAGGACTTGGAAAGGGTATTGCGGTGATTGTGGAAAGGAACATCTCTTCCGAGATTCCGCTGGAAAAGCAAACTGCTGAAGGCACATTCGCAACGGTATGGCAATGTTCGGGTTGAGGGCACACATTTCTTTCAACTTCTTGAGTTTACTGTTTTTCATAGACTCCGGTATTAATGGGTCTCGATCGGAGGGTACATGGTGCCGTACATCTGAAGGGCCTCCCTGATTAAAGTGATGTTCAACTCAAATTTTTTAATTTCCTCTTGGTTTGATAGAGAGGGCATGTAGCTCAAGCGTAAGCACCACCTCCTTTACTTGTCAATCTGTGGAGACATGAGGACCGGTATGAAGACCACGAGCAAATGAAGGCACTAGTGTGTGAGTGAAAGCACACAAACATGCACACACATACACACACACGCGCACAAGGTAAGATCAAAGAGAGGAACAATGGAAAGCTTCAATTGCAAAAGAGTTCTCTTACAAAATCTCTATTCTCTAACAAGCTAATCCCAAAAATGAGCTCTCTAGCTCTTTTTATAGTTTTTTGACTAGTTTTGGCCCTGTCCAGACCTAGTGTCTGGCCTAGTTAAAAATTAGGTTCCAGGGCTTATTTGAGGGCTCAAAGAAAGTCTAAAAATTATGAAAATTGGTAGGATGATACTTCTAATACTCCTCAAGCTCGAGGACTGCTTGGCTTGAACAAAATGGAGTTACAAAACTAGAAAATGGTCTTTACAATGGTTTTTAGTGATGGAAATCACTATTTTTGTAGGGGATTCTTCTAAAAATTTGACATGTACTTCTTGGAGCTCCCTACTTGCTCCTTCTTCTTGTGTGTGTCCACCTTTCTGATGTGCTTCCACACTTGTGCTTGACCTTGAGTTCCAACACTCCCCCCCCTCTCGAGTCTGTCGTCCCTAAGAGACCCTTGTTGTAGTGATTGTTCCAAGTAGTGCTTTGAGAGGGAGTGTCCCTTCTGTATGAACAAAAGTTGTCTGGCTTCCAGATGTGGCAGGGTTGGTTGTCTGGTTCTTCATCTGTCACGGTGAGCCTTTGCAAGTTGTAGTGCCTTGGTATGTACTTCTTCGTTGGATTCCATCATGACTGTGTCGTTGTGAGTCTCCGTTGATGTCCTCTAGATCTTCCAAAGTTGATGTTCATAGTAGTCATGCCAAGTACTCATAACCCATAATGGATGATGGGTACGTTTGTTCGTGCATGGGTTGAGAAAAATATGTGCCTCGTGCACGGCCTTGTAATGTAGCCCTATGCATGCATACTTGGAAAATACATCAGAAGAAGTATGGTGCAAAAATTGGGGGTCTTGAGCTAAGTGCTCAAGGGTATACCGACGAAGAGGTTTCCTAAGCTATCATGGTTATGATGTTTCCAAAGTAAAGGATACGTACCATGGTGAAGCATCGATCGATGTTTATCTCGCCCTGTTGTACTTCTGACATTTGTGATGGACATTGTTGATGAATGTCCATGTTGAGGATCCACTGATGAAATTCTTTGAGTGCCTGGTCCTGTCTGCTCTCTTCAAAGGAACATTTTCCAAATACTAAGAATTGAATTTCTTTATATTCCTTGACAACCGACATTGGGTAACTACTCCAAGCTTAGTTTCACATCTTCTCGTTAGCTCACCGTAAGCAGGAGTCTTCTCATCCAGTATACATACATAGAGTTGCAGTGTACCAAAACTACCCTTTGTAGATATCTCCTTGGATGCTCTCATACATATGATAGTTAAGCATCTCTCAAGTTGCGGACCTTCAAGCTCTTCACTCCTACCATGGTAAGGGGGAACCATAGTTGTGGATGCCATGTTCATGCCAAGTTCTTGACCTCTACCAGAGAAGGCAGCAGTTATATCATTTGCTAGCCGAGACACACTTCTATCCAAACTGATAAATGCCCAATAATTGACGGTTTCATCTTCAACTATGCATGACTCATTCATGTTCCATGAGCGAAACCTAGGAACAAGTTCTTTCTCTTTTTTTTTGGGAACAATGTCACAAAACAATAAGATAAAGTTTAGTATCAAAAAATGGTTTACATGTGTCAATGTGCTCTCGTGCATGGGACTCTCAATTGTGTCTATGCACGACCACATAATGTGGCCCTATATTAATGCATACTTTGGAAATGCATGACCTGAATGGTGCAAAGGACACAGTTGTGCAAGGAGCACATGGTTGTCGCTCGTCGAGGCTTTCGATGTTATTTGCGGATGTTGATGCCGGCTTTGGTGGAGGTATCCATTGGGTCTCGAACTGATGTAATCCACCTTATTGGAGTCCATTTTAGAACAGCATTTGGCACTGTAGAGATCACTTCAAGCGTCTTCCTCTTTGGATGCTTTTTGAACTGTGGTATCCAATGTGGTTGGCGCTTTGGTTCGGTGGAGGCTACTTGTACTTTTGGCTTCCAAACCCATACTCTTTTTACACGTCTTCCTGCTATTGTTGAAGAGGTGATTTGATCTTCTTTCAATCTCTGTATGCGGTTCTTACCCTTTTCTCTTTGTGGCTTCTTTGTTGAGACCTTTTGCATGTGGGAGAACATAGGTTGTTGTGGATGTAAGAGCTTCTTAGGTACCCACATCTCTAATCGCCCTTGTTGAGCTGCAACTAATTTCTTAGGCACCCAAACTTGTCGGATACCATGTGGTTGAGCTTGTCCAAGCTTCTTCCTTCGTCTTTTGGCCTGGTTGGCTTGCCTGGATAGGATTTGTGGGGGCAAGGCTGGTGGTTGCTCTCCTTTGCATACCTAGATCTACTTCATGCTCGGAACTGATTTCTTGTTGAAGGGTGTCTTTCTATTTGCTATAGTAGTTGTCTTGAATTGTTGTGCTTGCTTCTGAGGTTGAACTACTATGGATGCTTTATTCTTCCAAAAAGAAGGAGGGTTTGCTTGCCTTTGCGGCTGTCCTTCCATGATTGAGTCCTTCTGGATCATAGAGCTTTTGACACATACAACATCTTGCTCGTGAAGAAAAGTCTTAGAGGAACTAAGAGAGTGTGTGGTGCCATGATCTGTGAGCATTGGCCAATAAATAGTGTCTAAACTTCTTCACAGCATATACCATGCCTAAGCCCTCTCGCTCAGTTGTGGTATAGTTTCGTTCAGTTGTAGTGAGCTGTCTACTAGCATATGCTATGGGCAAATCTAAGTTTCCTTCACCTGTGGGTTGTGCTAGCACACATCTTATGGCATGATTGGATGCATCCACATGGACATGGAATGGTTTATTCCAATCAGGAGTGGTCAATATTGGTGCTGTGCACAAACGTTTCTTCAGTTCATTGAAAGAATTCTCGCATTTGTCATTCCACTCAAAATTAGACAACAAGGCATAAAGGGGTCTAGCTATGATCGCGTACATGTGGATAAACCTACGGTAATATCCACAATGGCCCATAAAGGCTTGTACCTCTTTGACATTCCTTGGTGTAGCTCAAGCGTAAGCACCACCTCCTTTACTTGTCAATCCGCGGAGACGTGAGGACCGGTATGAAGACCACGAGCAAGTGAAGGCACAAGTGCGTGAGTGAAAGCACTCAAACATGCACACACATACACACACACGCGCACAAAGTAAGATCAAAGAGAGGAACAATGGAAAGCTTAGTTTGCAAAAGAGTTCTCTTACAAAAGTTCTATTCTCTAACAAGCTAACCTCAAAAATGAGCTCTCTAGCTCTTTTTATAGTTTTTTGACTAGTTTTGGCCCTGTCCAGACCTAGTGTCCGGCCTAGTTAAAAATTAGGTTCCAGGGCTTATTTGAGGGCTCGAACGAAGTCTAAAAATTATGAAAATTGGTACAATGGTACTTCTAATACTCCTCAAGCTCGAGGACTCCTCGGCTTGAACAAAATGGGGTTACTAAAAATAGATAATGGTATTTACAATGGTTTCTAGTGATGAAAATCACTATTTTTGTAGGGAATTCTTCTGAAAATTTGACATACACTTCTTGGAGCTCCCTACTTGCTCCCTTTCCTCGTGTGTCCACCTTTTGATGTGCTTCCATGCTTTGTCCTTGACTTTGAGCTTCAACACTTGGCCTTTATAGCTCCACTATGGCTCGTACCTTATCTTCATCTGTTGAGATTCCATTCTTCGAAACAATATGACCTAAGATTTTACCTTGACGCACCATGAACACACACTTTTCTGGGTTCAGACACACTCGATATTCTCTACACTTGTTGAAGATCTGTCTGAGCTCAGGGATGTGGTATCTTCTTTCTTGGGAATGAGCACATAAATCATCCACATATACTTCTAAGCTCTTTTACAAGAACTCTTTGAAGACATGACACATGAGCCTTTGGAATGTTGCAGGTGATTGGTGAGCCCAAATGGCATCACACGAAATGCAAAGATTCCCCACTCTATGGCAAAAGATGTTTTGTGTTGATCTTCTAGGGCAATGGCTACTTGATTGTAACCTGAAAATCCATCAAGGAAGCTATACACTTCCTTGCCTGCAACACGCTCCAATAGGTGTTCCGTGATTGGAAGTGGATAACTATCTCTGATCGTAGCGGCATTAACTTTTTTAAGGTTAATACACACTTGCAACTTCCCGTTCTTCTTGGGCACTACTACAATGGGGGACACCCATTCGGTATGCTCAATCTCATAGATAAATCCAGCTTCAATCAGCCTATCAATTTCTTCTTTTATCTTGGCCGCATAAGTGTCATTATATGTGTAGGGCTTCTGTTTGGTGGGCTTGGCATCGACAGCCATGGGGATCGTATGCGAGCATACTCTTGGATCTACTCCCTTCAAGTCTCTATAGTGCCAAGCAAACACATCCCTATATTCCCTTAATAGAGCTACGAGCTCCATTTCTTCTCTTGCACTCAGGTCATCTCCTATGTAGGCACATCTCTCTTCGTTCTCCTCAATGGTCACAACAATCTTTTTGGTCTTTTCTTTATTATCATATGATTCTCCTATGATGGCCTCTCTCTTAGGCATTCGTACCAAAATTTTGCGGTCCTCAACTTCATATTTCTTGAAGTTTTCTGGTACTTCAAACAATGATTCCTCCTCTTCTTGTTTCCTTGATTTTCTTTTCTTTTTCTTTTGATTGCTCTCACTTCCATCCTTTGAATTTACCGTTTTAATACTTGTGCGAGGTTCTTCTTCTTTTTGGATGAACACTCCTATATCTTCTAGATAGTGTTGCTCTAAATTAAAGCAACTATCCATCACAATGGACTCTATATCATCGTCATTCTCTTGTTCTTCTATGACATCACTAGGGTCACATTCTTCTAGCAAGGGCTGACACATGAACACTGAAATATCATAACCCTCTCCCTAACTGGTCTATCTCCTGGCGAAGTTCCTTCTTCTCTTGCCTTTAAACATTTTCCCTCTTCCTCTGCGACCTTGCACATCCACAAATGAGTATCTTCATGCATCCATGATGGATCAGGTGAACTTTTAGAATGCACAGAGATGGAATATTCTTTCGCTTTGTGGATATGATTCCACTCTAGGGGTGGTACATCTCCGAAGGAGTAATCCTTCAAATTGACCTTGGTGGTGACCCCTAAGTGCTGCAAGTATAAGGAGTTGGTTCCCCAATCCTGTACTATTTGCAATTGTTGTAGGAAGGGTCTTCCTAGGATCATCTTATAGACATTATTTTTCTCAAAGTCACATATAGCAAATGTATGTTCAAACTCTACACCACAAGTGGTTAGAGTTATCCCTTCTAGCAATCCTAGAGGTCTTTCAAAATGACCGTCAGCCATTTGAAGCTTCATTCTAGTTGGTCTTAATGTGGGTTGTCCCCATTGCTTCCACAAGGAGGTGGTTGCAATAGCAACACCAGCACCTGAATCTATGATTGCTTTGGTTGTGTAACCTTGGTAGGTGATTGGAAGATAAGTATTACCTTCTTCACCCTCACACATGTCCCCTATTTTTTCTAGAGGTATCTCTGGTACTTTCTTCTTAGAGCCTGCTTTTGGCATATTGGACTCAAGTTCTAGGACTTGATCCTTCACATGATTCCACAGCTCGGGTTTTGCTTTGAGCAGCTCTTCTACAGTGAGA
The DNA here is from genome assembly GCA_020310875.1 of Ceratopteris richardii. Lineage (NCBI taxonomy): Eukaryota > Viridiplantae > Streptophyta > Polypodiopsida > Polypodiales > Pteridaceae > Ceratopteris > Ceratopteris richardii. The sequence continues at coordinate 164,804,668 of CM035411.1, read as the reverse complement.
TGAGACTGAACCTTAGCGTTCTTCATGACATCGGTGTTCCTTGGAACCACTGAGTCTTCATTTCTTACCAATATTGTGGGAGCTCTGATCTGAAGAGACTCAGACTCCCATGGGCCTGGAAATTGGGGCAGTTCTTCTAAGGTATTAGATTCAAAATCTAACCTTTCGTCTTCTTGTTGTTCTGCTTCATCTCCGTAAATAGATGAAATGTCTTGGGGAAATTGATCATGAAGGTCATCAATCTCATGAATAGGAGGGAAATTACCCTTCTCCTTGGCCCATTTCTCCTCTTGTATTTCCCGCAAGAACTCTTGAGAGTGCCCCTGGATTGAAGGAGGTATTCCAGCATCCGTGGAATTAGGAACATATGCTCCCTTTGGTGGTGAGCTTCTTCTCTCAATAACTGGTTGAGCCTGTGGAGGTAAAGAAACTTGTGGTTTGTTTACCAACTGCTCTAATCTTTCTAGTAAGCCCTGGAAATGCAAATCCGGTTTGATAGAGTTTGTTTGATTGAACTTTTGACTAGTCTCGAGTATAGCTTGGGCTTGTTCTACCATTTTCATGCACATTTTCATCCGTTCAATCTCTAAGTCCGCTCTAGGGTAACTCTTGTCTAGGTTTGCAGTTGTAGGCCCTTCTTGAAGTCGAGCCTGGTAGGCCTTGAACATCATGTCCAAGCCTTCTGGGGTTGGATATGCAAGAATAGACCCTGGTTGTGGCCTATTTATAATGGGTGGTGGGGTGGGATGAGATGGAGTGGATGGAGTTTTAGCATGCGAGGGGTTTTGAGATGCAATGTCTTCTATTTTTGTTTTTGCATCTATCAAGCTTTCTTTTAGTTCCGATAACTTTTTATTCCACTTGCGATTGGCCTTTTCTCTGGTATCCTTCCATGTTCTTGTTTTACTCTTACTAGGCTCTCCTGATTCACTAGACTCCGATTGTTCTACTGGTTTATCTTGTTTTAATGCTTGTGCCCTAGTAACTGCCTGTACAGGTGCCACATTATTGCTACTGGCACTTGAATCCGCCACTAAGCCTACCATGTTAATGGGTGTAATCTTGGGTGCATTGGAGGGGTTTCTTGGACAATCTCTGGGAAGATGGTCTTTGCCACATTCAGGACAAAAAGCTTGTATTGTGATAGTCTCACCTTGACTCGGAGATGGTGGGTGGGGACAGTCACGAATGAAATGGTCACCTTGACATCTGAAACAATATCCTCTATGGGCTTGTGGTCTCATTTGTCTCAATTGGGGCCTAGGGTTAGGATTTGTGTACATGACATTGGAGTATCGTGGCTCCCAATTTTGCTCCATAGGTGGTGCCTCATATTGATACGAGTAAATCTCACTATGCTCAGGCGACTCAGTGTAATAAGCATGTGGACTGCCTTCATGGGAGTAGTCTGAACTATGAGCATGAGAGTCATTATCTGGTATCAATGGGGTTAGAGGCATCAATGCTCTATTTGGATTTTTCTCTCCCACAGCATACTTGACTGGAATCATGTTGGCAGGAGCTGGTGGTTGGTTTCTTTCAAGACTGGTTGTGGCCTATATTGTGCTTGATATTGCTGTTGTGGTCGATAATACGGCTGTTGGTATTGGTTCTGATACCTACCTCATTGGTAAGGTTGCTGATAAGTTTGTCTAACCGCCTGCCTATTATAGGGACAATCTTGAGCCGTGTGGTTTGTGTATTTTCTCTCAATAGTGCAATATGTAGCATTCCTTTCTCTAATGTTTTGGTTTTGCATTGGGCATACGTTAGCCATGTGGTCCCCTCCGCAGGTATAACATCGGTTCAATGAGGTGACTCTTTGTGTTTGTCTATTTTGGACTCCTAGCTTCTTGGCAACTTGCTCAGCTATCTCATCTATTTCCGTGGAGATTCTCGAAGTATGACTAGTAGAACTGTTAGAATCTTGATAGAGTTTGGATAGTCCTAACTCCTCACCTAAGTTATCTTCTATGTCAATGCAGGTCCGCACACACTCTTCTATGGATCTAGGCTCTTTCAAGTACACATATGATCTTAACTTTGTGCTCAGTAAGCCATCTAAGAACAAAGCCACTTGTTTGGCTGGTGTGGGTAACTCTAGAGCAGGGCATCTTTCTAGGTACTTTCTAAACCTTCTACCTGCTAGTCGCATTGTTTCTTGGGGTGTCTGCTTGAAATTGTGGATCAAAGATGATGTGTTATGCCTAATACCACTCTTGGAAAATTCTACAATGAAAATTCTATATCGCGATAGTTTCGACTACTCAATGGTTGAAACCAAGCCAAGGCAGTGCCCTTAAGAGTCAAACCAAATGCATCGTACTGGGTGAACAAATCCTCAACCTGTTCAGCTCTTAACACTTGTTTGAACTCGGCCTCATGATCATAAGGATCTGCTGTCCTGTCAAAATAATTTTTCATTGCCTTGATCACTTGAGTGGGTCTAAGGGTTCTTGTGTGCTCTCGGGGTCTAGGCAATGGAAAATCTTGTTCATCTCTTTGTTGCCTATGTGCTTGATGTCTCTTTCTTTCAGGTCTTTCATTTTCACATCCTAATCTATTTCTGCCCACAGTGTGTGCAAAACTTACCTCAGGTCTCTCTCTAGTTCTTTCTCTCAGGGCTTCATGAGCTTGGGATGATCCTAATCCTTGGAGACCATGGGAAACGTTGGATCCTGATGGAGGGAAAATCAATTCACTCTTCCACGTATATGCATGTCTATCATGTTGTGTTACCAAGAATATTTTCTCTAATGTATTATCCAGGTAGACAAATTTGCCTGGTATCTCTAGATCCTTGAACTCGTAGATGACGATTACACCCAATTGGCTAGGTTGATCTGGCTTGAATCTCCAAAAGGGTTCCTCTGTTTCTCTATTCAAGAATAGTTCTATGCTTTTGTTGTCTTGAGGGATCCAATCTGGTGTGATAACTCTGGTCAAAACCGACTTACCTCTAGGAGTCTGGGGTCCTTGTCCTACATTTCCTTGTTCTAGGTCTCCTATCTCATTCTCAGGAATGATATTTCCAAACTCATCGGTCCTATCTGGTAGGTTGGTGACCACGTTCATGGTTCCTTCCTTATCAATGTATGAAACCTCTTGGAACTTGACCACCGGGTGTTCAAGTCCAAAGGGTTGATCTAAATTTTTGAGTTGGACCACTGATCGCCTCAGGCCATCCTCATACATGCGAGCACCTAATCGGTTGGTCCAAATATATTCCAATTGTGTCTTATAGGGGCCTTCTGGTGTTTGTAGATAGGCAGTTCCTGAGCCCCCTACAGGTTTCCCCATGCTAAAAGACACTTCTAAGTCACTTGTGTCAGAGTTTAGTACGTAAGTACAACCACTTAGTTGTTGTGCCCAAGACTTAGTTGTATGGTTGACACTAGCCTCAGAAGATCTAATGCTTTGTTTATCCTTGCCTAGGTGTCTACCAGATCTCAAGTTCATAAGCTTTGTCTTCTAGTCCCAAAATTCCCCTTTGTATTGCTCAAAAAATGGACTCTAGATGAAAAAGTTATGCCAAATCAAGTTCCTGGGGGTCAAAACAGGGAAACACGACCTTTTGGAAAAAAATCGCGATTTTGCGGAATCAAGAGAATCGCGATGCTATGAACCTCAAGAGAATCACAATGCTGTGAACCTCAAGAGAATCGCAATGCTGTGAATCTCAAGAGAATCGTGATGCTGTGAATCTCAAGAGAATCGTGATGCTGTGAATCTCAAGAGAATCGCGATGCTATGAATCTCAAGAGAATCGCGATGCTGTGAATCTCAAGAGAATCGCGATGCTGCGAATCTCAAGAGAATCGCGATGCTGTGAATCTTTAGAGAATCGTGATGCTGTGAATCTCAAGGGAATCCCGATGCTCTGAATCTCAAGAGAATCGCGATGCTGTGAATCTTAAGAGAATCACGTTTTTAGAGAATCGCGATTGCCAACAGAGAATCGTGTTTTTAGAGAATCGTGTTTTTAGAGAATCATGCTTTTAGAGAATCGCGTTTTTAGAGAATCACAATTGCCAACAGAGAATCCCGTCTGATCACAATCGTGTTTTTGGCTGAAAATCGTGATTTGTGAGAAGCGCGACTTTGAGCACAACCACAGAATCGTGTTTTTGAAAAACTTAGAGAATCACGATTCTGAGCACAACCAGAGAATCGTGATTCTGAGACTGACCACAGAATCGTCTTTCTTTCAGAAAGCTTTTAGGCGGGAAATAGAAAATTGCGATTTAAAAAAAAAATTGAATTTTTCATAGAATCGCGATTTTCATCACAGAATCGTGTTTTTTGGCAAGAACTTCGAATTTCTGAGCGCCGAGCAATGGCGAGCTCGATATGTGTAGTAAATCATGAAAAACACAGGCGTTTGCTCTCCCTTGCACTTCCTAACTCCTTGCCACACAATAATGCATGAAAGATGGTATGAAAATGGTGAAAATGCACTAAAAAACCAGAAATTTCTATGAAGAAGAAGATGGAAGAAGATGGAGATGGTGATGATGATGAAGATGAAGAAGAGAATTCAGAAAATGAACAAAAAATGACAGTTTTTTTACCTTCCAACGTCGCAAATCTACGATCTTACCATCACAATGCTCGTCCTCGAAGCTCTCTCCCCGGCAACGGCGCCAAAATTTGGTGTAGCTCAAGCATAAGCACCACCCCCTTTACTTGTCAATCCGCGGAGACATGAGGACCGGTATGAAGACCACGAGCAAGTGAAGGCACTAGTGCGTGAGTGAAAGCACACAAACATGCACACACATACACACACACGCGCACAAGGTAAGATCAAAGAGAGGAACAATGGAAAGCTTTGATTGCAAAAGAGTTCTCTTACAAAAGCTCTATTCTCTAACAACCTAACCCCAAAAATGAGCTCTCTAGCTCTTTTTATAGTTTTTTGACTAGTTTTGGCCCTGTCCAGACCTAGTGTCCGGCCTAGTTAATAATTAGGTTCCAGGGCTTATTTGAGGGCTCAAACAAAGTCTAAAAATTATGAAAATTGGTAGGATGATACTTCTAATACTCCTCAAGCTTGAGGACTCCTCGGCCTGAACAAAATGGAGTTACAAAACTAGAAAATGGTATTTACAATGTTTTTAGTGATGGAAATCACTATTTTTGTAGGGGATTCTTCTAAAAATTTGACATGCACTTCTTGGAGCTCCCTACTTGCTCCTTCTTCTTGTGTGTGTCCACCTTTCTGATGTGCTTCCATGCTTGTGCTTGACCTTGAGTTCCAATAGGGCACCAAGAATGTTCCTGACTGATCTCGATCTCTTGTCGCTTTCAGAGTTGCAATCAAGTAATAGCACCTAAGGAAATCTGGTTTAGGCAGGGATGCACTAAAATAATCCTGCAATCCCGCTTTTTGCCAAATATCTTGAAGAAGAGCTACATTTTGTAATGCTTCAAATTCTCATGAGAAGAACTAAAAGGTCCACCAAACTCCTCCAAATTCCAACTTGGATTCCCAGATATGATCTGCATCCCCCAAATATCCTAGCATCTCATTGAACCAATGAGAATGTCCCTTTACTCTTTCTGTTAGGCCACTTGGTGGATCCGAGATGGGAATTCAAAATTGGATCAGGGGGTTTGATACAGGGTTTAAGTCTCCAAACTTTGATTGAGGATTTGTAGCTCTTAGAGCTAATGACAGGTAAAGGGTTATGGACTAGATTGTGCTGGATTTGGGACCTTTTGAGTACCCATTTCCAGAAATCTCTAGGTTTGACCGAAGGTGTAATAGTGTGGGGTGTAGGTATCTTCCCTAAGCTGTTTGCCAAGAGTACTTGTGAGTGTTGATTTATGCTAGTGACTGGAGGTGAAGCTATTTGGGCTTGTAAGCAGACCTTGGGCACCCATATCTGTCTAGCATTGGGGATAGCCTTCATTGACCGCTTAGCGACCCAAATAGAAAGGGTATGTCTAGAGTGTAGCCTAGGGAACTCCTTCGTTTTAGTCCTTGACGGTGTGGCTCGCTCGATGCTCTTTGGAGAACCTGTCTCTGGAGCCGTGGTTTTTTTCCCCTTGCGTATCCAGATCTGCTTCATGCCACGAGGTACTTCATATTGCCCAGGTTGGTGCTCATGCTTCTTGATCATCGGTCTCCTCAGTGTCGTGTGTTGCTGAGCCTACCCCTTCAGAATCTTCTTTGGAACACATGGGAACTCATCATTGACTTCTATACCTTCATCGAGAGTGACAATCCTCTGCACCATAGAACTTTGGACAAGAACAACATTGTTATCTTCATGTGGGCTCCTAGAGGGACCAAGAGTTGGTGCCTTTTCTAATGGTTTGAGTGCTTGATTTTCTAACTCAATCATGAGGTGGTTTTGGCCTACCCAAGCCTGAAGAAGTCCACTTCTTAGGTTGAGGTTGACTGCGTGGTCATAGATCCAGTCTTGGCCCAAGACAAGAGGTTCGGTAAGATCCTCGTCTTCACACACTAGTACTTTCACTGGCATTAGGATCTCTTGAATGTAAAGGGGAAGTTCCACCTCTCCCATGCAAGGGGTTTCAACACCTCCCAACCCTATGAGATATGCCTCAATAGGATTGACCTACAATTGCAATTGTTGGCAGTAGGAAAGATGAACTGCACTAGTGGCTACTCTTGAATCAATTAAAGCTCTCATGGTCCTTGCACTCTCTCCTTGTCCTACTTCAAGGGTCACAAAAGGTCGTCGATCAACTATCTTATGGGACCGTTTACCTGAAGCCTCACACATGGCAATGTGATAACCGAGAGCTTCATGAGTGTTAGTCATGGACTAATCTCTACCGAGTCTTCTCAGTTTCATTCATCGGATGCGTTCTAAAGCTTCTGCCTGTGCTTCTTCTCAAATTCGCTTTTCCTCTTCCTTACATTTCTTTGCAGTATTGAGTCGATTTAGCATTTCTTCTGTTAGGGGTTCTTGATGCAACTTGACTCTACATCCGCTTATGTAACTCGGTAGGATGTCACCTTCTAGAGTGGCTAGTTGTACTGCTCCACTTGTGGAGATCCTATTGATAATCATTGGTCCATAGCCTCTCTTCTCTAATTTCGGAGCATGTTGCTTCAAGGTATAGACTAGGACTAGGTCTCCTGCTTTCAAGCCTTTATCCTTCACATGTGCATCGAAATACACCTTTTGCCTCTTCTTGGCTGCATAGATTCCTGTTGCAGCTCTCAATCGTGTCTCACCCAAACGTTCAAGATAAAAGATTCTAGAGGAGAGCTCATGGCTTGTCCAGTCATGCTCTTGTGCTACTTTCAATGTAGGTATCAAAAAGTCCAATGGTAGCACCGCATTCTGGCCAAACACCATCTGAAAGGGTGTGGCTTGGAGTATAGTTTTATAGGCAACTTGGTATGCCAAACAGCGTGGTGTAGCTGTTTGTCCCAATCAGAGCGTTTATTATTAACTAATTTTGTCAATACATTGCATAGAATCTTATTTGTGCTCTCAGCTTGTCCATTAGCTTGTGGATGATAGGGAGCCGACTTCTTATGAATTACCAAGAATTCTTGGAGGAGGTTCTCAATGACTTCATTCAAGAAGTGCATGCCCCTATCACTCACTAACTCTATTGGCAGTCCATATCTAGTGAACACATTCTCAAATAAGAACTTAGCTGTCGTATGGGCATCGTTCTTCGTTGTAGCTTTTACTTCTACCCATTTGGTCAGATAATCAGTGGCCACAATAATGTATTCAGCATGTGAACCCTTAGCTGGGGGGTGAATAGGACCAACAAAGTCTATTCCCCATTTGGAGAATGCACGTCCACCCATCATAGGTTTCAATGGCATCTCATCTTTTCGTATAGGGTACTGGGTTCGTTGACAAACCTCACACCTCTTCACATAGGTATGTGCATCCATGTGAAGATTTGGCCACCAAAGACCTGCAAATAAAATTGCTTTGATCACCTGATCTGGTCCAAAGTGTCCTCCTGCTACGCCTTGGTGAGCAGTCTCCAATATCTTGAGGTATTCGCTCTCACGGACACACAGTCTTAGGTAACCATCTTTACAACGTTTGTATAAATTATCACCAATGAGTGCGTAATCTAAGGCTTCTTGTTCCAAACTTCTTTGTCTAGCCAAAGTCATATCTTGAGGGAATGTTTTCGTCCTCAGAAAGGCTACTAATGGTTCACTCCAATCTGGTATTAGAGACACTTGATAAAGAGTAGCATGTTCCACTTGTGGTTTAGTGCGGCAGATTTGGCATTCTTTGCACATTCTATGGACATCAACTTCCATAGTTGGCCAGTGTACTCCAAGTCTCCTCAATGTTTGTAAGGTTCTTTGTCTCGAGTAGTATTGCTCTAATGCACCCACATGTGCTAATTGCAACCACTTCGCATACTCGTCCTCTTCCACACAATAGGCTAATACTTCTTGATCCGTATGTTTGTACATACTTCCCCCCATGATATGATACTTTTGGGCGTTTAATACCTCCCTATCTTGAGTGTTTACTACTAGATGCTTGGGCCCATATGCCACTACTGGCACTAAGGGCTTGGCCCACTCCAGTACAACTTCCAAATTAAACAAGTATGCAACAGGTAGGTCATCTGACACTCCTTGTGGGGCCTCTCTTGATGTGAGCCTTGAGAGATGATCTGCTCTCAAATAAGTCTTGGCCTTTCTCACCACTACCTCAAAGTCGTACTCCATTAGTAAGAGGAACCATCTCACTAATCTACCTGTATTGCATGGCTTGTTTACCAGGTACAGTAGAGCTTGGTGATCCGTGAAAAATTTAAACTTATTTGCAAGCAAATAGTGCCTAAACTTTTTAACCGCATACACCATGCCTAATCCTTCTCGTTCAGTGGTGGTATAGTTCCGTTCAGCTGCATTCAACTGTCGACTAGCATAGGCAATTGGAAGATCCATGTTACCCTCGCCCCTAGGTTGTGCTAGCACACATCCAATAGCATAATTGGATGCATCCACATGGACATGGAATGGCTTGTTCCAATCTGATGTGGTCAAAATTGGTGCTGAACATAATCTTTGTTTGAGCTCCTTGAAAGAGTTCTCACATGCATCAATCCACTCAAAGTTAGTTAGAAGAGCATATAGAGGCTTTGCGATGACGGCATACATGTGAATGAATCGGCGGTAGTAACCACAATGCCCCATGAAGGCCTGTACCTCCTTGACATTCCTTGGCCTAGGTAGTTCTGCAATGGCTCTCACTTTCTCCTAATCCGTGGATATGCCATTCTTTGACACTATGTGTCCTAGAATTTTGCCTTGCCTGATCATGAAAACACACTTTTCTGGGTTCAAGCAGACTTGATATTCTCTACATTTGTCAAAGATTTGTCTAAGTTCAGGTATATGGGTCTGTCTAATGTTGGAATGAGCGCAAAGATCATCAACATAGACTTCCAAATTCTTCCTCAGGAATTCCTTAAACACATGGCACATCAGCCTTTGAAATGTGGCTGGCACATCGGTAAGCCCAAATGGCATTACCCGAAAAGCAAATATGCCCCACTCTGTGGCAAAAGCCGTCTTATGCTGATCTTCTGGAGCAATGGCTACCTGGTTGTAACCAAAAAATCCATCAAGGAAGTTGTACACTTCCTTGCCTGCTACCCTTTCTAATAGATGCTTAGTGATTGGAAGTGGATAACTATCTCTGATAGTGGCTACGTTAACCTTCTTCAAGTTGATGCATACACGTAATTTGCCATTCTTTTTGGGCACCACTACAATGGGGGAAACCCATTTAGTGTGCTTGATTTCGTAGATAAATCCAGCTTCCACTAAGCGATATCTCTTCTTTGATCTTGGCAGCATAGTTGTCATTGTATGTGTATGGCTTCTGTTTAGAGGGTCCGGCATCTTAGGTCATGGGGATCATGTGTGAGCATATGTCAGGGTCTACACCTTTTAGGTCCTTGTAGCTCCAAGCGAATACATCTCTGTATTCTCTCAGCAAGGCTATCAACTCTTGCTCTTCTTCTTCCGTCAGGTCATGCCCTATGTAGGTGCATCTTTCTTCTTCCTCTTCTATGGTTACAACTATTTTCTTGGTAGTTTCCTTGTTATCATAGGCCTCTCCTGATTGTGCCTCACATTTAGGCATTCTTACCATGACTCTCCTATCTTCTAATTCGTACTTCTTAAAATTTCCAGGGACCTCAAACAAAGATTCTTCCTCTTCTGGTGTGACTTCTTTTTTCTTCCTCTTCGTGCCTTCATTTTTGGCAAATGCAAAAGGTGGGTCCATAATGATTGACTCTAGATTAGAGTCACTTGCATCCTTGAATGCATCAGGGCTAGGTGCTCATTCTTCTAAAAATGAGTCTCCCATGATTGGCTCTATGGAGAAGACTGAAATGTCATAGCCATCCTCGTCACAGTGGGGTGTCCATTGTTCTTCATTGATGGCTACATCCATTGTTGCTAAGATCTCTGCCCAGCCGTGAGGCTCAAATTCTTCGTCAAGAAATACTACAGGTGCATAGGCTGGGTCTTGAATTGATCTATGTGTCTCTGTTGAAGGCAGGGAAATCTGGAAGATAAATGATTAATTTGAATTATGAAAAGATTGTTAAACTTAGATATTATCTAGTTGGATGTCTATTTTTGGTGAGTCGGATTTTAATAAATGGTTATGTCGAAGTTTGTGGGGAGGTCATAAGAAGATGAAGAAGTTATATCGGGCACGTGCGAGAATTGAAGGGGTTCGAGGAAAGAAATGAAGAGAGGTCTCAGAGAAACAAGAGTGCAGCATGTGAATTGAAGTAGTGAGGATGTTTGCCTTATAAAGAATGTAACACTCAACCATATTCTTGTATTTGGCAATTTCACACTTTCAGTAATTGGGAACCTCTGACATAATTTTCCTAAATGCATTGTTCGAATACGTGAAGTACGAATGATAACCGTTTTCTGCACAGACGTGTATGGAGCTGTAGAGTGTGATTCTGTACATTGCAAAATTGTGATTTCTGGCGACGTTAAGTATTTTGATTCAGTAGAAGTGCAACGATACAGATGAAAACTAATCTGACTATTAGTAGAGTCTCTGTAGATGAAGACCAGTGTGAGAAGTGTGATCTTCCCGAATGTCATTCGAGTTGTGTTGAACTTTTGAACCCTCAACACAATTGGCGATCCTACTGTACAGCTGAAGAAGTAAGAAATGTATGAAGGAAAGAAGGAAACGATTTGGTAAAGTATATTTTACAAGAGCACAGGCAAGAGCAATGAACATGGAGTCATCCTTGGAATTTTACGAGTGGTACAAAGCAGAGGAGGAAGAGGATCAAGGGGAAACAGGTGCAGTAGAGGCAAGGTTGGTGGGCGGTATACTTGGAGCATTATTCCTAACAGAAGCAACTGTAGGTGTAAGAAGACGATTCCAGTTTGATCCACTTGCAGGGGCGACCGGTCAAAGAACTCGGCGTACACCTCAACCACAGCCAATGGCTCAACCACCTCCCAATCCTAAAGTCAAAGCAACTCATTTCAGAGGAAGTTCTAAAGAAGATGTTGATTTCCATGTGGCTCAATTCGAAATCAAATGGACAGCTAATGGATACCCAGCTATCTATGGGGATGATATTAAGCTCCAGCAATTTGCTGCCACGCTGGAAGGACAAGCTATGAGTTGGTTTAGTCAATATGGTATTGCTCATTTTGCTACATATGATGATTTAAAAATAGTATTTTTGCAACGATTTAGAAAAGAAAAGACCCCTTCCGATGTATTAAGGAAGGTCAGAGCCATTAGACAAAAAACCATGTTGGTGGAAGACTATGCTCAAAAGTTCAGGACTTTAATGGAAAGATTGCAAGGTAATGAACGACCTACTGATGAGATGTTGGCAGGATATTTTTTGAAAGGATTAAGAAGCACAATTAGACATGCGGTTGCAAGTGTGGACATTGCAAATGGATTTGATGTATTAGTATTAGCAGGTATAATCAGAATAATCAACGGGGACAACATCAACAATAGGGGCAGCGGGCGGCTCAAGCAAATGCCATGCTTATTGAATGGCCAGATCAAGACGATAGAGGGACTGAGGCAACATGTACATTCGAGAGAGTACACGTTAAGAAGGATAACCAATGGCAGTGTGATTATAAACAATGTGGGAAAGGCAAAGAAGTCAAAGTGCTGGCAGTTACAAGATCAAAAAGTAAAGGACCTATTAATTGGCAAGAACAAAGGTATATCAGAGACAAGGTCTTGAAGCAAGTTCAGGACGAGCACAATAAACATGCAAGGGGTAGAAGTCGGACTGAGCAATAACAAGGGGTGGATGTGATACCTTCAATAATAGAAGGGAACAGGGGTTAGAGTAAGCATGATCCGGAAAAAGATTGGTTTGACGTAATCATTAGCTCACCGTTACAATTGTCCTTGGATCAACTGTTATCTTTGGTACCAGCATTTCGAGAGAAGATGTTGAAGCGGTTACTTGGGCAGCGGGCAGAGCCAAGAAGTAAGTTCGTACCTTCAACTTCGGCCAATACTATTGATCCAGCAAATGTTGAGTTTGTAGTTTCAGTAATTCAGGTACAGTACAACCAGAGGCGATTTGATGAAGTGTTGCTTGATGGTGGATCAGGGGTAAATATATTACTTGAGCATATTTTTATGGAAATGGGCAAAGGGGCATTGGCTCCAACACCTTTTTAGGTAAAAATGGCGGATCAAAATCGAGTTGGCATTCTGAAGCAGCAACAGATTATCATTTCAGGAATGACATTTATGGTAAATTTTGTTGTTATTAGAATGTCTGAGTCAGCATACCCGTATGAAATGTTGTTAGGGAGACCTTGGTTTCGGATTGCTAAAGTCAGGCAGGATTGGGGTCTGAATGTGGTGTTGATCACAAAGGGGAAAAAGCAATTGACAATCCCTATGCGGGGAAGAAGAAATATGTCACTACAGGAGAAACCACTCATGGCTCAGACAATTAATTTAGCGGACGAGATCGAAGATGATGAAGAGGAAAAGTTTTTGCAAGCAAATCCAACAATGGTACCGGTACTAGAGGTTGATGTCGCAGGAGTATTAAGGATAGTCTGGTTGTGCAGAATGTTGAAGGGCCAGTTCCAGGTGAACAGGTTGCAGGTGCACACATACAAAAGATATTCGAGCAAAGTATGGAAATTCCCATACAACAGCGGGTGACACAACAAGAGAACGAAATAATAAGTGAAAGGTATAGAGCATGGTTTGCATCAACATCGGATTAATTTGAAGACGAATGCAGTACCCGTAGCGTAGCAAAGATATAGAATGAATCCTAACTTTGCTAAACAGGTGAAGGAAGAAATTGATAAACTACTGGCAGTCAGATTTATCAAGCCTGTGAATCAGGTGACTTGGCTATCTCCTATTATAGTGGTCTCGAAAAAGAATGGGAAGCTCAGAATTTGTGTCAATTATAGAAAGTTAAATGCGGCAACGGTTACAAACCCGTTTCCTATGCCGTTTTGTGATGCAGTGTTGGACGCAATAGCAGGGCATGAAATGTATAGTTTTTTGGATGGATTTTCAGGGTATAATTAGATCAGTGTTGCTGAGGAGGATTAGCATAAAACAACATTTATCACTGAATTTGGTGCTTATGTGTTTACATTCATGAGTTTTGGCTTGAAGAATGGACCGCCATCGTTCAATTATGTAGCCCATAAAGTGTTTGAACCTTATCTACAGGATTTTATGCAAGTGTTTGTGGATGATTTTTCGGTCTTTGGTAAGATGATTCAGCATTTGCTACACCTGAAGTCATGCGTTGACAGATGTCGGCAGTTTAGGATGGTGTTGAATCCTTTTAAGAGTGTTATTGCCGTCAGAAGTGGTATTTTATTGGGCCATGTTATCTCGCAAGAAGGGATGGCTATTGATATTAAGAAGATTGAAGCGATTAGCACAACTAAAGCTCCGACCAATGTGAAAGAAGTAATGCGGTTCGTGGGTCAGATTAAGTGGCATTCCAGATACTTAAGGTATTTAGCAAATATTTCTCTACCGTTGATGCATTTGACCAAAAAGGATGTTCCATTTGTGTGAAAGAGAAGAGAGAAAAAGCCAGAGAGGTAGGTGTGAAAGAGACTGTGAAATGGGGTAGGTTTCCCAGGGACTAGTGAAATGGGGTAATTCCTGCAAGGAATTAGGCTCAAAGTCTGACCTCTCGTGAGATTCGGCACTCTCATGTTCTCCATAAATGGAAGGAATGTCTTGTGGGAATTGATCGTGCGCGTCATCCACAAGTTCAATTGGAGGTGGATCTGCACTGTCTTTAGCCCATTTCTCTTCTTGAATCTCTGGCAAGAATTCTGGTGAATACCGATTCATAGAAGAAGAGGTGTCTGGCTCAGTGGAATTAGGCACATAAGCTTCCTGGGGAGGAATGCTGATTCTATCACTTGCCCTCTCCTTAGCCTAGGAGGCGGCTCCTTTTCCACACTTTGCAAGTAACCTCCAGTCTATCTAATAGACCATCAAAATGCAATGGCGTTCTAGTGGAGTCAGAGCCATTGAACACACGACTAGCTTCGAACATAGCTTGTGCAAATTCTACCATCTTAGAACAAAGTTTTGTTCTCTCTATCTCTAGATCCACTCTAGGATAACATTTGTCATGATCTCTCATGCTTGGCCCCTCCTGGATTCTAGCCTCATATGCTTTAAGCATCATGTCTAGATCCTCAGGAGTGGGATCGGCTAGGACTGATCCTACTCTGCGTGGTGGGTGGGTTACATGTGGTGGATTACAATGTTGGGGAATGGAAGGTGATGGGTTGGAGGGACATGGAAAGGGGGGTCGTGGGGTAGTTTGAGAGTGGTTTTGAGATGCGAGTTCACTTATCTTTGCTTTGGTTTCTGTTGCTCTAGCACAATGGTGAGAACCACGTTAAGAAGCTTCACCTCCTTAATGTCAATCCGCGGAAGAGATAGGAGTGATATGAAGATCGTGAATGTGAGATGAAGTGAGAGTGAAGGTGAGAAGCATAGAAGTGCACACACACATGCACACACACTACGAAGAGACAAGCAAGACACAATGGAAGGTGGGAAATTAGCTCTATTACTCAAGAACACTCTTACAAGCTCAAAATAGCTCTAAGCTCTTCTCTACTCTAACAAGCTAACACTAACCAACCTCAAAAATGAGCTCTCTAGCTCTTTTTATAGTTTGTAGACTAGTTTTGACCGGTTTCACATCTAGTGACCGGCATAGTTAAAAATTAGGTCCTAGATGCTATTTGGAAGGGTAAACGGTATCTAAAAATAACGAGAATTGGTACACGCATTCTACCTAAGCTCTTCAAGCTCGAGGACTCCTCGGCTTGCACAAAATGGAGCTATGGATTACAAAATGGGGTTTTCTATGTTACATATGTTACAATAGTGATAAAAATCACTGTTGGAGGTTTTTGGAAAGTATTTGAAAACATAATTCTTTGAAAAACGATTCGACTGGCTCCCTGCTCTGTCGTTACATGCTTCCGTGTCGTCTGTGCCTCTGGCTGCTTCCAACACCCCCCTCCCTCTCGCTTCTGTCGTCCCTGACAGAACCTTGCTGTGAGGTCTGCCGGATATAGTTCTGTAGGAGGTCTTGAGCGAGGGTGTGCTCGGAGATACGAATGCCTCGGGCCAGATCTGCCTCGAGTTTCTCCCAGTCGATTGGTTGCGGTTCTTCCGGTGGCGGGAGCTGATAGTGTGTGGAATAGACCATTCGTTCACAGGCAAATAAGTGTAATAAATGTGTAGGCCTGCTTATGAATACCTCTGAATGGTATTCCCAGAAGCCGGTTGTGAACATCTCTTCGAATGTCTGCTTGTAGCACGCTGGTAGGTACTTTATTCTGCAGTGCCAGGCATAACACACCCGTAGCGATGGCGTTGTACTCATATCATATACCAGATCGAAATTGCCATGCTCAAAGCCCGGGGTGTTGACATGGGGTGCCTTGACGCGTCGGAAGACTTTAAAAATCATTTGCATCATGTCAAAAATTTTGACAGTCATATGCGCCGCTATATCATCCATATGCTTTAATCTAGGGAGCCAGTGGCGAATTGTAGCCATCATGTAGCCAACAGTTGGTAACTCAATCGGTGGCTTAAAATAGGGGTAATTCAACTAGTCTTGGCACTGCTTATTGTTTTGTACCTTAATAGCAAAGGCAGTCCAGGAGCGGCGTCGTGGCACTGGTCCCCAACACGGGTTGTACTTTAAGTGCAAAGGTGCCTTTACCCATGTACTCATCATCTCTGGATACTGCTGTAGTAAATTTTTTCGCCACTCTGGTTGATAGATCCTTCCTTTCTGTGCATCTGGTGGTAGATCAGCCGCCTCGAATTGAGTTGCATGCGATGGTTTCTTACCTGTCTCTTTCTCAATGGCTAACTGGTATTCGGCCATTAACATGAAATACGGTTTATACTGTAGCTCATGCCCAGATATGTATCGTCGCGGGGCCAAATGAGCAAAGAATGGAGACTGTAATATTCTTTCTTCTATCATCGCCATGGCATGTAATTGTGCCTCTACTCTAGCTGAGTGCGTTGTTCCAAGTTCCTCAATAGTCTTCATCCACGCGGGGGTCGGAAGTTCGTACGTCATCTGGCCTTCGGCCGTGACGCGTCCGCCTGGGATGGGTTGTGGCTCGTATGCTTCTTCAAACGTTTCCTCCACCGGGATGGTGACCGTTTCTTCCTCAGCTGGTAGCTCAGGTGGGGAATCTGGCCTTGGTGGTGCTTCGTATACTGCAATCCTTGATTCAAGGTTCGATACCTGGGCCCGTAATGTGTTGAGTTCCTCTAAGATGTCAGGAGAGGGGTCCACAGGTGCTGGTATGTCTTGGTGTGCCGGTTCTCGTAACTGGAGTAATTTGTGATCTTCTTTGAGTTTCTGGAACTCCTCGTTCATGCGGTCATATTCATCTAGCAATCTCACATGATCGTCTAGTAGCATCCTCATCGAGTCTAAAGGAATGGCTTTGAACCTGCTAGGACTGAGTGGTTGGTCTGGGTGGTGGAGCGCTGCTTCTAAGTTTTCTCGGTTCTGATCCTGTAAGCGCTGGTTTTCTTCCTTGGCGGCTGCTAGGTGTCTTCGTAGTAAGCCCATGTTTCGTGTTAGCGTTGCATTGCGGACTGTCTGGGCTCTTAATAAATTATCTAGGTCAGCAGTGGCTTCCTTGGTCTTCTCTTCGCCTTCTAGTTCCAATTTGTGATATGCCTCGCGTAATTCCTGGTATCGGGTGTTCAGAGAGGCATTCTCAATAGACAATAAAGTAAGCTGCGACTGTAAGTCATTGGTTGTCCTCTGCAGCTGCTGATAATTATCACCAAGAGATGTGAACTCATCTCTTACTTGCGTCATACACATGAACATCTGTCGGAATGCATTATCTACAGTGGGTGATAGTATTAACGGGGTGCTAAATGAAGATGCAGTTGGTGTAGATGCAACGGGAACGGGGAATGGGGATGGGAAGGTGGATGATGTAGTGATTGTTGAAAATTGGGATGTGCCTAAAAATGTTTGTGCCGTGAGTGAAGGTAGTGATGGTGCAGTGGGTGGTGAGATGTCCATGTCAGTGGACGTATCTAGTGCGGTGACCATGAATATGGGTGTGATCGTGGGTGCTCGTGCTGGTGTAAATACGGGATTTACAAAGGTTGAGGGGTAATTCATTGGGGGGCTGGCTGGAGCAGCTTGGTGGAAAGGGGAAAGAGGGGTTACAGTGGGTCGGGGAGGTGAGACGGGGGAGAAGGTTAATGGCAGTGGGAATGGGAAAAGGGGTCTTGGAGTTGTGGGGAAAGATGGAAAAGATTGATGAAGGAATGGGTTGGATAGAAAGGTGGGTGTGGGAGGGGGTAGACTAGGGCTAATGGGTGCGGGAATTGTGGCGTTAGTGGTCGTAAAGACAATTTCTGCAACACCACCGGCAAATGAAGATGTTGGTCTGGGGGAAGGAGGGTGAAGAGGGGAGGCTGGATGGATGGACGGTGATGGAGGAGTGGTTGGGGTGGTCGGTACTTCAGTGACTACTGAGGTATGTACAGTTGTAGCGCGGGGTGGGGAATCTACAAGGATGGTTTCTACTGCCACCGAACTTTCGGGGACGAGGCGTGCCTCCCTGGCTTGTTCTGAAGATTGTGCTCCGGTTGATACACGAATGTATTCGCCGGGCTTTGAAAGTAGTCGTACTCTGCGGGGGTCAAACTGTGGTAGTGGCTTTCGTTGCAAGTACCTGAGTGCTTCGTTGGAGCCTACTGATTTGACTAACTCTTTGAATCCTTTGATGTATGCGTCCTCGAATCCGCCTGTGACAAGTTCTTGTTCTATTATTGTTTGACTCTCTTCCTCTGTCAGCTTTTTGCGTGCCTAAACTTTTTCCATAGTTCTATACAGCTTCTTGATAGCTAGTGTGTAAGCCGCTGCTTCGTAAGTTTCATCTTCATGGGTACTTGTATCACCATGTGTGTCTGTTTGTTGGCCTTGGCCATCTTTCTGTTCATGCTCTTGGGATTCCTGTGTTCCCTGGCTAGCTTCGTCGTCACCTTTGTCGTCATCGGTCGCTGTCCTTTTGTCATCAGAGCTGGACACGATCTGTCCTTGTGGCTAATCCCTGGGTGTGGTAGGGTAGCTAGGCCTTTCAAATTCTTCAGAAAACATTTGTCCTTCTGAAAACTGGAACTCATTGGAGAATGCATCGGGCATCTCAAAATCAAAAGTTTGGTCCAGTGGCTCTGCTTCTCCTGGTTCTAAATGCGGTATTGGAAAAGAGAAAGCTTCCGCACCAATAGTGGTGGGAAGTTCAGCTGCTGTGGTGATAGGTTCTGTGGTTGTGGCTGCTTGGGGTGCGACAGTACTGGTGGTGCCTTCCGGCGTGACTGGTCTTGATAACCGTATACGAATTGGTGGTACCGTGGGAGTGGCTGCTGATGGTGACTGCTCTGGAGATGGTTGTGGAGAGGGTGATTCTGGGACTTGTAGGCACGGGATAGTACCTCTCATCCGCTTTCCGGCTCTGCCTTTGCTAGACTTTCTAGCCTTCCTAGTGGTCCCTTTGAATGCTTTCAGTTCCTCACTGTTCATGGCACGCTCTATGGGTAAATCATATGCCAAGCACATATATATGATCCTGGTGAGGCCGCAGCACCCATTGATTACCTTCTTTCGCTCCCACCTATGTTGTGCCAAATAGAGCTGATCAATGATCCAGCTAGCTAGATCAACCGTTTGAGGTCCAGTACATGCTAAGTATAATCCAAACCAGATTCTCTTGTGGGGCATGGTAAAACGATCCTGAGCTGGGAAAGCAAAGTGCTGCATGCATATCCGTAATGGCTTAGAGAGCTCAGGTGTTATAGCAGAAATATCCTCCCACTTAGTTACGTCACCACGTTTCATCTGTTCTGGGACTAGCCGTTCTTTCTCCGTTGGAGTGTGTGTTCCATGAATCTTGATGGCAGCTCTGATTAAATCCTTCGAAAGATGAAATCTTTTGTAAGGTGGATCATCCACTAAAGAAGGCAAAATAAAGGTTCCTGGGATGTCCTTATTCTCTGAGGCCAGCAAAGTGGTGATTAAATAATAACACCTATAAAAGTTAGGTTTGGGCAGAGGATCACTGAAATACTCCGTGAAGCCGGCTCTAGCCCAAACATGAGTTAAGTCCTGGGTGTTCTGTAGGCCTTCGAATTCTCTTGAGAAGAATTGATACTTGCCCCATGTGCGGTCATCAAATGTCATATTTGCTTCAAAAATGAAGTCAGCATCAGCTAATGGTCCTGCTAGGCCTTGGAACCAGTGAGAGTTACGGTGTATCTTCTCTGTGTATCCCATAGGTGGGTTATCGATTGGCATGGGTCCCGGAAATCCTTGGAACTCTGGCGGTGGAGCAGTCGGGTGGGATTCTGCTCGTAAAACATTGAGGGGCACTGCAGCTACGCTGGGGCCTTCTTCCGATGGTCCTTCTTCGGTTTGCATGATGACTGATGAGCTAATGGAAAAGATCTGCTACAAAAGATTAACACATTAGTATGGAAATTAATTATGATCCCATTAAGGTGAGACCACAATCCTTTTCCATAACCGATGTGTAACCCGTGTAGCCAAGTGTCGTGAAGTGATTGATGCAATGATCTTTTTGCAGAGCTAATGCAGGTCTCTAGACACCTACATGGTCATATTATGCATACATTTCTTGATGAGCCGTTATTATGCATGATGTGGGGTTTGGGTGTATGAATTTATACAAGGTTTGGTTGAGGGTGAATTAGTACAAGGGTGGAGTTTAAACGGGGTGGGAAAATTGTTAGATAATGGGGTACAAGAAGACGTCTGGATACGTTTCGGTATCCATTTCCTAAGAGTCTTGGAGTGGGTGGTATGTTTCTGCTGAGGTACAAAAAGTGGTATCGGGTTTGGTGGTATTGAAGGATGAAAAGGTTTCTGAGGGGTATATATTACATGGCTTGAGGGTTGGGATATAATACATTGTTTGGGTACCCAAATCTGCATGGGTGTGGGTCTATGGATAAGATATTTCTTGGCGATCCAAATCTGTCGAGTACTGGTACGTGTAGAAGAAGATCGAGGGGACTTTGGATGCGAACTCTGCTTCTGTTGCAACTTTATCCTGTTCTCGTCTGTAGTGTTGCCAATAGCCTGTGGTTGCTGTCCTTTTTGCACCCATATTTGTTTCGTGCCACTTGTTCTGTGATGTTGATACTGCTGCTTTCCTTGCCTTATCTGGTGGTGTCGTCGGTCTGGGTTCCTCTGTTGTGGTTGACTCATTCGTGGTTGGGTTTGAGAGGTCCATTGGACGCTCTGCTTTGGAAAAGAAGGGAGATCCAACACTTGCGTGACCTGCCCATTAGGAAGTGATTCGTTCTTTATCTTTAATCTAGGCCAGTCCGCAGCAAGTTTGGAAGGATGAGCACCGCAGGGTGTTGTGCTCATTCGGCTGCTGATGCAGCCCATCTGACCGCTGATTGTGTTCAACTGCCCTAGCGGTTGGGTGGCTGCCCCTTCTAGTTTGTAGGAAGCCCTAGGGAAGATCTCCTGTCGTCCTTCTGATTGACAATTGTCCCTAGCCAAGCCCGAGTGGGTTGGTGTAGACGTAACGTGACTAGTTTGACCCAAGATCTTCCGGTCTTCCGTCGCATGCGTTTCATAGGGTCTAGGGTTACAAACCTCAATCGGAATGCAATTAGGGAAGTCAAGCGGTATCACTCGCTTCTGTTCTAAGGTTCCAATTTGTAAGGAGCCTTGTCTAAGATTTAGGTCCACTGAGTGATCGTATAGCCAATCTTGGCCAAGGATTAGGGGTTCTATCAGGTCGTCATCATGGCACACTAGTAGCTTCGCTGTCATGGTCACATCCTTAATGAGGATAGGAAGGTCCACCTCACCCATGAAAGGGGTTTCCATGCCTCCTAGGCCTATGAGGTATGCCTCAATTGGCCGCATTTCTATTCCTGAATCCTTATAGTGGGACCATCTAATCGCACTAGTCGCAGCACCTGAGTCAATTAAAGCCCTGAGCTCTTAGCAAGGGTTGCCGTGCTCTAGCCTAACTGTAATGAATGGTCTCCTGTCCACTATACTAGGATGAGTGGTTGACTTTACTTGAAACATGGCCATGGGATATCTGGGTGTAGTTTCCAGATGGTTATAATGTTCTCTCCCTAGTCCTTGTCTTCTTAACTTCATGCGTTTAATGCGTTCTATTGCTTCTGCCTGAGCTTCCGCTCGTATTCTATTTTCTTCCTCCTTACGCTTCTTTGCCAACGTGAGTCGTCTAAGCATATCCTCAGTAAGAGGTTCCTGATATAGCCTGACTCTACAGCCACTAATGTAATTAGGCATTATATCTCCTTCTAAAGTGGCGAATTGTACTGCTCCACTCGTTGAGAGTCTGTTAATGATCATAGGTCCATAACCTCGCTTTTCTAACTTACGTGCGTGTTGCTTTAGCGTATATACTAGAACTAAATCTCCTTCTTTTAGGCCTTTATCTTTCACATGTGCATCAAAATATGCTTTCTGTCGCTTCTTCGCTGCATATATTCCTGCTGCTGCCTTTAGCCTGGTTTCTCCTAATCGCTCCAAGTCCATTATTCTCGCTGATAATTCATGGCCGGTCCACTGATGTTCTTGTGCAACCTTAAGGGTCGGTATCAAAAAGTCCAAAGGAAGCACTACATTCTGACCAAAAACCATATGAAAGGGAGTTGCATTGAGTACGGTCTTGTAGGCCACTCGATATGCCCAAACAGCGTGGTGTAACTGTTTGTCCCAATCTGAACGTTTGTTGTTCACGAGTTTCGTCAGTACGTTACAAAGGATCTTATTAGTGCTTTCAGCCTGACCATTGGCCTGAGGATGATATGGTGCGGATTTCTTGTGAATCACCATAAAATCCTGTAACAAATATTCAATGACTTGGTTTAGAAAGTGAGTGCCTCGATCGCTCACTAACTCTATAGGCAATCCATATCTTGTAAAGACATTCTCAAATAAGAATTTTGCAGTTGTGTGTGCATCATTCTTTTTCGTGGCTTTTGCCTCTACCCATTTCGTAAGATAATCTGTGGCAACAATAATGTATTCAGCATGTGTACCTTTTGCAGGGGGGTTAATGGGTCCTACAAAGTCTATACCCCACTTTGAAAATGCACGTCCGCCCATCATGGGTTTCAATGGCATTTCATCTCTGCGAGTAGGAGACTGAGTTCTTTGGCACACATCACATCTCTTAACATAGGTATGAGCATCCATGTGCAGAGTGGGCCACCATAATCCTGCAAAGAGGATGGCTTTGATTATCCTATCGGGTCCAAAATGACCTCCTGCAACACCTTGGTGTGCAGTCTCTAGTATGCTCAGATAATCGCTCTCATGAACACATTGTCTTAGATATCCATCTCGTCCTCTTTTGTATAGGTTATCGCCAATAAGTGAATAATCTTGAGCTTCCTGCTCTAGACTGCGTTGTCGAGCTAAGGTCATACCTTGAGGGAATGTGTTCGTCCTCAAGTATGTCACTAACTGTTCACTCCAGTCTGGTGTGAGAGACACGTGATATAATGTAGCATGCTCTACTGGTGGTCTTTCACAACAAACGTTGCATTCCTTACACAACTTGTAGACATCTGCTTCCATCGTAGGCCAATATACTCCTAATCTATGCAGAGTCTATAATGTTCGATGTTTTGAATGATGTTGCTTTAATGCACCTATGTGTGCTAATTGCAACCAATTCGCATGTTCTGATTCATCTACACAACAAGCAAGAATCTTTTGATTATCCTGTTTATATATGCTTCCTGCTATGATTTGGTATCTTTGAGACTTGGTAATCTCTCCCTCTTTGAGCTTTATCCTAGGATTCTTGGGTCCGTACGTGAGAATAGGGACTATAGGCTTAGCCCATTCTGGTGCTATCTCAAGGTTAAACAAGTATGCATCTGGTAGATCATCCGCTACTCCTTGAGGAGCTTCTCCTGAGGTTAATCTTGAAAGGTGGTCAGCTCTAAGATGTGTCTTTCCTTTCCTGACTACTACTTCAAAATCATACACCATGAGTAATAGAAACCAACGTATCAGTCGTCCGGTGTTACATGGCTTGTTGACTAAGTACAATAGTGCTTGATGATCTGTAAAGAACTTGAACTTATTGGCCAACAAATAGTGCCTAAACTTCTTTACTGCGTAGATCATCCCTAATCCTTCTCGTTCCGTCGTGGTGTAATTTCTTTCTGCTGTGTTTAATTGTCTGCTCGCGTAAGCTATGGGGAGATCTATGTTACCTTCATTCGTGGGTTGTGCTAACACACATCCTATGGCGTAATTGGATGCATCCACATGTACATGGAATGGCTTACTCCAATCTGGGGTAGTCAATATAGGTGCTGAGCACAAGCGTCGTTTAAGTTCATTGAATGAATTTTCACATTCATCTGTCCATTCAAAATTGGTCAAAAGAGAGTACAAAGGCTTGGCTATGATTGCATACATGTGTATGAATCTCCTATAATAACCGCAATGGCCCATAAATGCCTGTACCTCTTTCACATTAGTTGGTCTAGGTAAATCTGCAATTACCTTCACCTTTTCTTCATCCGTAGAGATTCCATTTTTTGACACAATGTGTCCTAGAATTTTGCCTTGTCTGACCATGAAAACACACTTTTCTGGGTTCAAACAAACCTGATATTCTCGACATTTGTCAAATATTTGTCTTAACTCTGGGATATGTGTCTGTCTTGCATTTGAATGAGCACATAGGTCATCGACATAAACTTCCAAACTCTTGCGTAGGAATTCCTTGAAAACATGACACATGAGTCGCTGGAAAGTGGCGGGTGCATTTGTTAAGCCAAATGGCATCACACGAAATGCAAATATGCCCCATTCAGTGGCAAATGCCGTCTTGTGTTGGTCCTCTGGAGCAATGGCTACTTGATTATAACCTGAGAATCCATCAAGAAAGCTGTAAACTTCCTTGCCCGCAACTCTTTCCAATAGATGTTCCGTGATAGGAAGAGGATAACTGTCTCTAATCATTGCGGCATTAACTTTTTTAAGGTTAATACACACACACAATTTTCCATTCTTCTTGGGCACAACCACAATGGGGGATACCCATTCGGTATGCTCAATTTCGTAAATGAATCCTGCTTCTATCAAGCGATCTATCTCCTCTTTAATCTTCGCAGCGTAGTTATCATTGTACGTGTACGGTTTCTGTTTTGTCGGTTTTGCATCTGGAGTCATAGGGATTCTATGAGAACATATATCTGGATCTACTCCTTTCAAATCTTTGTAACTCCACGCAAAAACATCTCTATATTCGCGCAATAGGGCAACTAGCTCTTCTTCTTCTTCCTTCGTCAAATCATGCACTATGTATGTACATTTTTCTTCTTCTCCTTCGATAGCAACTATTATTTTCTTAGTTTTCTCTCGGTTATCATATACTTGTCCGTCATTCGCTCTTCTATTAGGCATTCGTACCATGATTCTTCTATCTTCGATTTCATATTTCTTGAAGTTCTCGGGTACTTCAAACAAAGATTCTTCTTTTTCTGACATGTTCTCTTTCTTCTTTCTTTTCTTGCCTTCACTCTTGTTAGTCACTTGAGTGGCTATTCTCACATCATTCATTATTTCTTCGTGTCTTTGAGGATGAGTTTCTACTTCGAAAAAATATTCTTCCTCTGATGCAAAGGGTGGGTCCATGATAATTGATTCTAAGTCAAAATCGCTTGCATCCTCAAATGCATCAGTGTTAGGTTCACACTCTTCTAAAATTGCATCGCCCATGATTGGCTCTATCGTGAAAACTGAAATGTCATAGCCATCCTCGTCACAGTGGGGTGTCCATTGTTCTTCATTGATGGCTACATCCATGGTTGCTAGGATTTCTGCCCAACCATGGGGTTCAAACTCTTGGTCTGGAAATACTACAGGTGCATAAGCTGGATCCTGAAGGGTTCTTGGATGTTGTTCTGCACCTAAGGTCCTGGCTTCTAATCTTTCTTCCTCTTGTTTGGCTACTTTACACATCCATAAATGAGTATCCTCATGCAACCAAGAAGGATCTGATTCTAATGAGTGCACGGATTCTGTTTCTACTGGTGTCTTATGGATGGTATTCCATTGTATTGGGGGTACATCTCGATGTGAATAGTCTTTAAGATTGACTTTGGTAGTCACTCCTAAATGTTGCATGTACAAAGAATTAGTTCCCCAATCTTGTACAATTTGCAACTGACGCATGAATGGTCCTCCCAATATCATCTCATAAGCATGATTTTTTGCAAAGTCACAAATGGCGAAAGTATGCTCAAATTCTACGCCACAAGTGGTGAGAGATATGCCTTCTAGTAAGCCTAATGGGTTTTCTATGTGTCCATCAGCCATTTGTAGCTTCATTCTGGTGGGTCTCAATGTTGGCTTACCCCAACGTTTCCATAAGGCGGTGGTAGCTATGGCTACTCCGGCTCCTGAATCTAAGATGGCTTTCGTGGTGTAGCCCTGATGGGTTATCGGAAGATAAGTGTTACCTTCCTCTCCTTCGCTCACATCTCCAATCTTTTCTACGGGTATCTCTGGTACCTTATTTTGTGATCCTATTTGTGAGGGAGTAGTAGCAAGCTCAAGGAATTGATTTGCTACATGTTTCCACAATTCTGGTTTTACCTTTAACAACTCCTCCAGAGTGAGATTACATTGTACTTTGGTATTCTTGATCACTTCCGTGTTTCTAGGGATTACTGATTCTTCATTCCTCACTATTATCGTGGGTGCTCTCATACCAATAGACTTTGCTTCCCAAGGTCCTGTGAACTGAGGTAATTCTTGTAAAGAATTAGATTCAAATCTTGTGTGTTCACTCAGTTGTTCTTCCTCTACCTCATCGTATATAGAGGGAATGTCTTGGGGAAATTGTTCCTGCAAGTCGTCTATTTCTTGAATAGGAGGATGGGTTCCTTGTTCCTTTCTCCATTTCTCTTCTTGGATCTCTCTCAAAAATTCATGTGAGTACCTATGTATGGAAGACAATTTGTCTTGACTTTCTGAGTTGGGTACTTGAGACAGGGATGGTGCATTCCTTTCCTGTGTCTCTGGGACAATAGGGTTCCTATGCTGATTTTTTTTCTCTTTGCTTTCTATCAAATATTCTAGCCTCTCCATTAGTCCTTGAAAGTGTAATTCCGGTTTTGCCATGTTATTCCAATTAAGATATCTAGAGGCTTCGAACAAAGCTTGTGCTAGTTCTACCATTTTCATGCAAAGTTTAGTTCTCTCAATTTCTAGATCAGCTCGAGGGTAGTTTTTGCTCATTTTGGCTACTTGAGGTCCTTCTTTTAATCTAGCCTGATATGCACGAAACATCATGTCTAGATTTTCTGGTATGGGTTCCGCTAAAACTGATCCTGATTTCTGGGCTGGATTCTCTTGATTCAATTCTTGTGAAGTCAATTCTTGGATTTTGGCTCTAGATTCCTTCAAACTTCCTTCCAACTCAGTTATCTTTTTACTCCATTTTCTCTTTATCCTTTCTCTAGAATCTTTCCAAGATTTCGTCTTTTTACTACTAGATTCTGCAACTTCACTACTTCCGGCTATTTTCTCCTGATTAAGCTGTTGGTTCTGTAAGAGCACCTGGGCTCTTGTGATAGCTTGGATAGGCACGTATGTAGGGTTGGATCCCTCTGCGTTATTTACAATACCTATCACATTGATCGGTGTCACATTTGTAGCATTAACAGGGTTCTTAGGACAATCTTTGATGATGTGCTCTTTGCCACAATCCGCACAAAAGCCTTGGATGTTATAGTACTGTGATTGTCCTGCTATCGGGGGGTGTGGACAATCCTTTATGAAATGATCTCCTTGGAACCTAAAGCATGGTCCTCTAGGGCCCTGTGGTCTTTGTTGTCTCAATTGGGGCCGTGGATTTGGGTTTGTGTACATCACATTAGCATAGTCGGGCTCCCAACTAGGTTCCACTGGTGGACTATCATAATGATATATCTCCACATGTTCTGGTGACTCTGTGTAATAAGCGGGTGGACTATCTACATGCGTAGAGTCAAAACTGTTTGAGTGTGGGTCACTTTCTGTGATCAAAGGTGAAGAAGGCACTAAGGACCTACTTAGATTCTCTTCTGCAGCAGCGTATTTCACTGAGATGACATTCGCTGGTGGGGGGGGCTGCTGAGTTAAGACGGGTTGAGGTCTCTGTTGAGCCTGGTATGGGTAGTTCTGAGGAGGCCTATAGTAATAAGGCTGAGCATTGTATTGGCCTTGATACCTTCCTGGCTGTGGGTATGCTTGCGGATAGTTCTGTCTCACGGTTTGTTTGTTGTATGTGCAGTCCTGAGCCGTGTGATTCGTGTATCTTCTCTCAATTGTACAATATTGGCCACTAGGGTTGGCTTGTGGTTGTGGTGCATTGGGACACACATTTGCCATATGGTCACCACCACAGGTGTAACAACGCTTGTTCATTAGTACCCTAGGTTTGCTAGAAACTCCTAGTTTCTGGGCCACTTTTTCTGCTAGGTCTTCTATTGAGCTAGACAATTTTGTGGATGCTAGAGATGAACAGTCAGAGTCCTTATATACCTTTGAGAGTTCCAACTCGTCTCCTAAGTTGTCCTCAATGTCTATACAAATTCTTACACATTGCTCTAGCGTTCTGGGTTCTTTTAGGTACACGTAGGAGCGTAGTTTAGAGCTCAACAAGCCATCTAGAAACAATGACACTTGCTTAGCTTGTGAGGGTAGCTCTTGCATTGGACATCGTTCAACATATTGTCTAAACCTACGTCCTGCCAGTCTAACTGTTTCTTGAGGGGTCTGTTTAAAGCTATGAATCAACGAAGACGTGTCATGTCTAATCCCACTTTTAGAGAATTCGGTGATGAATGACTCTAAAAAGTGATGGATGTCTCTAAATTGCCTTTGTTGCAGAGGTTGGAACCAAGTTAAAGCTATATTCTTTAACGTTAGTCCAAATGCGTTGTATTGCGTGAACATGTCTTCAACTTGTTCTGCTCTTAGTACTTGCTTGAATTCTGCGACATGGTCATAGGGATCTCCTGTCCCATCAAAGTAATTTTTCATGGATTTCACTAACTGAGTGGGTCTCAATATTCTTGCGTGTTCACGTGGTCTAGGTAGAGGAAAATCATCTCTACCACCTGGTATTCCATGATCTCTTTGTCTATCTGCTCTATTAGTGTCCGTGGTTGTTGTATCTCTCCCTATGGGATGAGTGAAGCTTACTTCCGGTCTCTCTTTATTTTTTTCTCTTTGATTTCCATGGGCTGATGATGTTCTTGCCCCTTGTTGACTTGTATTCATGTTCGTTCTAGATGGAGGGAATACCAATTCACCTCTCCATGTGTACGTGTTTTTAGCGCAGTCAGGCACCACAAAGACTCTTTCTGAAGTCTCATCCAGGTATACAACCTTTCCAGGTGTATCCGGGTCCTTGAACTCGTATATGGTGATGATACCGACCTCACTAAGTAGTTCGGTCTTGTATCTCCAAAAGGCTTCATCAGTTTCTTTATTTACAAACAACTCTATGCTTCTGTTGTCCTGAGGGATCCATTCTGGGATTAGTACTCATGTCAGTACAGATTTCCCTCTAGGTGTTCTAGGCTCTTCTAATGGTTCCTTTCCTTGAGATTTTGCTTCCGTCTCTGGTTGAATCACGCCAAACTCGTTGGCATTGTTTGGCTGCGTACTTAAGATGTACATCGTTCCTTCCTTGTCTATGTACGCGTCTCTCTCGAATTTCACCACTGGATGTTCCAATCCAATGGGTTGATCGGGGTTGTGCATTTGCACCACTTGCCTTCGCAAACCATCCTCATAGATGCGAGCACCTAATCGGTTGGTTCGGAGAAACTCTAGTTGTGTCCTATAGGGTCCTTCTGGCTTTTCTAAATAGGCTACATTCGACCCTCCTTCCGGTTTTTCTGTGCTAAATGCCATTTCTGAATCACTAGTATCTGAGCTCTCGTAGGGATAATTACTATTCAATTGCTGAGCCCACGATCGTGCAGTAGTTCTTACACTTGCCTCTGATGATCTAAGGCTTCGTCGGTCTGACTTACCTATATGTTTGCCCGATCTAAGGTTCATTAATTTTCTTCCTTGCACACTCAGTACACGCTCAGATCGTCACCGATTCTTTGTTATTACTGTCTTGATTTTTAGATTTCTTTAGATTCTTGTCTTAATGTATGCGTCAGGAATTCGACTTTCCGTTATAATTTTGAGTTCTCGTTCCGTCAGACTTAGGTTCTTTCCTTTAGGTTTTCGTGTCACACACCTTTACTTTAGTCTTGAACTTGATAAATTTAACTCTCTTGAACTTGAGGCGTTCCTATCGTCGTTAATCCACAACACTACCGTTTAGCCTAAGCTAAGAATTGACTGAGGGGGTTGAGTAATCTTCCAACCTCGAGTCAGCTTTTCTGGTTGCTCTGATGCCCAAGAAGCCGCGCTTCCCAAGCTTTATGCCCTTCACTGCCTTGCCTTGGTTGCCTTCGATTGCCCTTGCTAGACCTGGAAAAATCCAATATTAGACCAATTCACAGTTGGATGATCAAGCACTTGAGTATATACACCTTTTAAGTCCCTTCCCTTTTGCCCAACTTTTCAATGTTTGCCCCCTGGCTTTCAAGTCCCAAACTAGGTCAACCTCAAAATAGCTTATCTAAAAATAGATGTACTAGGTCACGTAGTACTCGTCAAGAGCTTTCTAATGAGCTATTAAGCTCAAAAAACGGACTTCGGATGAAAAAGTTATGACCGTTCAGGCCCTGGGGGGTAAAAACTGACAAACCGATGTTTCTCCAAATATGAGCTAAGGGGTCTCCTATGAGTCTAATCACCCAAAAATTTCCCAAAAATAGCCCCAAAATTGGCCAAAAAATGAAACCCTAAAATTTGCAATGGGGTGCACAATCGCGATGGTCTGAGATGATCGCGATGGTCTGGGACCGTCGCGATGGCGTGAGGGTGCACCGTCGCGATGGCATGAGGGTGCACCGTCGCGATGGCGTGAGGGTGAACCGTCGCGATGGCGTGAAAGTGCACAATCGCGATGGTCTGAAATTGCACCGTCGCGATGGCGTGAAAGTGCACAATCGCGATGGCGTCAGTCAGCGGTCAACGTGGACAATCGCGATGGTCCAAAGTGAACCGTCGTGATGGTCTGAGCGCGATGGCGTGAGCCAATCGCGATGGTGTGAGCGCGATGGCGTGAGCCAATCGCGATGGTCTGAGCGCGATGGCGTGAGCCAATCGCGATGGTCTGAGCGCGATGGCGTGAGCCAATCGCGATGGTCTGGATTTTCGAAGTGTCGCGATGGTGTAAGGGTGTCGTCGCGATGGTCTGAAGTGCACCGTCGTGATGGTCTAGATTGCCACGTGGCACCGTCGGCGCGATGGCGTGAGCCAATCGCGATGGCGTGACACAATCGCGATGGTCAGAGACCGTCGCGATGGTCCACCAAACTATGAATTTTTGCAATG
Source organism: Ceratopteris richardii (assembly GCA_020310875.1). Classification (NCBI taxonomy): domain Eukaryota; kingdom Viridiplantae; phylum Streptophyta; class Polypodiopsida; order Polypodiales; family Pteridaceae; genus Ceratopteris; species Ceratopteris richardii. Next base: position 164,773,576 of record CM035411.1, on the reverse strand, counting down.
CAGATGTGGATTCGTAGAGGCGCTGGTGTCGCCTACACACTGGTGTGGTCGCTTACCAAAAATGCTGAAGGTTGCAGACCATCGCGATGGTCTGACACACTCGGAAATTTCTGACAGAAGATGATTTTCTTACCTTTTTGCAGCCTTCCTGATGCACTGGAGCTCTGTACCTGCAAGAAAACTCAAGAAAACAAAAGTACACACAAGCACAAAAGCTCTCTCTCACTCTCTCGCATGCACAAATGAGGGGAAATGAGGAGAATGGGTGGATATGGTGAATTTTCTGATTTTTTTGGAGATGAAAATGATGATGCGGTGATGAAGATGGAGTGTGGGGAAGGTGAAAAACACTAAAAACTAAGTAAAAACAACAACAAAAACTGAAATTTTTACCTTCCAACGCCACTTCTTGCTATACTCTTACCATCACACATTCGTCCTAGACTCGATCCCCGGCAACGGCGCCAAATTTGGTGTTGCTCTAGCACAATGGTGAGAACCACGTTAAGAAGCTTCACCTCCTTAATGTCAATCCGCGGAAGAGATAGGAGTGATATGAAGATCATGAATGTGAGATGAAGTGAGAGTGAAGGTGAGAAGCATAGAAATGCACACACACATGCACACACACTACGAAGAGACAAGCAAGGCACAATGGAAGGTGGGAAATTTGCTCTATTACTCAAGAACACTCTTACAAGCTCAAAATAGCTCTAAGCTCTTCTCTACTCTAACAAGCTAACACTAACCAACCTCAAAAATGAGCTCTCTAGCTCTTTTTATAGTTTCTAGACTAGTTTTGACCGGTTTCACATCTAGTGACCGGCATAGTTAAAAATTAGGTCCTAGATGCTATTTGGAAGGGTAAACGGTATCTAAAAATAACGAAAATTGGTACACGCATTCTACCTAAGCTCTTCAAGCTCGAGGACTCCTCGGCTTGCACAAAATGGAGCTATGGATTACAAAATGGGGTTTTCTATGTTACATATGTTATAATAGTGATAAAAATCACTGTTGGAGGTTTTTGGAAAGTATTTGAAAACATAATTCTTTGAAAAACGATTCGACTGGCTCCCTGCTCTGTCGTTACATGCTTCCGTGTCGTCTGTGCCTCTGGCTGCTTCCAACAGTTTCTCTCAAGCTTTCTTCAAGTTCCCTCATTTTCTATGACCATTGTTTTTTCATCCTCTCCCGGCTATCTCTCCAAGCTCTTGTCCTTTTCTTGGTTATACTCTCTGTCTCACTAGCCTCAGAACTCTTTTGTTGCCCTACTCCTTGAGCTTGCTGCAAACCTTGAGCTTGGGTGACTACTTGCATGGGGGCAGTGGAAGTCACACTTCCTGTAGAGTCTACTACTAGTCCAATGACGTTGATAGGAGTGATTTTTGGCATGTTATTGGGGTTCTTTAGGTAATCTCGTAAGAGATGCTCTTTTTCGCAATCTTGACAGAAGCCCTAAATTGTGACAGGCTGGGGTTGTGTAGGGGTAGGCATTGGACAATCACGAATGAGGTGATCCCCCTGACATTGATAGCATGGTCCTCTAGGAAATGGGGATCTTACCTGCCTAGGTTGAGGTCTAGAGTTGGGGTTTGCGTACATGACATTTGCATACTTTGGCTCCCAACTAGGTTCACTCGGATATTCAGAGTAATATGACTCCTTATGCTCAGATGACTGCATGTAGTAAGCCTGTGGACTATCCATGTGAGTAGAGTCAAAACTATGATCACTCGGGTAACTTTCTGAAAGCAATGGTGTCACTGGCACTATGGCTCTGTTCAGGTTCTCTTCTATAGCTACGTACTTTACGGGAATCACATTGGCTGGGGTTGGAGGTTGTTGAGCTAACATAGGCTGAGGCCTTTGTTGGTTTTGGTAGGGTTGTTGATAGGGTTGTTGTGGTCTGCCATATTGTTGTGGTGGGTATTGGCTCTGGTATCTTCCCTGCTGTGGGTATGGCTGAGGGTAAGCTTGCCTAACCGCTTGCTTATTGTATGGGCAATCTTGCGTAGTGTGATTAGTGTATCTCCGTTCTATGGTGCAGTACTGGCTATTAGGAGTCACTTGGGGTTGAGCCATAATGGGACATACATTCGCCATATGGTCACCTCCACAAGTATAGCATCGCTTTCCTAGCGCAAATCTTGGAATTTGTTTGCTAGAGACACCTAGTTTTTGAGCTACCTTCTCTACAAGTTCCTCGATAGAGCTAGACTGACTGGAAGTGAGGCTACTAGAGCTATCTGAATCCTTGTAGATTTTTGAAAGCTCTAATTCCTCCCCTAGGTTATCCTCAATGTCGATGCACATACGTACACATTCTTCTATGGTTCTAGGGTCCTTCAAGTACACATATGATCTCAATTTGGTACTTAGCAGTCCATCCAAGAATAAAGCCACTTGTTTGGCTGCAGTGGGCAACTCAAGAACAGGACATCTCTCTAGATATTTTCTAAACCTTCTTCCTGCAAGCCTAACTGTCTCGTGAGGTGTTTGCTTGAAGCTATGAATTAGTGAGGAAGTGTTGTGCCTTATGCCACTCTTAGAAAACTCAGTGATGAATGCCTCTAAAAGCTGGTCTATGTTTCTGAACTGCCTCTCATTCAGGTTGAAACCATGTAAGGGCAGTGTTCTTAAGGATTAGACCAAAAGCATTGTATTGCGTGAATAGGTCCTCAACCTGTTCAGCTCTCAAGACTTGCCTAAATTCTACCACATGGTCGTAGTGGTCTCCAGTATCATCGAAGTAATTCTTCATGGACTTCACCAGCTGAGTTGGCCTCATGGTCCTAGTGTGTTCTCTCGGCCTTGGCAAAGGGAAATCATCAGCATTTCTTTGGTTCCTTGGGGCTCTAGGTCTCTCAGTCTCTTCTCTATCCGTTTCTGTTCTCATCCTTTCTCTTCCCAGGGGGTTGGCAAAACTTACCTCAGGTCTGTCTCTACTTCTATCCCTTTGAGCTCCATGAGCTTGGGAGGTCCCAGCTCCTTGGTGGCTGTAGGACACATTAGACCAAGGTTGGGGAAAAACAAATTCACCCTTCCAAGTGTAGGCATGTCTCCCATGCTCTAAGACCAAGAAGATCCGCTCTGACGTATTGTCTAGGTAGGTTACTTTGCCTGGGCTATCAGGGTCTTTAAACTCATAAATTGTGAGAGCTCCTACTTCATGAGGCTGGGCAGGCTTATACCTCCAAAAAGCCTCATCGATTTCTCAGTTTAAAAGCAAATCTATACTCTTATTGTCTTGGGGAACCCACTCTGGTGTCATGATTCTGGTCAGGATTGATTTGCCACGGGGAGTCCCCAGCTCTCTCCCTAAGTTCCCTTGCTCTATGTCACCCATGTCAGCCTTTGCAATCACATTGCCGAACTCGTCTATCCTATCTGGAAGGGTGCTGACTACATAAATAGTCTCTTCTTTATCTAGGTATGCTCCATTCTCGAACTTGACTACCGGATGTTCTAGTCCATGGGGTTGATCGGCGTTCTTATTCTGGACCACAGATCTTCTCAGGCCATCTTCATAGATGCGAGCACCTAGACGATTAGTCCCGATGTATTCCAGTTGAGTCTTGTAAGGTCCTTCTGGCTTTTCTAGGTACACCACCCCTGAACTACCTATTGGTCTCTCCATGTTATGGGACATCACAGAATCACTTGTTTCTGATCTGGGAGTGTATGGGTAATCACTCAGCTGCTGGGCCCAAGACCTAACAGTGTGATTGACACTAGCTTCAAAAGATCTGAGGCTTTGTCTGTCTTTGGCCTAAGTTTCTTCTTGACCTAAGTTTCATATGCCTGGTTTATCTACCCCCTTGGTCCCAAGTACACTCTTGTTGCAGGTTACTCCGAACGGATTTCGTATGAGGAAGTTATGACTGTTCAGGCATTTAGGGTTCAAAATAGGCTCTCAGGGTTCAAGAATTTTTTTATGACTTTCTCGGTGTTTTGCCCACTTGTAAGGCTCTAAGGTAGTCCCAATATGTTAGAAATCAAGCCCAAAAATTATCCCAAGTCAATCAATTATTACACTCCAAAAAATTATTCATGAGGCCAGTGTATCGTGATAGCTTGGGTCGATGTGTCGCGATAAGTGGGTGTGTCGTGATAGGTCGGAGTGTCGCGATAGATGGGTGTGTCGCGATAGACGGGCATGTCACGATAGGTCGGTGTGTCACGATAGGTCGGTGTGTCGCGATAGGTCAGTGTGTCGCGATAGGTCGGTGTGTCACGATAGGTTGGTGTGTCACGATAGGTTGGTGTGTCACGATAGGTCGGTGTGTCATGATACCTCGGTGTGTCGCGATACTTGGGTGTGTCGTGATACCTCGGTGTGTCGCGATACCTCGGTGTGTCACGATACCTCGGTGTGTTGTGATAGGTCGGTGTGTCGCGATAGATGGGTGTGTCACGATAGACGGGTGTGTCGCGATAGGTCAGTGTGTCGTGATAGGTCGGTGTGTTGCGATAGGTCGATGTGTCACGATAGGTCAGTGTGTCACGATAGGTCGGTGTGTCGCGATAGGTTGGTGTGTTGCGATACCTTGGTGTGTTGCGATACCTCGGTGTGTCACGATACCTCGGTGTGTCGCAATACCTCGGTGTGTCGCGATACCTCGGTGTGTCGCGATACTTGGGTGTGTCGCGATAGATCGGGATATGGTGAATTTTCCTGATCAGGCTAGTGATTCTAGGAGCTCTCAAGCTGCGCTCTGTCGTGGTGCACTCATAATTGTGATAGGGTCAGTTTTTCGGTGTGTCGCGATAGCTCGAGCTTGACGCCTCACGGCATGCACAGAGAAGTTCCATACCTGCTGAGCTTGCTAGAGATGGTGAGGATGCTGCAACCTACAAGAATCATGCAAAAACACACAAAAACAACAATACACACTCGCTCTCTCTCAAAATCGCACAAAGGAAATGAGGAGAATGATTTGGAAGAGGGAATATGAAGTGGAGAAGGAGATGGAGAAAAAAACAAGAAAGTTACCTATTACTTACCATTCCAACGCATCCTCTCTATGTCTTACCATCACACGCTCGTCCTCAAAGCTCGATCCCCGGCAACAGCACCAAAATTTGGTGTAGCTCAGTGATGAGTAGCACCTCCTTTAATGTCAATCCGGAAATACATGAGGATGGTATGAAGACCTCGAACAAGTGAAGGCACAAATGTGTGAGTGAGAAGCACACCAACATGCACACACATACACACATACGCGTACACAGCAAGAACAAAGAGAGCAAGACAATGGAATTACTTGTATTGCAACAAAGTTCTCATACAAGTTCAAAACTACAAGAAGCTCGCCCAAAAATGAGCTCTCTAGCTCTATTTATAGTTTTTGACTAGCTTTGGTCCTGTCCAGACATAGTGTCTGGCCTAGTTAAAAATTAGGTTCCATGGCTTATTTGAGGGCTCAAACGAGGTCTAAAAAATATGAAAATTGGTAGGCAATTACTTCTAAGGCTCCCCAAGCTTGAGGACTCCTCGGCTTGCAAAAAATGGAGCTACAAAAAGGTGAAATGGTGTTTACAATGGTTGTCAGTGATGAGAATCACTTTTATAGTAGTGTAAAGATTGAAAAAATTTAATAGGTTGCCTCAGTGCTAAATCTACGTGTATGCCAGTACTTGCTTCTTCCCGTATGATGCCAACAGGTGGCGTACCTAGAAAAGCCAGAAGGACCTTACAAGACTCAATTGGAATATATCAGGACTAGTCCTCTACGTGCTCGTATCTAGGAAGACGGCCTGAGAAGATTTGTGGTCCAAATTAAGAACCCCGATCAACCCCATGGACTAGAACATCCGGTGGTCAAGTTCGAAAATGGAGCATATCTAGATAAAGAAGGAACGATTTATGTGGTTACCACCCTTCCAGATAGGACAGACGAGTTGAACAATGTGATCGCAGAGACTGACATGGGTGACATAGAGCAAGGGAACTTAGGAAGGGAGCGTAGGACTCCGTGGGGCGAATCCATCCTGACCAAAATCATTACTCCAGAGTGGGTCCCCAGGACAATAAGAGCATAGATTTGCTTTTAAACCATGAAACCGACGAGGCTTTTTGGAGGTATAAGCCTGACCAGCCCAATGAGGTGGGAGCTCTCACAATCTACGAGTTTAAAGACCCTGTTGAAGCTCAAGGTCATGGACAAGTACAAAAGTGCATCAAAGAAGTGGACACACAAGAAGAGGGAGCAAGTAGGGAGCTCCAAGAAATACATGTCAACTTTTCAGAAGAATCCCCAACAAAAACAGTGATTTTCAGCACTGAAAACCATTGTAATTACCATTTTCTATTTTTGTAACTCCATTTTGTTCAATCCGAGGAGTCCTCGAGCTTGAGGAGTGTTAGAAGTATCATCCTACCAATTTTCGTAATTTTTAGACTTCGTTTGAGCCCTCAAATAAGCCCTGGAACCTAATTTTTAACTAGGCTGGACACTAGGTCTGGACAAGGCCAAAACTAGTCAAAAAACTATAAAAAGAGCTAGAGAGCTCATTTTTGAGGTTGGCTAGTTAGAGAATAGAGCTTTTGTACGAAGTCCTTCTATTGTTCCTCTCTTTGATCTTACCTTGTGCGCGTGTGTGTGTATGTGTGTGCATGTTTGTGTGTTTTCACTCACGCACTTGTGCCTTCACTTGCCCGTGGTCTTCATACCGGTCCTCGCGTCTCCGCGGATTGACAAGTAAAGAAGGTGGTGCTTACGCTTGATCTACACCAAATTTTGGCACCGTTGCCGGGGAGAGAGCTTCGAGGACGAGGGTTGTGATGGTAAGATCATAGATTTGCGACGTTGGAAGGTGAAAAAACGATCATTTCTGTTGTTTTTCAGATTTTTCTTCTCCATCTTCATCATCATCATCATCTCCATCTTCATCCATCTTCGTCTTCATAGAAATTTCTTGTTTTTTTAGTGCATTTTCACCATTTTCATACCATATTTCATGCGTTATTGTGTGGGAAGGAGTTAGGAAGTGCAAGCGCCTGTGTTTTTTCACGATTTTCTGCACATACGGAGCTCGCGATTGCTCGACGCTCAGAAATTCGAAGTTCCCACCAAAAAAACACGATTCTGTGATGAAAATCACGATTCTGTGAAAAATTCAATTTTTTTTGAAAATCATAATTTTCTATTTCTCGCCTAAAAGCTCTCTGAAACACGATTCTGAGGTCATTCTCAGAATCGCAATTCTCTTGTTGTGCTCAGAATCGCGATTCTCTAAGTTTTTCAAAAACACGATTCTCTGGTCACCCTCAAAAGCGTTATTTTTTTGGCGATTCTCAAAAAATACGATTCTGAGCAAAAACACGATTCTCAATCAAAATCGCGATTTTCAAGTAAAAACACGACTTTGAGAAAACACGATTTTCAGTGGGCTCAAAATTGCGATTCTCACAAATCACGATTTTCAGCCAAAAACACGATTGTGATCAAACACAATTCTTTGTTGGCAATTGCGATTTTCAAAAACACGATTTTCACTAAGGTACAAAATTGCGATTTTCAAATCACGATTTTCAAAAACACGATTTTGAGGAAACACGATTTTCAATCAAAATCGCGATCTTTTGGTCATTCTCAAAATCGTGATTTTCAGGCCAAAAACACGATTTTCTATCAGAATCGTGATTTTCATCATTGCTCAGCATCGCGATTCTCTAGATTTCACACCATTGCGATTCTCTAGATTTCACAGCATCGCGATTCTCTTGATTTCACAGCATCGTGATTCTCTTGATTTCACAACATCGCGATTCTCTAGATTTCACAGCATCCTGATTCTCTTGACTTCACAACATCGCGATTCTCTTGATTTCACAGCATCGCGATTCTCTTGATTTCATAGCATCGCGATTCTCTTGATTTCACAAAATCAGGATTTTCATACAAAATTATGATTTTTCCATAAGGCCCTATTTACCTGTTTTGACCCCCAGGAGCCTGATTTGACATAAATTTTTCATCCAAAGTCCATTTTTTGAGCTCTATAGGGAACCAAGGGGACTCCAAAGGATTTTGAACCATACCAAGGGGAAATTTTGGACTCTTAACCAAGCTTATGAACCTGAGATCTAGTAGAAACCTAAGCAAGGATAGACAAAGCATTAGATCTTCTCAGTCTAGTGTCAACCATACAGCTAAGTCTTGTTGGTGCATATCAATCACCAATTGAAGATTTGGAATAAAGAAAATGGATACATTCACAAGAGTGAAGGACATGTACACATATGTATATTAGTTATGACATAGGTTACATATACTTATGCTTTGATGAGAGTTTGTACATAGATGCCTATAAATACTTTTGGAAAATATCGGGCAAAGAGAGAGCAGAAGAGAGAAGACAAAGAGAGACTATGTATGAGCATAGGAATAGAGAAATTAGTGATTGTAAATGTCAATAGACTGATGAGAAAGTAGTTGAAGTCTCTCTCATTTTGTAGTTGTAGTCTTCTCCTGAAATGAAGGAAATGTTGCGCCCGATATTTCTGCGTCTACTCCGTCTGTAGTAGATCATTTGTGAAATCCTTTTGAGGATATCTAAGTTGTTAGTTAATGAGTTTGTGGTTTGAATTTCAGAGTCTAATTGTAAACAGGTGAAGAGAATTGCTGGTAGGAACATTCACATGTGTTGAGTGTTCACAGCTCTCTGAAACAGGCGCACATTTCGAGTTCAAAGAAATGAGTAGTGCTCAGTGCACAGTGTAAAGTTTTACACATATGATAGCTCAAAATCTAAGTTGAGAGATAAGCTATCTTCAGTCAAAAGGATTTGGTAAAACGGGTTCGACATTGTGAGAACCAAAGTTAAGAAGTTAGGGGTGTAAAATCGACTGTTCTGAGTAACAGTTTCTGACATAGGTAACTTGTGAAGTTGATTTCTCAAGTTATACTAAAGCTTTTGAAGTAATTCAACTTGAAGGTGATGCGCAATCCCTAGGAGATGATTCGTACAAAGTTTCATCAAAAACTTTACACATTTGATAAGTCAATGTGAAGAAATTCTGCAGCAGACTTTTCTGTGTTTCATCTTCTTCACAGATTTTCTCAAAGTTGATAATTTGGAGTTTGGACCTCTAATTTAGTGAAGGTTTTGACTTACTCTTGATATAGAGGTGTTCTAAATTCAAGAGTAGGTTGTTCTTTTGGAGATTAACAATCTCCATCAGTGGTATCAGAGCAGGAGACATCAAATCAAGGAAAGGAAGGTCCCGACTGCTGCAGTTTCAAGAAGTTCAACATTTGAAGAACAAAGAAGTGAAAGCTTGGAGTCAAAAGCCTGAGGAGAAGACTACTCGACATCAAGAAAGGCAAAAGGAGCCTAATTCGAAGTAAAGGTACATACATTGCTTGTAAAGCTTGAAGTTTTCAATACACAGGTGGATACAAGATGGGAGATGCTCTACAGATAGAGAAATTGGATAGAGAAAACTATCCTGCATGGTCAATGAGGATGGAAGCTCATCTTATGAGCAAAGATTTAATTGGTTATATCACAGGAGAAGAAGAGAAGCCAGAATTCAGAGATCCTAGTGTTCCAACTAGGGAAGAGTTAGCAGATCTGAAAAATTGGATGAAGAAAGATGCTCAAGCTAGGAGCATTATCTATATGGGAGTTAATGATTACTTGTTACCTCATATTAGAGGTCTTGAAAGTGCAACTGACATATGGAATGCTTTGGAGGAGCATTTCCAGAACACTACAAAGTCAAGGAAGGCATCCTTATGGGCAGAGTTTACTACCTTCAAGAAGAAGGCCTCTCAATCTATTTCAGACTATGTGACAAGGATGAAAGATATTACAGATGCTTTAGGAGCTGTTGATGAAGACATTGAGGAAGATAAATTGGTAAGGCAAATCCTTACAGGGTTGAGAGGTGATGATAAATGGAAGCCATTTATTTTATCTACAGAGTTATCACTTGACCATTTCACTCCTGATTTAAATCAATTGTTAGGTCATATGCTAACATTTGAGCAGGATGTTAAAGGAGATGGTGAAAAGAGTACAGGACATGCAATGTACTCAAAGGACAAGAAGAAGAATAGCAAAGGAAAACAACAAGCAGGTGAAGATGAAGGAACAACTACTCAAGCCAACTTCCTAAGAGGAAGAGGAGGTGGCAAAGGTAGAGGAAGAGGCAGGAACAATAAAGATGGAGGCAAAGCTTGCTGGATTTGTGGTAAGACAAATCACTTAGCTAATGATTGTTGGCACAATACTCAGAATAATAATGAATATAGTCAAAACTATAATGCAAGAGGAAGAGGTGGCAGAAATCAAAGAGGTAATTACAGAGGTAGAGGTGGAAGGAATTACTTTGGAAGAAATGCAGGTAGAGGATTCCAAAGTCAACAATACAACAACACCTACTACAATTATGCTTCAGATCAAAAGGAAGATTCAACATTGATAATGAATGCAACTTGTGAAAGGCAGAGTGAAGATCAAAGAGTCTTCTACATTGACTCAGGGTGTAGCAATCACCTGAGTGGTAACATATCTTTGATGACTGATTTGGAAAGTAAAGTTTTTAATCATGTTGTTCAGACAGGTGACAACACAAAGCACAATGTGAAGTCAATTGGATCAGTGAAGGCCAAGGATGGAAGCACCTTATTGAGTAAGGTCTTGTATGTTCCTACAATCCCTAAGAATTTGATAAGTGTAGGTCAAATTGTTGAAAAGGGATATGAAGTAAGGTTCACTAATGATGGAGTATATGTGGAAGACCCTAGCCAAGGGTATAAACAGATTGTTTCAGGAAAAAAGGAAGGAAGATTATTTACATTGAAGATTCAAGGCAACATTGGTCATGCTATGTTCACATATGCAGGACATAAGATCTCTGAGTTAGATCTTTGGCACAAGAGGCTTGGACATTTCAATGAAAGAGGTATTAAAGATATGGTTAACAATGGTTCAGTGCTTGGATTGCCTAATGTTGCAGGTCAACATATGACATATAAATGTGAGGCATGTCAATTAGGTAAGGCTCATAAACATTCATATTCCAAGCATGGTTTTATGCACTCAGAGAAGCTTGAGTTGGTACACACAGATGTGTGGGGACCATCAAAAGATTTCAGTATAAATGGATCAAGGTATTATGTGATTTATGTTGATGATGCTACTAGGTGGATCACTATCTATGTGATCAAAGATAATTCAGAAGTGTTTAATACATTTAAACACTATCATGCATATGCAGAAAGAATTACAGGTCATAAGTTGAAAAGACTAAGGTCAGATGGAGGGGGAGAGTATTTCTCAAATGAGTTCAGTGATTACTTATGGAATGCAGGTATAAAAAGGGAAGTTACTTGCAGGTACTCTCCTCAACAAAATGGTGTTGCAGAAAGAAGAAATAGAACTCTTGTTGAGTTTGCAAGATCCATGATGAAGGAGAAAAATTGTCCTAATTACTTGTGGGCTGAGGCTGTAAATACAGCCACTTATTTGGTCAATAGGCTACCATGTAAAGCCTTGCAGGGTATGACACCATATGAGGCTTGGTGGGGTAAAAGACCTACCTTGGATCATTGTAGAGTTTTTGGGTGTGTGGCATATGCATATGTGCCATCACAATTAAGGCACAAGTTGGAACCTAAAGCTGAAAAGTATGTTTTCATTGGCTATGATGACAAGCAGATGGGCTATAGATTGTGGAGTCCATCTACAAAGCAATTTATGGTTTCTAAAGATGTTACATTTGATGAACAAAACACTTGGTATGTAGGTACAATCAAAATCAACACAAGTGATGAAGAAGAAGTGAGTCAAAGAAAAGGTAAATCAAAAGTTCAAATATTTGATGAGCAAGAGAATAATGAAGTGCAGGTTGAAGTGGAAGAGACACCAAGATTTGATCCTGAATGTGAAGAGCCAGAAACCTCAAGGAGTGGAGAACTCAGAAGGTCAACAAGAAATAGGTGGCAACCTACAAGGTATAGTTATGATACTTCATTTCTAGCCACAAAAGATTATGCTTATATGGTGAATACAGATGAAGACCCTTCTACATATGAAGAGGCAAAAGGTAAGGAAAAATGGGAGAGTGCTATGCAGGAAGAATATGATGCACTATTGGAGAATCAAACATGGGATTTGGTTCCTAAACCAAATAGTCAGAAAATCATTGGATGCAAGTGGGTCTACAAGACCAAGAGATTTGCAGATGGAAGTGTGTCTAGATACAAAGCTAGACTTGTTGTCAAAGGCTTTGCTCAAACATATGGTATTGATTATGATGAGACCTATAGTCCTGTGGCAAAGATGACAACCATAAGGACACTTATTGCTATTGCTGCATGTAAAGGTTGGAAGCTATGTCAACTTGATGTGAAAAATGCTTTTTTGAATGGTTATATTTCAGATGATGTATTTATGGAGCAACCTCAAGGGTTCAGAGATAAAAGGTATCCAGATCATGTGTGCAAGCTCAAGAGAGCTTTGTATGGCTTGAAGCAGGCCCCAAGGGCATGGAACTATAGACTTGTGAAGTTCCTAAAAGAACTTGGTTTTCAGGTGTCTAAAGCAGATAGTAGCTTGCTTGTCAAGGCAAGTGAAAATGGTTTCATATACATGTGCATATATGTTGATGATATAATTCTTACAGGTACAGATGAAGAAGGAATACAAAAGCTTAAGAGGCAAATGGAAAAGGAGTTCAAGATAAGTGACTTGGGAGACTTATCATACTTCTTGGGCATGGAGATTACATATACTCAACATGGAGTATTTGTGACCCAAGAAAGGTATTTGAAGAACTTGTTAATCAAGTTTAAAATGGATGATTGCAGGGTAGCACCTACACCAATGGAGGTGAATCACAAATTGAGTAAGTATGGAGGTGAAGAATTTAAGGACATGAGACAATATCAGAGTTTGGTTGGTAGCCTTATCTATGCTACTCTAACTAGACCTGATTTATCATATGCAGTAGGGGTTTTGTCTCAATTTATGCATTGCCCAAAGAAAGAACATTGGATTGCAGGACAAAGGGTATTGAGGTACATTAAGGGTACACTCAATGAAGGTTTGTATTATGGGTTTACCTCAGATACAAATATCAAAATTTATAGTGATGCAGATTGGGCAGGTAATCTAGATGATAGAAGATCTACTTTTGGATACATGTGTTATGTGGGAGACAAGTTAATCTCATGGTGTTCCAAGAAGCAACATACAGTTGCTTTATCTTCTACAGAAGCAGAGTATAAAGGCATGGTTGAAGCTGCAAAAGAAGTAATTTGGGTCAAGACATTGATGAAGAGTCTTGATATTATGCATGGGGTACCAATTATATATGGAGATAACATGAGTTCATTGTATTTAGCTGCTAATCCTGTTTTTCATGCCAGGACCAAACACATTGAGATTCAGTATCATTTTCTAAGAGAGAAAGTGATGGATAAGGAGATTGAAGTCATACATACTTCAACAAAGGATCAGATAGCTGATATGCTTACAAAGAGCTTGGATGGACCAAAGCTACAGAAGTTTAAAGACATGGCAGGTATAAAGAAGAAAGGAGAAACCTCAATTGATGATTGAGGGGGAGCTGTTGGTGCATATCAATCACCAATTGAAGATTTGGAATAAAGAAAATGGATACATTCACAAGAGTGAAGGACATGTACACATATGTATATTAGTTATGACATAGGTTACATATACTTATGCTTTGATGAGAGTTTGTACATAGATGCCTATAAATACTTTTGGAAAATGTCGGGCAAAGAGAGAGCAAAAGAGAGAAGACAAAGAGAGACTATGTATGAGCATAGGAATAGAGAAATTAGTGATTGTAAATGTCAATAGACTGATGAGAAAGTAGTTGAAGTCTCTCTCATTTTGTAGTTGTAGTCTTCTCCTGAAATGAAGGAAATGGTGCGCCCGATATTTCTGCGTCTACTCCGTCTGTAGTAGATCATTTGTGAAATCCTTTTGAGGATATCTAAGTTGTTAGTTAATGAGTTTGTGGTTTGAATTTCAGAGTCTAATTGTAAACAGGTGAAGAGAATTGCTGGTAGGAACATTCACATGTGTTGAGTGTTCACAGCTCTCTGAAACAGGCGCACATTTCGAGTTCAAAGAAATGAGTAGTGCTCAGTGCACAGTGTAAAGTTTTACACATATGATAGCTCAAAATCTAAGTTGAGAGATAAGCTATCTTCAGTCAAAAGGATTTGGTAAAACGGGTTCGACATTGTGAGAACCAAAGTTAAGAAGTTAGGGGTGTAAAATCGACTGTTCTGAGTAACAGTTTCTGACATAGGTAACTTGTGAAGTTGATTTCTCAAGTTATACTAAAGCTTTTGAAGTAATTCAACTTGAAGGTGATGCGCAATCCCTAGGAGATGATTCGTACAAAGTTTCATCAAAAACTTTACACATTTGATAAGTCAATGTGAAGAAATTCTGCAGCAGACTTTTCTGTGTTTCATCTTCTTCACAGATTTTCTCAAAGTTGATAATTTGGAGTTTGGACCTCTAATTTAGTGAAGGTTTTGACTTACTCTTGATATAGAGGTGTTCTAAATTCAAGAGTAGGTTGTTCTTTTGGAGATTAACAATCTCCATCAAGTCTTGGGCACATCAACTAAGTGGTTGTCCTTACGTAGTAAGCTCTGACACAAGTGATTTGGAAATGTCTTTTAGCATGGGGAAACATGCAGTTGGCTCAGGAATTGCCCATCTACAAACACCAGAAGGTCCCTATAAGACACAATTGGAATATATTCGGACCAACCGATTAGGTGCTCGCATCTATGAGGATGGCTTGAGGCGATCAGTGGTCCAACTCAAAAATCCTGATCAACCCTTTGGACTTGAACACCCGGTGGTCAAGTTCGAAGAAGGTTCATACATTGATAAGGAAGGAACCATGTATGTGGTCACCAACCTACCAGATAGGACCAATGAGTTTGGAAATATCATTCATAAGAATGAGATAGGAGACCTAGAACAAGGAAATGTAGGACAAGGACCCTATACTCCTAGAGGTAAGTCAGTTTTGACCAGAGTGATCACTCCAGATTGGATCCCTCAAGACAACAAAAGCATAGAACTATTCTTGAATAGAGAAATAGAAGAAGCCTTTTGGAGATTCAATCCAAATCAACCTAGCCAATTGGGCATAGTCATCATCTACAAGTTCAAGGATCCAGAGATACCAGGCAAAGTTGTCTACCTGGATAACACATCAGAGAAGATGTTCTTGGTAACAGAACACGATATACATGCATATACTTGGAAGAGTGAATTGATTTTCCCTCCACCAAGATCCAATGTTTCCCATGGCCTCCAAGGAGTAGGATCATCCTAAGCTCATGAAACCCAGAGAGAAAGAACTAGAGAGAGACGTGAGGTAAGTTTTCTGCACACTGTGGGTAGAAATAGATCAAGATTTGAAAATGAAAGACCTGAAAGAGAGAGACATCAAGCACATAGGCAACAAAGAGATGAACATGATTTTCCTTTTCCTAGACCCCGAGAGCACACAAGAACCCTTAGACCCACTCAAGTCATCAAGGCAATGAAGAATTATTTTGACAGGACAGGAGATCCTTATGAGCATGTGGCCGAGTTCAAACAAGTGTTAAGAGCTGAACAGGTTGAGGATTTGTTCACCCAGTATGAGGCATTTGGTTTGACCCTTAAGGGAACTGCCTTGGCTTGGTTTCAACCATTGATAGTCGCAACTATCGCGATATAGGTCAGCTGCTAGACGAATTCATTGTAGAATTTTCCAAGAGTGGTATCAGGCATAACACATCATCCTTGATCCATAGTTTCAAGCAAACACCCCAAGAAACAGTGCGACTAGTAGGTAGAAGGTTCAGACAGTACCTAGAAAGATGCCCTCCTCCAGAGTTACCCACACCAGCCAAACAAGTGGCTTTGTTCTTAGATGTCTTATTGAGCACAATGTTAAGATCATATGTGTACTTGAAAGAGCCTAGATCCATAGAAGAGTGAGTATGGACATGCATTGACATAGAAGATAACTTGGGTGAGGAGTTAGGATTGTCCAAACTCTATAAGGATTCTGATTGTTCTACTAGTCATACTTCGAAAATCTCCACGGAAATAGATGCGATAGCTGAGCAAGTTGCCAAGAAGCTGGGAGTCCAAAATAGACAAACACAGAGAGTCACCTCATTGAACCAATGTTATACCTGTGGAGGGGACCACATGGCTAACGTATGCCCAATGCAAAACCAAAACATTAGAGAAAGGAATGCTCCATATTGCACTATTGAGAGAAAATACACGAACCACATGGCTCAAGATTGTCCCTACAATAGGCAGGCTGTTAGACAAACTTATCAGCAACCTTACCAACAAGGTTGGTATCAGAACCAATACCAACAGCCATATTATCGACCACAACAGCAATATCAGGCACAATATAGGCCACAACCAGTCTTGCGAAACCAACCACCAGCTCCTGTCAACGTGATTCTAGTCAAGTATGCTATGGGAGAGGAAAATCCAAATAGAGCATTGGTGCCACTAACCCCATTGATACCAGATAATGACTCTCATGCTCATAGCTCAGACTACTCCCATGAAGGTAGTCCACATGCTTATTACATAGAGTCACCTGAGCATAGTGAGATTCACTCGTATCAATATGAGGCACCACTTATGGAACAAAATTGGGAGCCAGAATACTCCAATGTCATGTACAAAAATCCAAACCCTAGGCCCCAATTGAGGAAAATGAGACCACAAGCCCCTAAAGGACCATGTTTTAGATGCCAGGGTGACCATTTCATTTGTGAATGTCCCCACTCACCAAGTTTGGGACAATGATAGAACATCACAATACAAGCCTTTTGTCTTGAGTGTGGCAAAGAGAATCTCCCTAGAGATTGTCCACAAAACCCCTCTAGTGCACCCAACGTTACACCCATTAATGTGGTAGGCTTAGTGGTGGATTCAAGTGCAAGTAGTAGTAATGTGGCTCCTGTACAGGCAGTTCCTAGAGCACAAGCATTAAAACAAGATAAACCAGTAGAGCAATCAGAGTCGAGTGAATCAGGAGAGCCTAGTAAGAGGAAAACAAGAACATGGAAGGATATCAGGGAGAAAGCCAATCGCAAGTGGAATAAAAAGTTATCAAAACTAGAAGAAAGGCTGAAAGAAGCGAAAACAAAGATAGAAGACATTGCAGCTCAAAGTCCCTCGCATGCCGAAACTCCATCCACTCCACCTCATCCCATCCCACCACCCATTGTAAATAGACCACAACTAGGGTCTGTTCTTGCAAATCCAACCCCAGAAGGCTTGGACATGATGTTCAAGGCCTACCAGGCTCGACTTCAAGAAGGGCCAACAGCTGCAAACCTAGACAAGAGTTACCCTAGAGCGGATTTAGAGATTGAACGGATGAAAATGTGCATGAAAATGGTAAAACAAGCTCAAGCTATACTCGAGACTAGTCAAAAGCTCAATCAGACAAACTCTGTCACACCGGATTTGCATTTCCAAGGCTTACTAGAAAGATTAGAGCAATTGGTAAACAAACCATAAGTTTCTTTACCTCCACAGGCTCAATGAGCTATTGAGAGAAGAAGCTCACCACCAATGGGAGCGTATGTTCCTAATTCCACGGATGCTGGAATACCTCCTTCAATTCAGGAGCACTCTCAAGAGTTCTTGCGGGAAATACAAGAGGAGAAATGGGCCAAGGAGAAGGGTAATTCCCCTCCTATTCATGAGATTGATGACCTTCATGATCAATTTCCCCAAGACATTCCATCTATTACGGAGATGAAGCAAAACAACAAGAAGACGAAAGATTAGATTTTGAATCTAATACTTTAGAAGAGCTTCCACAATTCACTGGCCCTTGGGAATCTGAATCTCTTCATATCAGAGCTCCCACAATATTGGTAAGAAATGAAGACTCTGTGGTTCCAAGGAACACTGATGTCGTCAAGAATATTAAGGTTCAATGTCACCTCACTGTAGAAGAGCTGCTTAAAGCAAAACCTGAGCTATGGAATCATGTGAAGGATCAGGTTCCAGAACTTGATTCCAATATGCAAAAAGAAAGCTCTAAACAGAAAGTTCCAAAGATACCTCTAGACAAAATAGGGGACATGTGTGAGGGTGAAGAAGGTAATACTTATCTTCCAATCACCTATCAAGGTTACACAACCAAAGCAATCATAGATTTAGGTGTCGGTGTTGCTATTGCAACCACCTCTTTGTGGAAGCAATGGGGCGAACCCACATTAAGACCAACTAGAATGAAGCTTCAAATGGCCGACGACCATTTTGAAAGACCTCTAGGATTGCTCGAAGGGATAACTCTAACCACTCGTGGTGTAGAGTTTGAACATACATTTGCTATATGTGACTTTGAGAAAAATAATGTCTATGAGATGATCCTAGGAAGACCCTTCCTACGACAATTGCAAATAGTACAGGATTGGGGAACCAACTCCTTGTACTTGCAGCACTTAGGGGTCACCACCAAGGTCAATTTGAAGGATTACACCTTCAGAGATTTACCACCCCTATAGTGGACTTCTATCCACAAAGCGAAAGAAGATTCTATCTCTCTGCATTCTGGAAGTTCACCTAATCCATCCTCGTTGAATGAAGATACTCATTTGTGGATGTGCAAGGTCGCGGAGGAAGAGGAAAAACGCTTAAAGGCAAGAGAAGAAGGAACTTCTCCAGGAGATAGACCAGTTAGAGACCCAACCTACACACCGATGATCTTTCCAGATGAGGAATTTGAGCCTCATGGCTGGCCAGAAATCTTAGCCACCACGGACATTGCTATCAATGAAGAACGATGGACACCTCATTGTGATGAGGAGGTTTATGATATTTCAGTGTTCATGTGTCAGCCCTTGCTAGAAGAATGTGACCCTAGTGATGTCATAGAAGAAGAAGAGAATGATGACGATCTAGAGTGCATTGTGATGGATAGTTGCTTTAACTCAGAGAAGCACTGTCTAGAAGATATAGGAGTGTTCACCCAGAAAGAAGAAGAACCTCTCACAAGTATTAAAACGGTAAATTCAAAGGATGGAAGTGAGAGTAGTCAAAAGAAAAAGAAAAGAAAAGCAGTGAAACAAGAAGAGGAGGAATCATTGTTTGAAGTACCAGAAAACTTCAAGAAATATGAAGTTGACGACCGTAAAATTTTGGTACGAATGCCTAAGAGAGAGGCCATCATAGGAGAATCATATGATAATAAAGAAAAGACCAAGAAAATTGTAGTGATCATTGAAGAGAACAAAGAGAGATGCATATATATAGGAGATGACCTAAGTGCAAGAGAAGAAATGGAGCTTGTAGCTCTATTAAGAGAATATAGGGATGTGTTTGCGTGACACTATAGAGACTTAAAAGGGGTAGATCCAAGAATTTTCTCTCATACTATCCCCATGACTGCTGATGCCAAGCCCACCAAATAGAAGCCCTACACATATAATGATACATATGCAGCCAAAATAAAAGAAGAAATTGATAGGCTCATTGAAGCTGGATTCATCTATGAGATTGAGCATACTGAATGGGTATCCCCCATTGTAGTGGTGCCCAAGAAGAATGGAAAGTTGCGAGTGTGTATTAACCTTAAAAAAGTTAATGCCGCTATGATCAGAGATAGTTATCCACTTGCAATCACGGAACACCTATTGGAGCGTGTCGCAGGCAAGGAAGTTTATAGCTTCCTTGATGGATTTTCAGGTTACAATCAAGTAGACATTCGTAGCTCAGTGATGAGTAGCACCTCCTTTAATGTCAATCTGGGAAGACATGAGGATGGTATGAAGACCTCGAGCAAGTGAAGGAACAAATGTGTGAGTGAGAAGCACACCAACATGCACACACATACACACACACGCGCACACATGGCAAGAACAAAGAGATCAAGACAATGGAATTACTTCTATTGCAACAAAGTTCTCATACAAGCTCAAAACTACAAGAAGCTAGTCCAAAAATGAGCTCTCTAGCTCTATTTATAGTTTTTGACTAGCTTTGGCCTTGTCCAGACCTAGTGTCTGGCCTAGTTAAAAATTAGGTTCCAAGGCTTATTTGAGGGCTCAAACGAGGTCTAAAAAATATGAAAATTGGTAGGCAATTACTTCTAAGGCTCCCCAAGCTCGAGGACTCCTCGGCTTGCACAGAATGGAGCTACAAAAAGGTGAAACGGTATTTACAATGGTTGTCAGTGATGAGAATCACTTTTATAGTAGTGTAAAGATTGAAAAAATTTAATAGGTTGCCTCAGTGCTAAATCTGCATGTATGCATGTACTTGCTTCTTCCCGTATGATGCCAACACTCTCCCCCCCCTAGCGTCTGTCGTCTCTGATAGACCTTTGTTCTGCTGGGTGATCAATTTATTGTTGTACTATGTTCGTGGCAACCTCCTGTTCTTTGAGTCTGAGTCCCCTGAGAAGATCTCTTTGAAGAGCATCCCAATTGACCACGCCGGGGATGTCAGGTTGTGGTGTGGTATAGAGATCTGAGTGCATAGTTTGTTCACATGCAAATAGCTGTAGGAGATGAGTGGCTCGTGGTGCAAATACTTTCGAGTGAGATTCGAGCACCTCCTTTAATGTCAATCTGGGAAGACATGAGGATGGTATGAAGACCTTGAGCAAGTGAAGGCACAAATGTGTGAGTGAGAAGCACACCAACATGCACACACATACACACACGCGCACACACAGCAAGAACAAAGAGAGCAAGACAATGGAATCACTTCTATCGCAATCAAGTTCTCATACAAGTTCAAAACTACAAGAAGCTCCCCTCAAAAATGAGCTCTCTAGCTCTATTTATAGTTTTTGACTAGCTTTGGCCCTGTCCAGACCTAGTGTCCGGCCTCGTTAAAAATTAGGTTCCAAGGCTTATTTGAGGGCTCAAACGAGGTCTAAAAAATATGAAAATTGGTAGGCAATTACTTCTAAGGCTCCCGAAGCTCGAGGACTTCTCGGCTTGCACAAAATGGAGCTACAAAAAGATGAAATGGTATTTACAATGGTTGTTAGTGATGAGAATCACTTTTATACTAATGTAAGGATTGAAAAATTTTAATGGGTTGCCTTAGTGCTAGATCTGCATGTATGCCCGTACTTGCTTCTTCCCGTATGATGCCAACACTCTCCCCCCTAGCGTATGTTGTCTGTGATAGACCTTTGCTCCACGGTTTGATCAATGTACTGCTGTAGTATGTCGGTTGCCAATTCTTGTTCTCTGATCCGTAGTCCCCTGACCAAATCTCTTTGAAGGGCATCCCAATTAACCGCTCCAGGCATGTCAGGTTGTGGCGTGGTGTAGAGCTCTGAGTGCATTGTCTGTTTGCACGCGAATAATTGTAGCAGATGGGTTGGGCGTGGCACGAACACCTCTGAGTGTGATTCCCAAAACCCCGTGGTGAACATATCATCAAAGGTTTGCTTATAGCAAGCAGGGAGATATCTGATTCTTGCATGCCACGCGTAAGCAACTCGAATACTCAGGGTTGTGCTCATATCATAAAGTAGGTCATAATTACCATTTATGAAGACCGGAATTGGAGGCTAGATGTTACGTACATTGCGGAAAGTCTTTAACACTACTTGCATCATGTCCAGGATTTTGAGCATCATCTATGCGGCGACATCAGGCATGGGATGTAGGCATGGGATGTAGGCATGGCATCGAGTGTCTGATAGTAGCCATCATGTAGGCTACAGTTGGTGTGCCTGTTGGGGGTACAATGGAGGGGTAATTTAGCCATTGTTTGCAATTAGTATTGTTATGAACTCTGATGGCAAATGCCTTCCATGATCTTCTTCGTTGCACTGGCCCAAAGCAAGGGTTATACTTCAAATGCATGGGAGCATGATCCCATGTTCATAGCATCTCCGGATAGGTCTCAAGTAATTTTTGCCTCCAGATAGGTTGGAATATGGCACCGTTTCTAGCTTCTTTCGGGATGTCCTCTGGTTCGAACTGTGTTGCAAAGGAAGGATACCTATTGGTGACTTTTTTGATTTCAACGTTGTAGTCTGCCAAGAGCACAAAGTAGGGCTTATATTGTAACTCTGAACTGGTTATTAAGCGCCTAGTAACCAAGTGCTTGAAATATTCAGAGTGGAGTATGGTCTCCTCAATGGTTTTCATGGCTAGCATCTGAGTTGCTATGCGCTCTTCGTGAGTGTGACCCATCTCTTCTACCTGCTTCATCCATGCCAGAGGGGGTTCCTCGTATGTATCCTATCCCTCGTCAGTGATTCTACCTCCTGGAAGAGGTTGAGGCTCATAATTATCTTCAAATTTTTCTTCCACTGGAATGACAATGGCCTCCTCTTCTGTTGGTTGATCAGTTGGAGAGGGGGATCGTTCATATTGTAACAACTTAATCTTTAGTTCTGCAACTTGTTGGCGTAGCTCAAGTACCTCATTGGCCGTTGAAGATTCGGGCTCTAGTAAAGTAGCAGCATTGACCATCTCTTTAGGTTCTGGTGGGTTTGGTGGGGGCACGTGGGATCTTTGTAGTTCCTTTACATGGTCTGCCAACTGGTCGTGTGCTTCCAAGAGGGTCGCATAATCTTCCAATACCTGCTGAATGTGTTCTAAGGGAATAGCTTGGAATTTGGCAGGGTCTATAGGTGCCCCTGGGGTGTTTTCGATATCTGCTTCTAAATTCTCGTGATTCTGTTGTTGTAGTCTTCTATTCTCTTCTTGAGCAGCTGCTAAATGGCGGTGAAGTAAGGCCATGTTTCTTTGTAGTCTAGCATTGTGGGCCAGCTAATCTCTGAGTTGTTCTTTGTAATGCTGTATTACTCAACTCCAAGGCATTGACACGTGCCTGAAGGTGGGAAGACAGAGTACAAAGCTCTTTATTGTTTTCTTCCAACAACCTATATTCCTGTTTAAGCTGGGCGGCAACTTCAAGCATGGTGTCTAGTGCATGACTAAATGAGGTGGATGCAGAGGTGGAGGTGAGAGATGCAAGGGGTTGGGAAATGGGGAAGGGAAAGGTGGATGTGGTGTTGACACTGGGTGTATGTGGTGACATGCGTGAAGTTACAAGTGGTGATGTGGAGACAAAAGTGGTGGTGAGTGGTCCTGTGGAGGGTGAAATGTCCATGGGATCGGACGTGATTGTGTGTGAAGTGTGAATCGTGAATACTGGAATGGTGGGTAGTGTGTTAGTGGTGGTCGTGAATGTGGGGGAGGTGGGGTGTGAAAGGGACTTTCTATTATGATTCTTAATTTGTTGAACTATATTTACAAGGTTTGCCAAACATGGAGGTAGGGTGGTTTGTATAGGTTTTGGGAAGGTTAAGAAGAGCACAATGGTTTGGGGTTGGGAAAGAGGAAAAGTATTGGTGAAGGAAAATGGGTGTGTTAATGTTTTGGTAGGGACATGTGGCTGTTCGAGAGCTGGTAGGGAAGAAGGGTGACCTATTATGGTTTGATGGGTGGCAGGAGGACCTATTGGGGGTTCAAAAAATTGGCTAGAACTGGTGGATGTAGGTAAAGGGAAAGATGGAGAGAGGGTGGTGTGCGATATAGGTTCACTAAGGGCTAATATGGGTTGTTCACGAAGGCTAGTGGCGAGGGAATTGGTGGGTTAAGTGGGAGGTGATGGGGGAGATGGTATCTATGTGCTGTCGTTGTGTGCATCAGTGTTAGTGGGGCTGGTCATGTGCACATCATCCTGAGTTGTGGTAGGGAGTGAGGTAGAGACTTCCATCTGAATCATTTTTCCCCTTCGCGATTGCGTATCGATCCTTCGTTAGTCGTATTCAGGGGTGGTACGATATACCATGGTCCACAAGGCTTCCACTATTCCATAGGTATCAGCCAAAAGATTGAATGATTCTGTAAAATGAGGGTCTAGATTCTCTGCCTACAGCATTTGGTTCACCATTGCTCTATTTGCCTCTTTTGACAGCTTATGCCTTTTTTGTACCTGCTTGATCGTCTTGTAGAGCCGTTTGAGTTGTGCAGTGTAGGCAGGGGCTTCCTCTTCACTCTCCTCTGATTCATTTTCCTGTGCCTCTTGTTGCTCATGTGTGCCTTCAACATGAGTGTGTTGTGCCTCATCTTCCCAATGTACTCTTCGTGCATCACTAAGTGGCTGTCCTCTCTGGGATGATAATCCAGGACCGTCAGTGTCTGAGAAGAATTCACTCTCAAATAACTGTGTTGTTTGCAAGAAGCTCTCAAAGTCAAAGAATGTATCCTCTGCCAATGTAGCCATGGAGGCAAACTCAACATCCGTGGGTAGTGGAGGAGCTGATGGAGTGGGCTGTACCACGCCCTCTGACTCTGGTCGTTGGAGATGGATTGTGAATGGGGATACTTGTTCTTCTTCTCTAGGGGAGATTTCTGTGGTGGAATCTCGAGGAATTAGAACATGTGAAAGTGATCCGCACATTCTTTTAGCTGGTTGAACCCCTCGTTTTCATCCCTGGAAGAACTGTAGCTGTGAATATTTAAGTGCCCGTGCAATCCGCACATCATAAGCGAGGCATCTATAGATGATTCTTGTAATGGCACAACAACCATTCAGTGTAGGCTTCCATACACCTCGTTTGCCTACTTCATATAGTTGGTCGAGGATCCACACCGGCATTTTAATAGGTAAGCTCCCGGTCTCCGCTAGGTATAATCCATACCAAATCTTTTTATGAGGCTGTGTGAATCAGTCTTGAGCCGGAAAAGCAAACTGTTGAAGGCACATTCGCAACGGTATGGCAATGTTCGGGGTGAGGGCACACATTTCTTTCAACTTCCTGAGTTTACTGTTTTTCATAGACTCCAGTATTAATGGGTCTCGATCGGAGGGCACATGGGTGTTGTACATCTGAAGGGCCTCCCTGATTAAAGTGATGTTCAACTCAAATTTTTTCATTTCCTCTTGGTTTGATAGAGAGGGCACCAAGAATGTTCCTGATTGATCTCGATCTCCTATCGCTTTCAGAGTTGCAATCAAGTAATAGCACCTAAGGAAATCTGGTTTAGGCAGGGATGCACTAAAATAATCCTGCAATCCCACTTTTTGCCAAATATCTTGAAGAGGAGCTACATTTTGTAATGCTTCAAATTCTCATGAGAAGAACTGAAAGGTCCACCAAACTCCTCCAAATTCCAACTTAGATTCCCAGATATGATCTGCATCCCCCAAATCTCCTAGCATCTCATTGAACCAATGAGAATGTCCCTTTACTCTTTCTATTAGGCCACTTGGTGGATCCAAGATGGGAATTCATCTCACGTTCAGAAACTCCTCAAGCCTAGCTGTTAGTGGGACCTCCATAGGCATGGTATCCCAATTCATTTGAGTACTGGTGGCTGCCTAGGAGCTCCTGCCTGCTACTGCTGCCATTAGACTTCTGATGCTTATCTGCTAGAAGAAGAAAGGCACATTCGTGTTGCATAGGAAACAGGATGTGATGGTGTTCCCACCACAATACAAACATGACATTCTAGGTGGTTAGTGGTTAGAGGTAAAGTGTTTGTGATAGGTGTGAATGTTGGTTAGTGGTTAGTGTCATCCTAGATGCATACTTTAGATATGCAATGTACTGAAAATGCACCTACATCAGAGTGGATGGATTTACAAAATTGGATCAGGGGGTTTGATACAGGGTTTAAGTCTCCAAACTTTGATTGAGGATTCGTAGCTCTTAGAGCTGATGACAGGTAAGGGTTATGAACTAGATTGTGCTGGATTTGGGACCTTTTGAGTACCCATTTCCAGACATCTCTAGGTTTGACCGAAGGTGTAATAGTGTGGGGTGTAGGTATCTTCCTTGAGCTGTTTGCCAAGAGTACTTGTGAGTGTTGATTTATGCTAGTGACTGGAGGTGAAGCTATTTGGGCTCGTAAGCAGACCTTGGGCACCCATATCTGTCTAGCATTGGGGATAGCCTTCATTGACCGCTTAGGGACCCAAATAGAAAGGGTATGTCTAGAATGTAGCCTAGGGAACTCCTTCGTTTTAGTCCTTGATGGTGTGGCTCGCTTGATGCTCTTTTGAGAACCTGTCTCTAGGGCCGTGGTTTTTTCCCCCTTGCGTATCCAGATCTACTTCATGCCACAAGGTACTTCATATTGCCCAGGTTGGTGCTCATGCATCTTGATCATCCGCCTCCTCAGTGTCATGTGTTGCTGAGCCTGCCCCTTTAGAATCCTCTTTGGAACAGATGGGAACTCATCATTGACTTCTGTACCTTCGTCGAGAGTGACAATCCTCTGCACCATAGAACTTTGGACAAGAACAGCATTGTTATCTTCATGTGGGCTCCTGGAAGGACCAAGAGTTGGTGCCTTTTCTAATGGTTTGAGTGCTTGATTTTCTAACTCAATCATGAGGCAGTTTTGGCCTACCCAAGCCTGAAGAAGTCCACTTCTTAGGTTGAGGTTGACTGCGTGGTCTTAGATCCAGTCTTGGCCCAAGACAAGAGGTTGGGTAAGATCCTCGTCTTCACACACTAGTACTTTCACTGGCATTAGCATCTCTTGAAAGTAAAGGGGAAGTTCCACCTCTCCCATGCAAGGGGTTTCAACACATCCCAACCCTATGAGATATGCCTCAATAGGATTGACCTGCAATTGCAATTGTTGGCAGTAAGAAAGCCGAACTGCACTAGTAGCTGCTCCTGAATCAATTAAAGCTCTCACGGTCCTTGCACTCTCTCCTTGTCCTACTTCTAGGGTAACAAAAGGTCGTCGATCAACTATCTTATGGGACCGTTTACCTGAAGCCTCACACATGGCAATGTGATAACCAAGAGCTTCATGAGTGTCAGTCATGGACTAATCTCTACCGAGTCTTCTCAGTTTTTGTAGCTTAGTGATGAGTAGCACCTCCTTTAATGTCAATCCAGGAAGACGTGAGGATGGTATGATGACCTCGAGCAAGTGAGGGCACAAGTGCGTGAGTGAGAAGCACACAAACATGCACACACATACACACACACGCACACAAGGTAAGACAAAGAGAATGAAGCAATGGAGTTCTTTTAGATTACTTCAAGAGTGGTCATACAAGTTCAATTCTATTACAAGCTCCCTCAAAAATGAGCTCTCTAGCTCTATTTATAGTTTTTGACTAGTTTTTGGCCTTGTCGAGACCTAGTGTCCGGCCTAGTTAAAAATTAGGTTCTCTGGCCTATTTGGAGTTCAAACGGAGTCTAAAAAATGTGAAACCTAATAGGTAGGTACTTCTAAAGCTCCTCAAGCTCAAGGACTCCTTGGCTTGCACAAAATGGAGCTACAAAAATATGAAATGGTATTTAAAATGGTTTTTAGTGATGAAAATCATTATTTTTGTAGGTGTTTCTTCTAACGTTTTGACATACATTTCCTGTAGCTCCCTACTTGCTCCTTCTTCTTGTGTGCCCACCTCTTTGATGCATGAAAAATTTAGATGGCCTGCTTGCCAGATCTTCTTTGACTACTCTGTTTGCTTGTACCTTCTCTTCGCTCCGACTCCCTTCGTTGACTTCCTTGTCTTGTGAGTCCTTCAATTCCTTGACTGCCAACACCCCCCCCCTCTCTCGCGTCTGTCGTCTCTGACAGACCCTTGTTGAGTGGGCCGTTGGATGTAGTACTCCACAACGTCAGTAGCCAAATGATGTTCTGCGATTCTCAACCCTTTGGCCAAATCAGTGAGTAGGGCATCCCAGTCTACTGGCCCTGGAACTTCTGGATGTGGTATATGTAGCTTTTTTGAATGTAGGGCTTGTTCCATTGCAAATAACTGTAATAGATGAGATGGTCTGGGAATGATATCTCGGAATGATATTCCCAGAACCCAGTGATGAACATTTCTTCAAACGACTGTTTGAAGCAGGCAGGTAGATACTCTATCCGAGCATGCCACGCGTATACGACGTTAATGGATGGTGTGGTGCTCATATCGTAGACAAGGTCCTGATTCCCTTCATTAAATCCAATAGCCAAAAGATGAGGTTCTTTGATATTCCTAAATGTCCTGAATGTAACCAGCATGAGCTCAAAAATTTTGAGGCACATCTGTGCCATGACATCTGGGACATTCTTGAACCTGACTGCCAAGTGTCGGATGGTTGAAATCATGTAGTTGACTGTGGGTTGGCCATTAGGAGGTGCTAGGTACACATAATTTAACCACTTTTCACATCCTTTAACCGTCAAAACTGTTTTGGTGTACTCCGGCCAAGAACTTCTTCGAAAGACAAGGCAGTAGCAGGGATTATACTTGATATATAGAGGCATGTTATTCCACATGCGTACCATCTTTTGGCAACCTTCTCCAACCTTTGCATCCATTCAGGCGCTTCAATCTCAATCATATCCATTCCTTCTTCTGTTTTCTTACCTCCAGGTGTTGGCATGGGAACATATGGTTCTTCAAAGATCTCCTCCACTTGAATTGGCACTAAGTCTTCAGGTTCCGGTTCCGCCAGGGGAGAGGGTTGACGTTCGTATTGAAGAACTTTACTTCGTAGTACTTCTAGTTTTGCTCTGAGTTCTGCGACTTCTTCTGAAGTGTCGACTGCTATTGTGACCTTGCTGGGTGACTCCTACTGAGTTGCCAGTTGCTTTAGTAGATCATCTCTTTCTCTTTCTAATGCTGCGTGGGCTTCCAGGAGGTTGGCATGGGTTTCCAAGATGATTTGCATATTTCCAGATGGGATAGCCTTGAAATTCTCTGGGTCGATTTCTTGTGGTGAACCCTCCATTGCTGCTTCCAAGTTTTCTTCGTTCTGTTTCTGCAATCTCTTATTCTCTTCGAGTGCTGCGGACATGTGCTTCCGTAATAAGGCGAGATTGCGTCGAAGCTTGAGATTGTTTGTGATCTGAGCATGTAACATGTCGTCGAGTTGTTGTTTTTCTTCAGTATCTGACTGGGGTGGATTGGCGACTAATTGATCATGTTGTGCTTGTAATGCAGTATACTGCTGTTGTAATAGCCGCTTCTCCTTCTCTAATTCAATGAATCTTGCTCTGAGCTATTCATGGCTTCTGAAGAGACTCGTATGCTGTGCGTCTAGGTGTTGGTAATGCTGTTGCAGTTGAGACATACATTGGTACATATTATTAAATACATTATTAATGGGAGTGGATGTAGGAAAGGCGTTGAATGCAGAAGGGAAGGGAAAAGGGAATGGGAGCGTGTATGCTATGCTTGAAAAGGGTGAAGTTGGTGGTGGGGGAATGGGAGATTGTGGACGTATGGGGGGAGGGAGAGGTGCGGAGGTGGGTGATATGTCCATGAGATCAAAAGTGGATGCGGTCGTGGGAGTGATTGTGAACATGGGAATTGTGGGTGCGGTGATGGTGGTGAAGGTGTAAAGTGGTGTGTGTAGTTGTGAATATGAACCGCCAGAAAGTGTGATCGGGGGAATGGGGTTTTCCGTGGCTACAGTTAGAATTACAGAGTCAGTAGTAGTGTAAACAAGAGAGGTGGAGATCGGTTGTGTAGGTTGTGTGGGTTGACTAATGGTCTGTGCTTCAGTATGGGAAGTGGACCCTAGGGCTGTGAAGGTAGTGGTTACACTGGTAGTGGGAGGTGAAGGTGGTGGAGTTGGAGGGAGAGGGGGTAAGGGGGGTGATGGGGGTGCACTGGATGTGTGGGCTTCCTCAGTGTCAAGAATGGAATGAGCAGTGCCAGTGGTCGTGGATGTAGTGCCCTGGGGTTCTGACACTAATACATTCATTTGTTTTCCTGATCAAGGGGGGCATCTGCCGTATCTTCGCTCTGATCTTCTCGAGTGTGCAAGAGCTGTATGCACCATCTCAGGTATCCCCAACACATCAGATATCATGTCAAGGGTTGCGCAGTATTTCTCATCCACACCTTCCTCCTCAAGGATTTGGTTCAAGAGGGCTTTTCCTGCTGCCAAGGATAGTTTGTGCTATTCTTGAACTCGGTTGATAGTATCATATAGCTTTTTCAATTGCTTCGTATAAGCCGGGGCACCCTCAAGTTCCTGTAGAACTTCTTGCTCATATTCATACTCTTCTTCATCAGACAGTCCTTCTTGTTCCTCCTCTTTCTCCTCTCCTTCATCGTCCTCCACTTCAACTACCGTTGGTTGGACCGGGTGGGGTTGGACAGTATCTGTCTGCTGCCCGCTTGCCTGCTCTGCTTCCACTTCTAAATTTGTAGCATGGATTATTCTGGCCACCTCCTCATCCGTTAGATCTTCCAATGTAAAGCCATGAGGGAACTCTAAGTCAGTTGGTACTGGTGGAAACACTAGGTTCGGGCCTTCTGTGTTGTGCCTTGGTAACCTTATAGTGAATGGTTGCACTCGCCTGGGAAGCCGTGGGGTGGTTTCTGGTGTCAGTGTCGCACCACGGGCCTGTGCACAGGGCATCTGAACTGCGCCTCTCATTTTCTTGGACGGAGGCCCTACAGTGGATAGTCTACGTTGGAATTCTTGCACCCTGGTCCAAATAAGTGCCCTTTGAACTGGCACATCATATGCCAAGCATCTGTACACAATCCTTGTGAGAGCACAACATCCATACAGTACTGACTTTTGCTTCTTATACCACTGTTGATGAGCCAAGTGGATTTGGTCAATAATCCAGTGAGGCATGTTGATTGTCAAATTGAAGGCATCTTCTAAATATAGACTGAACCATATCTTTTTGGGTGGCATTGTGAACCTCTCTTGCGCGGGGAATGTGAAATGCTGCATGCACATCCGAAGATGAATGGCAATAGTAGGTGTCATTGTTACCATATTCTTTAGTTTCGTCAGATTCATGTTCTTCATATTGTCGGGGACCATAGTCTCTTTCTCGGTGGGAATATGCATACCTTTCATGTCGAGAGCTTCCCTCACCAAGTTGTTTGTCAGTCTGAACCGTTTCAGCTCATTGCCCCTTGTGAGAGATGGGAGGACAAAAGTTTTGTATCCTTTTTTCTCTTTGCTCGGAGTGAGGGTGCTAATCAAATATGAGCATCTCAGAAAGTCGGGCTTCGGCAATTGGGCTTTGAAGTAATCGTACAGTCCCGCCTTCTTCCATATCGGTTTCAGCCCTTCATTATTCTGCAGTCTCTCAAATTCCCTGGTGAAGAAGTGATACCTACCCCAGCACCCGTTGAACTCTATCTCTGCCTCCCACAGGTAAGTGCCTTCTCCCAAAGGTCCTCCCACGTCACTGAACCAATGTGAGTTTTTTCTCACTTGCATTGTGTGCCCCTGTGGAGGATTCTGCACCGGTATGGCATGTAATGCTCTCAATGCCACTGGACGTTCCTTCAATTCCTCCTCAATAGGAAGACTTTCAATATCCACAATCTGAGGGCTGGTGCCCGCCTGGGAGCTCGTTCCTGCCTCGGCCATATCGGGGAAACTGGTCACCAGTTCTGTGAGAATATACAAAGGGATGTTAACATTGCAAATGGACACCAAGCATTCATGTGTCCCCATTACAACATTTACATGATTTTAGTGAGAGGTTAGTAGTTCAACAAGTGCTCGGTAATCGTGTGTGTAGTTAGGGAATGGATAATCCTAAGAGCTAAATGGAAAGGTGTGGTATATGAGTGATGTAGTTAGTAAGTGGGTATGGATTTACAAATGAGGGTCGGGGGGTTTATTACACATTTTGGGCTGCCAAACAAATAGGATGGCTGTTGGTGTTGAATTTGTGGAGACTCAGGAGGGCTTTATAAGAGTGTCTGCTTGGAAATGAGGCTTTTTAGGGACCCATTTACAAGTGATTCTACTTGTGCTCATGGGTGAATATGTGTTCGTGCGTGGTGTATAAGAATGGGTATCAGATGTTAGGGTGAGTGGACCATGTTGTATAGGATGTGGCTATTTGAGCCTGCAAGCAAGCCTTAGGCACCCAAATTTGTCTTGATTGTGGGCTAGCCTTCATCGACTTCTTGGGTACCCAGATAGACTTCATTTCGCAGAAGAATTTCTGAAAGACTTCTTATTAGTGTCGTGTCGTTGATTACTAATAAGAATCTTTGCCCGTGTGGTTGGCTTGATCACAATAGGCTGTTCGCCTTTCCGCACCCACACTTGTTTCAATGGCTGGGACATCCTGCTTCTCACGCTCGTTTGGCCTCCGGCATAGGTAGTCTTCTGTATTTGATCTGCTGTTGGTTGCTGTATCCCTCTAACCTTTGGAAAAGAAGGGAGTTCCTTTGTGTCCTTGACTCCTTTATTGAAATCATCATTCCTCTGCATCACATAGTTTTGGACAAGAACAGCATGGTCATCTTCATGTGTACTCCTGGAAGGACCAGGAGTATGCACCTTGCCTAATTCCTTGAGTGCTTCACTTTCTAACTCAATTGTAATGTGTTTCTCATTGACCCAAACCTGAAGAAGTCCACTTCTTAGGTTTAAATTGACTGCATGGTCATAAATCCAGTCTTGACCCAAGACCAGAGGCTCAGTGAGGTCCTCATCTTGACACACTAGTACTTTCACTGTCATTAAAACATCTTGAATGTGGAGGGGAAGTTCCACCTCGCCCATGCAAGGGGTTTCCACACCTCCCAATCCTATTCTGTAGGATTGACATTTAATCTCAACTTTTGACAGTAAGAAAATTAAACAACACTAGTGGCTGCACCTAAGTCAATCAAGGCTCGCACCGTTTTTGCACTTATTCCTTGTCCTATCTCTAAGGTCACAAATGGGTGTCGATCGATAATTCTATGGGCACTTATTCCAGAGACTTCACACATTTCCATATGATATCCTGGGTCCGCATAGTCATCTGCCCTAGGCTGATCCCTACCCTCTCGTCTCAACTTCATCCTTCTGATGCGTTCTAAAGCTTCTGCTTGAGCTTCTTCTCGAATTTGCTTTTCTTCCTCTTTGCGTTTCTTGGCAATGTTGAGTCGATTTAGCATCTCTTCAGTCAAAGGTTCCTGATATAACTTGACTCTGCACCCGCTTATGTAGCTAGGTAGAATATCGCCTTCTAATGTGGCTAGTTGTACTGCTCCACTCGTTGAGATCCTGTTTATGATCATAGGTCCATATCCATGCTTCTCTAATTTCCTCGCATGTTGGTTTAGGGTGTAGACTAAAACTAAATCTCCGGCCTTCAATCCTTTATCCTTAACATGGACATCAAAGTAAGCCTTCTGTCGTTTTTTAGCTGCATATATTCCTGCGGCAGCCCTCAGTCTTGTTTCTTCTAATCGCTCAAGGTCAAAGATCCTAGAGGAGAGCTCATGGCCTGTCCACTCATGCTCATGTGCTACCTTTAGTGTAGGTATTAAGAAGTCCAATGGTAGCACTGCATTTTGGCCAAACAACATCTGAAAAGGAGTGGCTTGGAGTACCGTTTTGTAGGCAACTCGGTATGCCCAAACAGCATGGTGTAGTTGTTTGTCCCAATCAGAGCATTTATTATTCACTAATTTGGTAAGCACATTGCATAGAATCTTGTTTGTGCTTTCGGCTTGCCCATTAGATTGTGGGTGATAGGGGGCGGACTTCTTGTGTACTACCAAGAATTCTTGGAGAAGATTTTCAATAACTTCATTCAAGAAGTGGGTGCCTCTATCACTTACTAGCTCTATGGGTAGCCCGTATCTAGTGAACACATTCTCAAATAAGAACTTAGCAGTCGTCTAAGCATCATTCTTTGTCGTAGCTTTTACCTCTACCCACTTGGTTAAATAGTCTGTGGCCACAATGATATATTCAGCATGTGAACCCTTAGCTAGGGGATTAATCGGACCAACAAAGTCTATTCCCCACTTAGAGAATGCACGTCCACCCATCATAGGTTTCAGTGGCATCTCATCTTTGCGTATAGGATATTGCGTTCGCTGACAAACATCACACCTCTTCACATAGGTATGTGCATCCATGTGAAGGGTCGGCCACCACAAGCCTGCAAAAAGGATTGCTTTAATCACCCGATCTGGTCCAAAATGTCCTCCTCCTACACCTTGGTGAGCAGTTTCCAAGATCTTAAGATACTCGCTTTCATGTACACATAGTCTCAGGTAACCATCTTTACCACGCTTGTATAAATTATCACCAATGAGTGAGTAATCTAGGGCGTCTTGTTCTAGACTTCTTTGTCTGGCCAGTGTCATATCTTGAGGGAATGTTCTTGTCCTCAGGAAGGCTACTAATGGTTCACTCCAATTTGGCACTATGGACACTTGATAAAGAGTGGCATGTTCCACGGGTGGTTTAGTGCAACAGATTGGGCATTCTTTACACATTTTATGTACATCAGCTTCCATAGTAGGCCAGTGTACTCCTAGTCTCCTCAATGTCTGTAAGGTTCTTTGTCTTGAATAGTGTTGCTCTAATGCACCTACATGTGCTAATTGCAACCACTTAGTGTACTCGTCCTCTTCCACATAGCAAGCCAATATCCCTTGATTTGTCTGTTTGTACATACTTCCAGCCATGATATGGTACTTCTGGGCCTTTACTACCTCCCTATCTTGAGTGTTTACTACTCGGTGGTTAGGCCCGTATGTCAATACTAGCACTAATGGCTTAGCCCAATGAGGCACCACTTCCAAATTAAACAAGTAAGCATCAGGAAGGTCATCCGATACTCCTTGTGGGGCTTCCCCAGATGTGAGCCTAGAGAGATGGTCTGCTCTCAAGTGAGTCTTCCCTTTCCTCAACAGTACTTCAAAGTCATATTCCATTAGTAAGAGAAACCATCTTACTAATCGGCCTGTATTGCATGGTTTGTTTACCAAGTACAATAATGCCTCATGATCGGTAAAAAATTTAAACTTATTTGCAAGCAAATAGTGTCTAAACTTTTTAACTGCATATACCATGCCTAATCCTTCTCATTCGGTGGTGGTATAGTTCCGTTCAGCTGCATTCAATTGTCTACTAGCATAGGCAATTGGAAGATCCATATTACCTTCACCAGTAGGTTGTGCAAGCACACACCCAATAGCATAATTGGATGCATCTACGTGAACATGAAAGGGTTTATTTGAGTCTGGTGTAGTCAAGATTGGGGCTGAACATAACCTTCTTTTGAGCTCGTTGAAAGAGTTTTCACATTCATCAGTCCACTCAAAGTTAGTCAACAATCCATACAGAGGCTTTGCTATGATGGCATACATGTGTATAAACCGTCGGTAATAACCACAATGCCCCATGAAAGCTTGTACTTCCTTGACATTCTTTGGCCTAGGTAGCTCGGCTATGGCTCTTACTTTCTCTTCATTAGTGGATATGCCATTCTTTGACACTATGTGTCCTAGAATCTTGCCTTGCCTGACCATGAAAATACACTTTTCTGGGTTCAAGCAGACTTGATACTCTCTACATTTGTCAAAGATTTGCCTGAGTTCTGGTATATGTGTCTGTTTAATGCTGGAATGAGCACAAAGATCATCAACATAGACCTCTAAATTCTTCCTCAAGAACTCTTTAAACATGTGACACATCAATATTTGGAAAGTTGCAGGAGCATTGGTAAGCCCAAATGGCATTACTCTAAAGGCAAATATGCCCCACTCTGTGGCAAACGCTGTCTTATGCTAATCTTCTGGAGCTATGGCTACTTGATTGTAGCCTGAAAATCCATCAAGGAAGTTGTACACTTCCTTGCCTGCTACTCTTTCTAGCAGATGCTCAGTGATAGGAAGCGAATAGTTGTCTCGAATAGTGGCTGCAGTAACCTTCTTCAAGTTAATGCACACATGTAGCTTTCCATTCTTCTTGGGCACCACTACAATGGGGGATACCCACTCAGTGTGCTCAATTTCATAAATAAATCCAGCTTCTACCAGTCTATCTATCTCCTCTTTGATCTTAGCAGCATAATTATAGTTATATGTATATGGTTTTTGTTTAGAGGGTTTCGCGTCTGAGGTCATGGGAATTGTGTGTGAGCATATGTCTGGGTCAACACCTTTCAAATCCTTGTAACTCCAAGCAAATACATCTCTGTATTCTCTTAGCAAGGCTATTAACGCATGCTCTTCTTCCTCTGTTAGGTCATGGCCTATGTACGTGCATCTCTCCTCTCCTTCTTCCATGGCCACAACTATTTTCTTGGTGGTTTCTTTGTTATCATAGGCCTCTCCTGATTGAGCCTCACATTTTGGCATCCTTACCATGACTCTTCTATCGTCTATCTCATACTTTTTAAAGTTTTCAGGGACCTCAAACAAAGATTCTTCCTCTTCTGGTGTGACTTCTCTCTTCTTCCTTTTCTTTCCCTCATCCTTAGGGGTCACTTGTGTGGCTAACCTTACATCATTTATAAGCTCTCCGTGTCTGTGGGGTTGAAATTCTACTTCATAGAAGTATTCTTCATCTGATGCAAAAGGTGGGTCCATAATGATTGACTCTAGATCGGAGTCACTTGCATCCTCAAATGCATCAGGGCTAAGTTTGCATTCTTCTAAAACTGCATCTCCCATGATTGGCTCTATGGAGAAGACTGAAACATCATAGCCATCCTCATCACAGTGGGGTGTCCATTGTTCTTCATTGATGGCTACATCCATTGTTGCTAAAATTTGTGCCCAGCCGTGAGGTTCAAATTCTTCATCCGGAAATACTACAGGTGCATAGGCTTGGTCTTGAATTGATCTATGTGTTTCCTTCGCACCTACCTCTCTGGCTTTTTCTCTCTTCTCTTCTTCTACAGCTACTTTGCACATCCATAAGTGGGTATCTTCATGCATCCATGAGGATCCTGATCCTATGGAATGCACAGACTCCGTGTCATCCTTGGCTTTATGGATGGGATTCCATTGAATAGGCGGTACATCTCTATGAGAGTAATCTTTGAGATTCACTTTGGTAGTAACACCTAAGTGTTGCAAGTACAAGGAATTGGTTCCCCAATCCTGTACTACTTGCAACTGTCGCATAAACGGTCTTCCCAAAATCATCTCATAGGCATGGTTCTTGCTAAAGTCGCAGATAGCAAATGTGTGCTCAAACTCTACACCACAAGTGGTGAGAGTTATTCCTTCAAGTAGTCCTAAAGGCCTCTCTATGTGACCATCAGCCATCCGCAATTTCATCCTCGTAGGCCTGAGTGCTGGCTTGCCCCAACGCTTCCATAGGGAAGTGGTAGCAATTGCAACTCCTGCACCAGAGTCCAGAATTGCCTTGGTTGTGTATCCTTGATGGGTGATGGGAAGATAGGTGTTTCCTTCTTCACCTTCACTCATGTCTCCTATCTTGTCCAAAGGTATCTCTGGCACTGTTTCATGGGATCCTACCTGGGAACGAGGTTTTGCTATCCCTGGTACTTGTTTGGCTACATGCTTCCATAGTTCTGGCTTAACCTAGAGTAGCTCTTCTAAAGTGAGATTGCACTGCACTTTAGTATTCTTTACTACCTCCGTATTCCTGGGTATGACTGAATCTTCATTTCTTACCATGATAGTGGGTGCTCACATACACGTAGACTTTGCCTCCCATGGGCCTGTGAAATGGGGTAGTTCTTGTATGGAATTAGATTCAAAGTCTAATCTCTCCTGAGATTGAGTGCTCTCCTGCTCTCCATAAATGGAGGGAATATCTTGTGGGAACTGATCATGCGCATCATCCACAAGTTCGATGGGAGGAGGGACTTCACTTTCTTTAGCCCATTTGTCTTCTTGAATCTCTCGTAGGAATTCTAGCGTGAACCGATTCATAGAAGAAGATGTGTCTGGCTCCGTAGAGTTAGGCACATAGGTTTCCTGGGCAGGAAGGCTTGCCCTCATACTTGCCTTGCCCTTATTTTGAGAGACCGGTTCCTTTTCTGATTGTGCTATTAGTCTCTCCAACCTTTCTAGCAATCCATCAAAGTGCAACTGCGTCTTAGCTGAACTAGAGATGTTAAAGAGGCGACTGTCTTCAAACATGGTTTGGGCCAATTCCACCATCTTAGCACAAATTTTGGTTCGTTCAAGCTCTAGTTTTGCTCTAGGGTAACACTTTTCATGATCAGTTACGTTTGGCCCTTCTTGGATTCTGGCCTGATATGCTTTGAGCATCATATTTAGTTCCTCAGGAGTGGGATCTGCTAGGACTGATCCTACTCTAGGGGGTGGTGGAGTAGCATGAGGCGGGTTGGAAGGGGTTGGATCGGATGGAGATAGGAATGGTGGTGGAGGGGTAGTGTGAGAGAGACTTTGAGATGTGAGTTCAACTATCCTGGCTTTTGTTTCTCTTAGACTTTCCTCGAGCTCCTGTTGGGTTTCACCTACTTCTAGCTGTACTTTGGAGATCAATAAACTCCAACATTGGTATCAGAGCAAGTACTTGGAGGCTTGGAGAAGGTTATCATACCTTGACAAAGAATTTGAAGCTATCAAAGAAGCAGTTCATCATCAACACTACACAAAGGTAGAAGAAGATTGCAAGGAGGCATCTCAAGCAACATCCAAGCAAAGAAAGGTGCACATACCTCATTTACAAGGTAAATATTATATTTCTTCTCATCACACACATTGGAAAGGAGGCTTAAAGGAGGAAGCTTAGCATTTGTATTATGGGAGACCAACATGCACAAATAGAGAAGCTTGATAAGACCAATTATCAAGCATGGAAGTTTAGAATCACAGCATACTTGCAAGGTAGAGGTTTGTATGGTTTGATTGAGGGCACAGATATCAAACCCACATTACCAGAGGACCCAAATCAGCAACAATTGAGGGAGTTTAGACTTTGGAATGAGAGAGACAAAAGGGTTATATTCATTTTATCACAAAATATTCAAGATTCAATGGTAGGACACATACAAGATCTAGACACAAGTAGAGATGTTTGGCTTGCATTGGAAAGGTTGTATGCTACAGGTACAAGAGCAAGGAAGATTCAACTCAAAAATGAGTTGAATAACATAAAGAAAGATACAAGGACATCGGTCAATGATTACATATTGAAAGTTAAAGAGATTGCAGATCAACTAGGATCAATTCAAGCTCATGTGGAGGACGACGACTTGGTTGCACATACTCTCAACAGACTCAAAGATGATGAGAGATGGAAATCCTTCATTACTTCAGTTTATGTCAGAGGAGAATTACCAGATTTTGATCAACTTATTGCCCTCATGGTCACGGAGCAGATGAATCTAAATGGTTCTACTTCAAATCAAAAAGGATCTCAAGGACTAGCTCTTTATGTAGGATCATCAAGAGGTGGAAACAGAGGTGGAAGAGGTTCAAATAGAGGTCGAGGAAGAAGGAGTGATGATCAAAGGACTTCAAGTGGCTTCTTCAACACAAGAGGAAGAGGAAGATCAAGTGCTAGAGGTACGAGAGGCTACTACAACTACAACCAAAGACAAAGGAGTGAAGATAACAAGAATTGCTATATATGTGGAAGGTATGGACACTATGCCAAAGATTTCTATCAAAATGAAAATAATCAAGGTGGTAATCGAAGAGGAGGCTATTCAACAAGAGGTAAACAACAAGGAAATTATGCAGTTGAAGGTAAAAGTGATGATTATGATTCTCTTCTTATGATGAATGTTGAAACTAAGATGAATTGCAATAGCGATGTATGGTATGTAGATAGTGGTTGTTCTAATCACATGTCTCATGATGCTTCATGGTTTTCTAATATGCATAATCCGTCATGTAAAGGTCATGTTGGGACAGGAGATGATACAACACATAAGATTATGCAGGTTGGAGATGTTGTTATGCAGGATAAGAGCAAGACAAATTGCTTGAAGGATGTACTTTATGTGCCAACGATCACTAAGAATTTGATGTCGGTTGGTCAAATGGTAGAAAAAGGTCTACAAGTGAGATTTAATCATGCAGGTTGCTTCATTGAGGATCCAAAGCAAAGGAGGTTAATTGCTAGAGGTAAAAAACAAGGTAGATTATTTACATTCAAGGTAAACCCAAATCATACAAACTATTTCTCTTATGGTATGCATCGAATAGCAGAGCTTGATCTATGGCACAAAAGGATTGGACACATGAATGTACACAGGTTAAAGGAGCTATCAAAGAAGAGGATTGTTGAAGGATTACCCGATCTTACTAAGCAGCATATGGTGCATCTTTGTGAAGCATGTCAAATGGGTAAGCAGAGTAGACAACCTTTCAAGCATTCAAGCTATGTAAGTGATGGTTTGCTAGCTCTCATACACACAGATGTGTGGGGACCTACTAAAGAGGCATCCTTGGTTGGTAATAAGTACTATGTATCATTCATTGATGATCATAGTAGAATGACATTTGTGTATTTCATTAAACATAAGAGTGAGGTTTTTGATTGTTTCAAGAAGTTCAAATCATATGTCGAAAAGCAAACAGGAAGGTATATTAAGAAGCTAAGATCTGATGGAGGGGGAGAGTATTTCTCTCAAGCTTTTATTAATTTTTTGTATGATGAAGGTATCAAAAGAGAAGTTACATGCAGGTATACTCCACAACAAAATGGAGTCGCAGAAAGAAGAAACAGAATCATAGCAGAAGCATCTAGAAGCATGCTTAATGATATGTGTTTGCCTAATTACTTTTGGGCTGAAGCTGTTAGCACAAGTGTTTACATTACGAATAGAGTTCCGACTGTTGGAGTTCATCATTTGACACCATATGAGGTATGGCATAGAAGGAAACCAAGTGTAAGTCATTTGAAAGTATTTGGCTGTGTATGTTATGTACATATACCTAGTGAGGCGAGATATAAACTTGATGCAAAATCAAAAAAATGTATATTTATTGGTTATGCAGATACTCAAAGAGGATATAGATGCTATAATCCTCATACCAATAAGGTTGTTGTGTCAAGAGATGTAAACTTTGATGAATCACTTTCATGGTATGTAGATAAGAATTGTTTGCAGGTCATGGATGAAAATGAAGAAGGTGTGGTTGAAGGAGATGAATGCATAGTTCAGCCATCAGGAAGTTTAAATGATGAAAGGAGTGGTTTGGATGAAGAAAGAGGATCACCTTTCAATGGAAGATTAAGGCAAGAGTCACCTCCAAGTGTTAAAAGTAAAGGTAAACTCAAACTTGTTGAAGTTAATGATGAAGGAGAGGAAATTAGTGATGTATGTGAGTATGGAGAATCATCAAAGGTTCATAATAAGAAAGGAAGAGCATCTACATTGGAGGTAAGAAGAACTTCAAGAGTGAGTAAGCAACCTCAAAGGTATACTTATAAATCTTTTATGAATACTCAATATGCTTTTATGAAAAAAGTT
Organism: Ceratopteris richardii; assembly: GCA_020310875.1. Taxonomy (NCBI): domain Eukaryota; kingdom Viridiplantae; phylum Streptophyta; class Polypodiopsida; order Polypodiales; family Pteridaceae; genus Ceratopteris; species Ceratopteris richardii. The sequence goes on along the minus strand of CM035411.1, from coordinate 164,732,420 downwards.
GAGCAGGAAAATGAACCCACATGTTATGATGAGGCCAAAGGAGATGAAAAGTGGGAGAAAGCAATGAGAGAAGAAATGGAAGCACTACAGGATAACAAGACTTGGAATTTAGTTCCAAGTACACCAAAACAAAAGGTAATTGGTTGCAAGTGGGTTTTTAAGATTAAAACAAATAGTGATGGTAGTGTGTCTAGATATAAGGCTAGACTTGTAGCAAAAGGATATAATCAAACTCAAGGTGTGGACTATGAGGAAACATTTAGTCCAGTAGCAAATATGGCAACAGTGAGAACTTTGTTGGCTTTAGCTACAAGTAAAAGGTGGAATATATATCAACTCGATATAAAGAATGCCTTTCTTAATGGTGAGTTGAATGAAGAAGTGTATATGTCACAACCAGATGGTTATGTGGATGCAAAATGTCCTAATCATGTATGCAGGTTAAAGAAGGCATTGTATGGTCTTAAGCAGGCACCAAGGGCATGGAATGCAAGGTTGGTAAAGTATCTTATGCTGCAAGGATACACAGCGAGTCATGCTGATCCTTCACTTTATGTAAAACATGTAGATGGCATGTGTGTCTATGTATGCATTTATGTGGATGACTTGTTGATTACAGGGAATGATGCAAAAGCAATTGATGAGATAAAAGGTAAATTGGGAAAGGAATTTAAAATTTCAGATCTTGGTTTGCTTAGATACTTTCTTGGGATTGAAATTGTGTATAGCGATGAAGGTATGTGGTTGATACAGAGAAAGTATATATGTGATATGCTGGAAAGGTTTGGTATGCAGGAATGTAAATTTGTTTCTACTCCAATGGAATGTAATGTAAAGCTGAGTGCAAAGGAAGGTGATGAGTTGCATGATATGAATGTATATAGATCCATGGTAGGATCTTTGATTTATGCAACAAAAACTAGACCTGATATATGCTATGCAGTGGGAGTATTGTCACAGTTTATGCATGAACCTAGAGTACCTCATATGCATGCAGCGAAAAGAGTGCTTAGGTATTTGAAAGGTACCATGAACGAAGGATTATTTTATAGTCATGATACTGATCTAACTCTTAAAGTCTTTAGTGATGCAGATTGTGCTAGAAGCAAAGATGACAGAAGATCCACAAGTGGATATGTGGTAATAGCAGGAAACAAGACATTAACATGGAGTTCAAAGAAACAGCCTACAGTTGCTTTATCTTCTACATAGGCTGAGTATAGAGGTTTAGCATTGGCTACTACTGAGGTTATGTGGTTTAAAAAGTTGTTTCATGACTTGAATGTGCAGGTTGATGTACCACTGATATATGGGGATAACTTGAGCAGCATTCATATGACCTCAAATCCTATTTTTCATGCTAGAACAAAGCATATAGAGGTTCACTATCATTATGTTCGAGAGAAGACCATGAACAATGAAGTGCAGGTTTCTTTTGTTGGAACAAAGGATCAAGTTGCAGATATCTTCACCAAATCCTTGGATGGACCAAAGCTTCAAAGATTCAACTATATTCTTGGCATGAAGGAAATACCCTTTGAAACTTGAGGGGGAGAATGTTGCGAACATTTGTTTTATGTAGGGTACAAGTTTCAAATTATGTAAATACCTTTGGGAAGTCTTCAAATACTTCAAGAAGGCTCATATTATTCATAAAATGTAGCAAAAATACCACTTGAGTTCTAGAACATGGTGAGTCAAATTAGTGAGTCACAAGGGAGCTTCAGTGGTGTCATAGTGGAAGGTCGATGTGGCTAGTTCTCAAAGTCCATCAATACTTTGCTTATTTGAGCACTTGAGTCATGTAATACCTCCATCAAAGTGTCTACCACAAAATTAGATGTATTAGGAAGGTTTTAGATTAGTTTCCCATGCTATAAAAAGAGGAGAAAAGTCGTGATCTTGTGGGATGTCCAAGAGAGTCATATGTGTATCTCTACACTGCTGTAGTTTTGTATGCAGAGATTGCAGAGATTGCAGAGATTGTATCTCCCTCATTATATATCTAAATTACATGTTTGATAGCTCACTGGAAAGCACTTATTGTCTACTTTCTTCCTATACATTTTCATAATCATTGGATTTGTGAGCTGAGAGCAATACTCTATGCAAGTAAGGTGTGTTCTCTGTTTTTTATCCCTCCATTAAACCTCAAACTTGCAGAGGTCATATCTCCTTGTGTATGTATCCAAATCATGTGTTCTTTTGCTTGTTAGAAAGCTATCTAGGTCTACTTGTATTCTGAAAAGTTTCAAAGTCATTGGAGTCGTGAGTTAAGAGCAGTAGTCTCTGCAAGTGATGTGTGTCCTCAGGTTCATCTCTGTTTCAAGGTCTCCATTAAAGCTGCATATTGCAGAGGTCATAGCTCATTGTGTATTTATCCATTTGAGGTGTTCTATATCTTGTTGGAAAGCTCTTAGAGTCTAGTTTATGTGTGTGAAACAGTTTTGGAAAATTCTAAGTGAGTAAAGAGCAATTTGCTCTGCAAGAAAATTGGTCTGTGCATACACGTTTGTGAAAAAGTCAACTAGGTCCTGTTGGGTTTCACCTACTTCTAGCTGTACTTTGGAGATCAGTAAACTCCAACACCATGTTACCCTCCGCCGTAGGTTGTGCTAGCACACATCCAATAGCATAATTGGATGCATCCACATGGACATGGATTGGCTTGTTCCAATTTGGTGTGGTCAAAATAGGTGTTGAACATAAACTTCATTTGAGCTCCTTGAAAGAGTTCTCACATTCATCAGTCCACTCAAAGTTAGTTAGAAGAGCATATAGAGGCTTTGCGATGATGGCATACATGTGAATGAATCGGCGGTAGTAACCACAATGCCCCATGAAGGCCTGTACCTCCTTGACATTCCTTGGCCTAGGTAATTCTGCAATGGCTCTCACTTTCTCCTCATCCGTGGATATGCTATTCTTTGACACTATGTGTCCTAGAATTTTGCCTTGCCTGACCATGAAAACACACTTTTCTGGGTTCAGGCAGACTTGATATTCTCTACATTTGTCAAAGATTTGTCTGAGTTTAGGTATATGGGTCTGTCTAATGTTAGAATGAGCGCAAAGATCATCAACATAGACTTCCAAATTCTTCCTTAGGAATTCCTTAAACACATGGCACATCAGCCTTTGAAATGTGGCTGGCACATTGGTAAGCCCAATTGGCATTACCTGAAAAGCAAATATGCCCCACTCTGTGGCAAAAGCTGTCTTATGCTGATCTTCTGGAGCAATGGCTACCTGATTGTAACCAGAAAATCCATCAAGGAAGTTGTACACTTCCTTGCCTGCTACCCTTTCTAAGAGATGCTCGGTGATTGGAAGTGGATAACTATCTCTGATAGTGGCTGTGTTAACCTTCTTCAAGTTGATGCACACATGTAATTTGCCATTCTTTTTGGGCACCACTACAATGGGGGAAACCCATTCAGTGTGCTCAATTTCATAGATAAATCCAGCTTCCACTAAGCGATCTATCTCTTCTTTGATCTTGGCAGCATAGTTGTCATTGTATGTGTATGCCTTCTGTTTAGAGGATTTGGCATCTGAGGTCATGGGGATCGTGTGTGAGCATATGTCAGGGTCTACACCTTTTAGGTCCTTGTAGCTCCAAGCAAATACATCTCTGTATTCTCTCAACAAGGCTATCAACTCTTGCTCTTCTTCTTCTGTCAGGTCATGCCCTATGTAGGTGCATCTTTCTTCTCCCTCTTCTATGTCTACAACTATTTTCATGGTAGTTTCCTTGTTATCATAGGCCTCTCCTGATTTTGCCTCACGTTTAGGCATTCTTACCATGACTCTCCTATCTTCTATTTTGTACTTCTTAAAATTTTCAGGGACCTCAAACAAAGATTCTTCCTCTTCTTGTGTGACTTCTTTCTTCTTCCTCTTCGTGCCTTCATTTTTGGCGGTCACTTGTGTGGTTAACCTCACATCATTTGTAAGATCTTCATGTCTTTGAGGGTGAGCATCTACCTCATAGAAGTATTCTTCATCTGATGCAAAAGGTGGGTCTATAATGATTGACTCTAGATCAGACTCACTTGCATCCTCGAATGCATCAAGGCTAGGTTTGCATTCTTCTAAAATTGAGTCTCCCATGATTGGCTGTATGGAGAAGATTGAAATGTCATAACCATCCTCATCACAGTGGGGTGTACATTGTTCCTCATTGATGGCTACATCCATTGTTGCTAAGATCTCTGCCCAACCGTGAGGCTCAAATTCTTCGCAGGAAATACTACAGGTGCATAGGCTGGGTCTTGAATTGATCTATGTGTCTCTTTCACACCTACCTCTCTGGCTTTTTCTCTCTTCTCTTCTTCTATTACCACTTTGCACATCCATAAGTGGGTGTCTTCATGCATCCATGAGGATCGTGATCCTATGGAATGCATTGATTCCGTATCATCTTTGGCTCTATGGATGGGATTCCATTGGATAGGAGGGACATCTCTATGAGAGTAGTCCTTGAGATTAACTTTGGTCGTGACACCCAAGTGTTGCAAGTATAGAGAATTGGTTCCCCAGTCTTGTACCACTTGCAACTGTCGCATAAATGGTCTTCCCAAAATCATCTCATAGGCCTGGTTCTTGCTAAAGTCACAGATAGCAAATGTGTGCTCAAACTCTACACCACAAGTAGTGAGAGTTATTCCTTGTAACAATCCTAACGGCCTTTCAATATGACCATCGGCCATTTGCAATTTCATTCTCATCGGCCTGAGTGCTGGCTTGCCCCAACGCTTCCATAAGGAAGTGATAGCAATTGCAACTCCTACTCTTGAGTCCAAAAATGTCTTCGTTGTGTATCCCTGATGGGTAACTGGAAGATAGGTATTTCCTTCTTCTCCTTCACTCATGTCGCCTATCTTATCCAGTGATATTTCTGGCACTGTTCTATGAGATCCTACCTGGGAACGAGATTTCGCTACGTCTGGCACTTGGTTGCCTACATGTTTCCACAATTCAGGCTTAACCTTGAGTAGCTCTTCTAAGGTGAGGTTACACTGCACTTTAGTGTTCTTTACTACCTCTGTATTCCTAAGTATGATCGAATCTTCATTTCTTATCATGACCATGGGCGCTCTCATGCAAGTAGACTTTGTTTCCCAGGGCCCGGTGAAATGGGGTAATTCCTGCAAGGAATTAGACTCAAAGTCTAACCTCTCGTGAGATTGGGCACTCTCCTGTTCTCCATAAATGGAACGAATGTCTTGTGGGAATTGATCGTGCACGTCATCCACACGTTCAATTGGAGGTGGATCTTCATTTTCTTTAGCCCATTTCTCTTCTTGAATCTCTCACAGGAATTCTGGTGAATACCGATTCATAGAAGAAGAGGTGTTTGGCTCAGTGGAATTAGGCACATAAGCTTCCTAGGGAGGAATGCTGATTCTATCACTTGCCTTCTCCTTAGCCTGGGAGGTGGCTCCTTTTCCAGACTTTGCAAGTAACCTCTCCAGTCTATCTAATAGACCATCAAAATGCAATGGAATTCTAGTGGAGTCAGAGCCATTGAACACACGACTGGCTTTGAACATAGCTTGTGCCAATTCTACCATCTTAGCACAAAGTTTTGTTCTCTCTATCTCTAGATCCGCTCTAGGATAACATTTGTCATGATCTGTCATGCTTGGCCCTTCCTGGATTCTGGCCTGATATGCTTTAAGCATCATGTCTAGATCCTCAGGAGTGGGATCAGCTAGGACTGATCCTACTCTGGGTGGTGGGTGGGTTACGTGTGGTGGATTAGAATGTTGGGGAATGGAAGGTGATGGGTTGGAGGGAGATGGAAAGGGGGGTCCTGGGGTAGTGTGGGAGTGGTTTTGAGATGCGAGTTCACTTACCTTTGCTTTGGTTTCTCTCAAGCTTTCTTCAAGTTTGCTCATTTTCTGTGACCATTGTCTTTTCATTCTCTCCTAGATATCTCTCCAAGCTCTTGTCCTTTTCTTGGTTATACTCTCTATCTCACTAGCCTCAGAACTCTTTTCTTGCCCTACTCCTTGAGCTTGCTGCAAAGCTTGAGCTCCAGTGACTACTTGCACGGGGGCAGTGGAAGTCACACTTCCTGTAGAGTCTACTACTAGTCCAATGACGTTAATAGGAGTGATTTTTGGCATGTTATTGGGGTTCTTTGGGCAATCTCGTAAGAGATGCTCTTTTCTGCAAACTTGACAGAAGCCCTGAATTGTGACAGGCTGGGGTTGTGTAGGGGCAGGCATTGGACAATCACGAATGAGGTGATCCCCCTGACATCGATAGCATGGTCCTCTAGGAAATGGGGGTCTTACCTACCTAGGTTGAGGTCTAGAGTTGGGGTTTGCGTACATGACATTTGCATACTCTGGCTCCCAACTAGGTTCACTCGGATATTCAGAGTAATATGACTCGTTATGCTCAAGTGACTGCATGTAGTAAGCATGTGGACTATCCATGTGAGTAGAGTCAAAACTATGATCACTCGGGTCACTTTCTGAAAGCAATGGTGTCATTGGCACTATGGCTCTGTAGCTCAGTGATGAGTAGCACCTCCTTTAATGTCAATCCAGGGAGACGTGAGGATGGTATGAAGACCTCGAGCAAGTGGCGACACAAGTGCGTGAGTGAGAAGCACACTAGCATGCACACACATACACACACACGCGCACACAAGGCAAGACAAAGAGTGAGAATCAATGGAGCTTTTAGATTACTTTCAAAATGCTCTTACAAGTTCGTTTCAATTACAATCTAACCCCAAAAATGAGCTCTCTAGCTCTTTTTATAGTTTTTGACTAGGTTTTGGCCCTGTCCAAACCTAGTGTCCGGCCTAGTTAAAAATTAGGTTCCAGGGCCAATTTGAGGGCTCAAACAGAGTCTAAAAAACATGAAAATTGATATGTAGGTACTTCTAAGGCTCCTCGAGCTCAAGGACTCCTTGGCTTGCACAAAATGGAGCTACAAAAATATGAAATGGTATTTACAATGATTGTTAGTGATAAGAATCACTGTTAAAAGATGTAGATTTGGAAAAATTGAAGGGCCTATCTGCCAGATTTGCGTCGACTGCTTTGTCTACTTACTCCTTCACCTTGTTCTGACTCTCTCCGTTGGCTTCCTTGTCTAGTCAATCCTTGGGTGCCCATACTGCTCTCAACACCCCCCCCTCTCTCGCGTCTGTCATCCCTGACAGACCCTTGTTGCTGGGAGTGTTGGATGTAATATTCCACAACCTGAGTGGCAAGCTGATGTTCTTGTAAGCGTAGTCCTCTGGCCAAATCTGTCATCATACGATCCCAATCGATTGGTCCTGGAATGTCCGGATGTGGCAGACGTAACTGATCTGCATGGATCGCTTGTTCTACTGCGAATAGATGTAGCAAATGTGTGGGTCTGGGAATGAAAATTTTGGAATTGTATTCCCAGAATCCCGTAGAGAACATTTCCTCAAATGTCTGCTTGAAGCATGCGGGCAAGTACTTTATTCGTGCATGCCAAGCAAAGATGATAGTGACCGAGGGGGTTTGGCTCATGTCGTAGACTAGATCCTTGTTGCCTTGAGCGAATCCAGGGGCAGAGATGTATGGAGCTTGGACATTCCGAAAGGTTTTGAAGACAATGGTCATGAGCTCGAATATCTTCATACACATTTTCGCTGCTATATCAGGTACATTATTTAGGCGTGCGGACCAGTGTCGAATGGTTGATATCATGTAGGCTACGGTTGGAGGTCCTCGAGGTGGAGCAAAATATGGATAGTTAACCGAAGCGGAGCACTCTTTATTGTTGCGTACCTTGATTGCAAATGCTTGCCAGGATCTGCGACGTACCACTGGACAATAGCATGGATTATACTTGATATAGAGTGGCATGGTAGCCCAGGTACTCATCATCTCTGGGTAATCGGTGAGTAAACGTGCACGCCAATTAGGTTGGAAAATCGAGCCAGCACGTGCATCGGTCGGTAAATCCCCTATCTCGAATTGAGTAGCGAATGTGGGCTCCTTCCCTGTATGTCTTTTGACTTCTGCATTATAATCATGTAGTAAGACAAAATAAGGCATGTATTGCGATTCTGATGTTGTGATTAACCGTTGATGCGATAATTGTTGAAAGTAGGAAGACCAAAGGACCGTTTCTTCCAGATTCGTGAGAGATTGCATTTGCACGGCCACACGATCATCATGTGTCTTACCCACTTTCTCGACCCTTCTGACCCAATCTAGAACTTGAATTTCTAACGTGTCTTGTCCTTCTTCTATAGTTCGACCACGAGGCGTCGGCATAGGCTCGTATGGCTCTTCGTAGCTGTCCTCGATGGGGATTTCCACTACTGTTTCAGGTTCTAGTTCTTCAATGGGCGAGGGTGGTCGTTCATATGGTAAGAGGCGTGCTTGGAGTTCTGCCACCTGTTTCCGAAGGGTCTCCATTTCTTCTGTAGATTGTTGCAAGATTACCGGCTCCTGTTGAGCAGTGGGTACACTGGCTAACTGTTTCTTTAGATCGGCACATTCAGTCTCTAGTTTTTCATATGACTCTAGGAAATTTGCATGCTCCTCAAGTAAGATGCGGATGTCTTCTGATGGAACTGCTCTATATCTGGTAGGGCTAATGGTTGCTCCTACGGTTCCTTCCATAGCCGCTTCAAAGTTATCTTGGTTTTGTTGTTGAAGTCGTTTGTTCTCTTCTAGTGCTGCTGCCATATGCTTTCTTAGTAGCCCAATGTTGCGTCTGAGTGTAGCGTTAGATATCATTTGCGCTTGAAGCACTGTTTCTAGTTCCTTGACTGCTTGGTCATCTACAGTTGATGCCTTTGATTCCAATTCGGAGTGAGCCTGCTGTAATGTGGTATGCTCGTCTAGGAGCGTCAGGTAGTCAGCTTCAAGAGTGGTGACTCTAGCTTGGAGACGTTGAGATTCTGCCTGGAGGGCAGCAGTGCGTTCTTCCAATTGATGGTAGTCTTGTTGTAGCTGATGTGCACACTGAAGTAATGTGTTGAACGTGCTATTTACATTATGAGATGCAAGGGGAAAAGTTTGAAATGCAGAGGAGGTGGGATTGGGTAGGGGGGTAGTGAATGCTGTGTGTGCCAATGATGTGAGTGGTGAGGTGGGGGGCAAGGGAGGGGAAGGTGGGGAAATCGTGGGGAGAGGTGCTGTGGTTGGTGAAATGTCCATTGGGTCAGACAAGGTGGTGTGTGCAGGGGCTACCATGTAGGTGGGTATGGTAGGTGAAGTGAGTGTGGTGTTCGTGAAAATTGATGTCGTTGCGAACATCGGAGGAAGGTGCCTTTGAAACATTGGAGAGCGGAAGAACTGCTCCACAAAGGACGGGTATTGGGGTGGCGCGGTCAGGTTGAAAGAGGTGTGGGGACCAGATGGGAAGTGAGGGTCATGGAATGGAGGTACCCGTATTGGGGGATAGGTCGGGAAACACAGGGTGCCTTCTGTGGGTGCTGGGTTTCCAACTACACTTGTAATTATGGGATGGCCAGTCATGGGTTCAGAGGATAGACGGGATGAAGTGTACAAGGGATTGGTGACGAAGGAGAAGAGGGTGTCTTGTGAGGTGGGTTCTCGAAATGAGAATGATTTGAATGAGGATGGGTTATAAGTGAAGGTAGAGGTGATGACTGTCGTTTCTTCCGAGGTGGGAGGTGGTGGTGGGAGTGGAGAAGGTGGTGATGGAGGACGCTGGGGTGAGATGGGTGATGTCTGAACGAAGGTTTCAGCGGAGAGGTCAGTGGTGGTTGTGGGAGTGGCTGTGGTCTCAATAGGTACTTCTGGTTCTGTGACGGGTATCCTGATAGTCTTACCTGCTCGTGGTAACGTGTCCACTCTGCGTTTGTCATACCTTACGGACTGGCGGACTGCGGTGTGGACAGCCTCCGGAACTCCTAAAGAGTCTGACACTAATTTGAGGGTGTCAATGAAGTGTTGGTCCACCCCTTCATCTGATAGCATTTCTTGCATCAAAGCTTGACCTGATACCAGAGAGAGCTGATGCCTTTCTTGTACTGCTTTGATAGTGTCGTATAGCCTTCGTAGTTGAGCTGTATATGCCGGTGCACCTACAAGTTCTGGCACTTCTTGTTGCTCCTCTTGGTGCTCTTGATCATACTCCCCCTCATCATCCTCCTGTTCTTCATCTCCGTCATCTTCTTCCTCCACTTCAACAGGTGTGACAGGTGCTTGGGAGGTTGTGGCCTGCGTTTGTACATTCTCCGCTTGTTGTGCCTCTTCTGCCTCCAGCTCTACATCTTGTAATAGTTGTTCGAAGTCTTCATTAGTGAGTTCTTCCAAAGGTGCACCACTAGGAAATTCGAGATCCGTTGGGATGGGAGGGAATATCAAAGTGGAACCATCGGTGCTGCGTCTTGGAAGTCGGAGTGTGAATGGTCGGACTCTTCGGGGTGGTGGTGTGACGTCTGGTGTTAGGGTGGCTCCACGTGGTTGAGCACATGGGACTTGGACCGTGCCTCTCATCTTCTTAGAAGGGGGTCCAGTGGATGTCCTGCCTCGAAACTGCTCTACCCAATTCCACATCAGGGCTCGTTGGATTGGAATGTCATAAGCCAAACACCTATAAATGATTCTTGTCAGAGCACAGCAACCATATAAAACCTGTTTCCGCGGCCAGCGTTTGTGAGCTAAGTGTATCTGATCAATTATCCAGTGGGGTAGGTTGATGGTGAGGCTCTGTGTCTCTGCCAGATACAGGCTAAACCAAATCTTTTTGTGCGGCATGGTGAATCTATCCTGCGCCGGGAAGGCAAAGTGTTGCATGCACATGCGAAGGTGTATTGCAATATTAGGCGTCATGGATACCATGTCCTTGAGTTTGGTGAGACTTCGATTCTTCATGTAGTCCGGTACTAGGGTTTCCTTCTCTGTAGGAATATGCATGCTGCGCATATCCAGCTTCTCTCACCAAATTGTTTGATAGCCTAAACCTCTTGAGCTCATTCCCCTTTGTCAGAGATGGAATCACAAATGAGCTTGCACCTTTTGGGTTCGGATTTGGAGTCAAGGTGTTGATGAGATAGTAGCATCGCATGAAGTCAGGTTTTGGGAGTCGGGCACTGAAATAGGCACTCAATCTTGCTTTTTCCCATATCGGGCGTAGACCTTCCGCATTTTGTAACTTCTCAAATTCTCTTGTAAAGAAATGGTATCTTCCTTGCTTTCCATTGTAGTCTAACTCTGATTCCCATAGGTACGTTCCTTCCCCCAAGGGTCCTGCTACCTCGGTAAACCAATGTGAAGTCTTTCCCACGGGCATGGTGTGGCCACGCGGAGGGTCCGCAATAGGTATGATTTTGACGGCCTGCAATTCTTCTGGTCTTTCAACTGTCTCAGGCAAAACGGGTAAACTGTCCAAGTCCACCACTTGCGGGTTTGTTTCTGTGTGAGAGCTAGTTCCTGCTGTCTCCGCCATGTTGAAAATGTCGCAGCTGATTCTGTGAGAATATATGAATAAACGTTAACATTGCAATGGACACAAAAATGACATGGTGTCCCTTATTACAATATTAACTTAAAGTTCTGGAGTGGTTAGGAGTTAATAAGTGCTCGGTGCTGGTGTGTGTAGTTAGGAGTTAGTTAGACCTAAGGGCTAAGCGAAATGATGTGAATTAAGAGTGAAGCGGTTAGTAGGTGGTCATGGATTTACAATAGGGTCAGGGGGTTTGTTACAAGTCTTGGGCTGCCAAATGCAGTGGATGGGTTTTACTCGTGGTTCCGTAGAGATTCTCGAGAGCTTTATAGGTGTGTCAGCTTTAACCTGAGGCCTTTTAGGGGCCCATTTACAACTGATTCTGTTCGTGTTCATGTGCCTTGGTGTTGAAAATGAGTGGATGTAGGCTGTGCGAGTGAATGGATCATGCTGTGTAGGGTGTGTTCTTGGTGTAGCTATTTGAGCCCGCAAACAAGCCTTAGGCACCCAAATTTGTCTTGATTGTGGGCTAGCCTTCATCGACCTTTTGGGCACCCAAATAGATTTCACGTTAGCAGAAGAATTTCCGAAAGACTTCTTATTAGTGACGTGTTGTTGGTTACTAATAAGAGGCTTTGCCCGTGCGGTTGGCGTGGGTGCAACCGGGTGTTCGCCTTTTCGCACCCACACTTGGTTCACTTGTTGAGACATTCTGCTGCGCAGGTTCTTTTGATGTCCGGCATAGGTAGTACTCTGCTTCTTCTGCCTTTGCTCCACCTTTGGTTGTTGCCTCCTTCTGGCCTTTGGAAAAGAAGGGAGTTCCGTTGCACCCCTGACTCCTTTTTTGCAAATATCGTTCCTCTGCAACACAGGGTTTTGAACAAGAACAGCATGGTCATCTTCATGTGTACCCCTGGAAGGACCAGGAGTCTGTGCCTTTCCTAGTTCCTTGAGTGCTCCATTGTCTAATTCTACTGTAATTCGACTATGATTGACCCAAACCTGGAGAAGTCCACTTCTTAGGTTTACATTGACTGCTTGGTCATAGATCCAATCTTGACCCAAGACAAGAGGTTCAGTGAGATCCTCATCTTGACACACTAGTACTTTAACTGTCATTGCCTCATCATGAATGTAGAGGGGAAGTTCCACCTCGCCCATGCAAGGGGTTTCCACGCCTCCCAATCCTATGAGATATGCTTCCACAGGATTGACAGTTAACTGTAACTCTTGACAGTAAGACACTCTAACAGCACTAGTGGCTGCACCTGAGTCAACCAAGGCTCTTACGTTCCTTGCACTCTTTCCTTGTCCTATATCTAGGGTTATGAAAGGACGTCTATCAATTATCCTATGCGAGCTTGTTCCTGCAACTTCACACATGGCCATATGATATCCTTGATCTGCATAGTCATTTGTCCTAGGCTGCTCTCTACCTTGCCTTCGTAATTTCATCCTTCTGATGCGTTCTAAAGCTTCTGCTTGAGCTTCTTCTCTAATTCGCTTCTCTTCCTCTTTGCGTTTCTTAGCAGTGTTGAGTCGGCTGAGCATTTCCTCCGTGAGGGGTTCCTGATACAACTTGACTCTGCATCCGCTAATATAGTTAGGGAGAACATCACCCTCTAATGTGGCCAATTGTACTGCTCCGCTCGTGGAGATCCTATTGATGATCATAGGTCCGTAGCCTCTCTTTTCTAGCTTCCTCGCGTGTTGTTTTAGTGTATAGACTAAGACTAGATCTCCTGCTTTCAAGCCTTTATCCTTCACGTGGGCATCAAAGTATGCCTTCTGTCTCTTCTTGGCTGCATATATCCCTGCAGCGGCTCTCAGTCTTGTTTCTCCTAATCGTTCAAGGTCAAAGATCCTAGAGGAGAGCTCATGACCTGTCCATTCGTGCTCTTGTGCTACTCTCAATGTAGGGATCAGGAAGTCCAAGGGTAGCACAGCATTTTGGCCAAATACCATCTGAAAGGGAGTGGCTTGGAGTACCGTTTTGTAGGCCACTCGGTATGCCCAAACAACATGGTGTAGTTGTTTGTCCCAATCAGAGCGTTTAGTGTTCACTAATTTCGTCAGTACATTGCATAAAATCTTATTAGTGCTCTCAGCTTGTCCATTAGCTTGAGGATGATAGGGGGCAGACTTCTTGTGTATTACCAAGAATTCTTGGAGTAGATTTTCAATCACTTCGTTCAAGAAATGAGTGCCTCTATCACTTACAAGCTCTATGTAGCCCATATCTCGTGAATACATTCTCAAACAAGAATTTGGCAGTTGTTTGAGCATCGTTCTTTGTCGTAGCCTTTACCTCTACCCACTTGGTGAGATAATCTGTTGCAACAATGATGTATTCCGCATGAGAACCTTTGGCTGGGGGATTAATAGGACCTACGAAGTCTATTCCCCACTTAGAGAATGCACGTCCACCCATCATAGGTTTCAGTGGCATCTCATGTTTGCGTATAGGATACTGAGTCCTCTGACAGACATCACACCGTTTCACATAGGTATGTGCATCCATGTGAAGGGTAGGCCACCAGAACCCCGCAAATAGAATTGCCTTGATCACCCGATCTGGTCCAAAGTGTCCTCCTGCCACACCTTGGTGAGCAGTCTCCAAGATCTTGAGATATTCACTTTCATGGACACATAACCTCAGGTAACCATCTTTACCGCGCTTATATAGATTATCACCAATGAGTGAATAATCCTGGGCTTCTTGTTCCAAACTCCTTTTTCTAGCTAGAGTCATGTCTGGAGGGAATGTGTTTGTCCTCAAGAATGATACTAGAGGTTCACTCCAATCTGGCACAATGGAGACTTGATAGAGAGTGGCATGTTCCACAGGTGGTTTAGTGCAACAGATTGGGCATTCCTTGCACAACTTTTGGACATCAGCTTCCATAGTTGGCCAATGTACTCCGAGTCTCTTTAGGGTCTGTAAAGTTCGTTGCTTTGAGTAGTGTTGCTCTAACGCACCTACATGTGCTAATTGCAACCATTTAGCGTACTCATCCTCTTCTACGCAACAAGCCAAGATCCCTTGATCTGTGTGCTTGTACATGCTTCCTGCCATGATATGGTACTTTTGGGCTTTTACGATCTCTCTATTCTGTGTGTTCACCACTGGATGATTAGGCCCGTATGTCAATACTGGTACTATTGGCTTAGCCCACTGCGGCACCACTTCCAAATTAAACAAGTAAGCATCAGGAAGGTCATCTGACACTCCTTGTGGGGCTTCTCCTGATGTGAGCCTAGAGAGGTGATCTGCTCTCAAGTGAGTCCTACCCTTTCTTACCACAACCTCAAAATCATATTCCATTAGCAAGAGAAACCATCTTACTAATCTTCCTGTATTGCATGGCTTGTTTACAAGATATAACAATGCCTGATGATCAGTAAAAAATTTAAACTTATTTGCAAGCAAATAGTGTCTAAATTTCTTGACTCCATATACCATGCCTAATCCTTCGCGCTCTGTAGTGGTGTAATTCCGTTCAGCCGCATTCAATTGTCTACTGGCATAGGCAATTGGAAGATCCATATTACCTTCACCAGTAGGTTGTGCAAGCACACATCCAATAGCATAATTGGATGCATCCACGTGAACATGGAATGGCTTATTCCAATCTGGCGTGGTCAAGATTGGTGCTGAACATAATCTTCGTTTAAGTTCCTGGAAGGAATTCTCACATTCATCCGTCCACTCAAAGTTAGTCAGAAGTCCGTACATGGGTTTTGCTATTACAGCATACATGTGTATAAATCGTCGATAATAACCACAGTGCCCCATGAAAGCTTGTACTTCCTTGACATTCTTTGGCCTAGGTAGCTCTGCTATGGCTCTCACTTTTTCTTCGTCAGTAGATATGCCATTCTTTGACACTATGTGTCCTAGAATCTTGCCTTGCCTGACCATAAAAACGCACTTTTCTGGGTTCAGGCAGACTTGATATTCTCTACATTTGTCAAAGATTTGTCTGAGTTCAGGAATATGGGTTTGTCTAACATTGGAATGAGCACAAAGATCATCATCATAGACTTCTAAACTCTTCCTCAGGAACTCCTTAAACACATGGCACATCAGCCTCTGGAAGGTAGCTGGTGCATTGGTAAGCCCAAATGGCATTACTCTAAAAGCAAAAATGCCCCATTCCGTGGCAAAGGCTGTCTTATGCTGATCCTCTGGAGCTATGGCTACTTGATTGTAGCCCAAAAATCCATCAAGGAAGCTGTACACTTCCTTGCCTGCCACTCTTTCTAAGAGATGCTCTGTGATGGGAAGCGGATAGTTATCTCGAATTGTGGCGGCATTAACCTTTTTCAAGTTAATGCACACACGCAGCTTGCCATTCTTCTTGGGCACCACTACGATGGGGGATACCCATTCAGTGTGCTCAATTTCATAGATAAATCCAGCTTCGACCAATCTATCTATCTCTTCCTTGATCTTAGCAGCGTAATTATCATTATATGTATAAGGCTTTTGCTTAGAGGGTTTGGCATCTGAGGTCATGGGGATAGTGTGTGAGCATATGTCAGGGTCAACACCTTTCAAGTCCTTGTAACTCCAAGCGAATACATCTCTGTATTCTCTTAGCAAGGCAATCAATTCGTGCTCTTCTTCCGCTGTTAGGTCATGACCTATGTACGTACATCTCTCCTCTCCTTCTTCTAGGGCCACTACAATTTTCTTGGTAGTTTCTTTGTTATCATAGGCCTCTCCTGCTTGTGCCTCTCGTTTAGGCATTCTTATCATGACTCTCCTATCATCTATCTCATACTTCTTAAAATTTTCGGGGACCTCAAACAAAGATTCTTCCTCTTCTGGTGAGGCTTCTCTCTTCTTTCGTTTCTTCCCTTCTTCCTTTGGGCTCACATGTGTTGCTAATCTTACGTCATTTGTCAGCTCTCCATGCCTCTGGGTTTGAAATTCTACTTCATGGAAGTATTCTTCATCTGATGCAAATGGTGGGTCCATAATGATTGACTCTAGATCGGAGTCACTTGCATCCTCAAATGCATCAGGGCTAGGTTTGCATTCTTCTAGAACTGCCTCTCCCATGATTGGCTCTATGGAGAAGACTGAAATATCATAGCCATCCTCATCACAATGAGGTGTCCATTGTTCTTCGTTGATGGCTACGTCCATTGTTGCTAAGATTTCTGCCCAACCGTGAGGTTCAAATTCTTCGTCTGGAAAAACTACAGGTGCATAGGCTGGGTCTTGGATTGATCTATGGGTTTCTTTCGCACCTACCTCTCTGGCTTTCTCTCTCTTCTCTTCTTCTACTGCTACCTTGCACATCCATAAGTGAGTATCTTCATGCATCCATGAGGATCCAGATTCTATGGAATGCACAGATTCCGTATCATCTTTGGCTCTATGGATGGGATTCCATTGGATAGGAGGTACATCTCTATGAGAATAATCCTTGAGATTGACTTTGGTCGTAACACCTAAGTGCTGCAGGTACAAAGAATTGGTCCCCCAATCCTGTACCACTTGCAACTGTCGCATGAATGGTCTTCCCAAAATCATCTCATAGGCCTGATTTTTGCTAAAGTCACATATAGCAAAGCTATGCTCAAACTCAACACCACAAGTGGTGAGAGTTATGCCTTCTAGCAATCCCAAGGGCTTCTCTATGTGACCATCGGCCATCTGCAATTTCATCCTCGTTGGCCTGAGTGCTGGCTTGCCCCAACGCTTCCATAAGGAGGTGGTGGCAATTGCAACTCCTGCACCTGAGTCCAAAATTGCCTTGGTGGTGTACTCCTGGTAGGTAATGGGAAGATAGGTGTTCCCTTCTTCGCCTTCACACATATCTCCTATTTTATCCAAGGGAATTTCTGGCACTGTCCTATGGGATCCTACCCGGGAATGAGGTTTTGCAACTTCAGTTACTCGACTGGCTGCATATTTCCGCGCGTTTGGTCTATCCTCAGGCACTTCTTCCAAAGTGAGATTGCGTTGCACCTTGGTGTTCGTTACTACCTCCGTGTTCCTTGGTATGACTGAGTCGTCGTTCCTTACCATGACTGTGGGTGCTCTCATACACGTGGACTTTGCTTCCCATGGGCCTCTGAAGTGGGGTAGCTCTTGTATGGAATTAGACTCAAAGTCCAATCTCTCGTGAGACTGAGCACTCTCATGTTCCCCGTAAATAGATGGGATGTCTTGTGGGAATTGGTCGTGTGCATCGTCCACAAGTTCAAAGGGAGGGGCGACTTCACTTTCGTTATCCCATTTGTCTTCTTGAATCTCTCGTAGGAAGTCTGGTGCAAACCGATTCATAGAAGAAGAAGTGTCTGGCTCCGTAGAATTAGGTGCATATGCAACCTGGGAAGGAGGGCTTATTCTATCGTTGGCTCTCTCCTCGTTCCCATAGTTGGCTGGAGCACAAGCTTCTTGGGGAGGATTACTTATTCTATTACTTTTCCGAACAGGCTCATACGCTCTCTGAGAAGGAATGTGGGTCACCTGTGGAGGTACATAAGCTTTCGGGGGAGGCCCATCTGCCTTTTGGGGAGGAAGATAGGCTTCTTGAGGAGGCGCGTGGGCTTCCTGAAGAGGCTGGCTTACCCGTTCTCTTGCCCTATCCTTTTGAGGGGCAGTTTCCTTCTCTGATTGTGCAATCAGCTTCTCTATTCTTTCCAGCAGTCCATCAAAGTGTAACTGCGTCTTAGCTGAACTAGAAATGTTAAATAGGCGGCTGGCCTCAAACATGGTCTGAGCCAATTCTACCATTTTGGCACAAATCTTAGTTCGTTCAAGCTCTAGCTCGGCTCTAGGGTAGCATTTTTCATGATCGGTTATGGTTGGCCCTTCTTGGATTCTGGCCTGATATGCTTTAAGCATCATATTAAGGTCCTCAGGAGTGGGGTCAGCTAGGACTGATCCTGCTTGGGGTGGTGGGTGGGTTACGTGGGGTGTATTAGAGGGTGGAGGGATGGAGGGTGATGGGGATGGTAGCGGTGGGATTGTGTGAGAGTGCGGTTGGGATATGATCTCTATGACTTTAGCCTTGGTTTCGCGTAAACTTTCCTCAAGTTCACTCATCTTTTTAGCCCATTGTCTTTTCATTCTTTCCCTACTATCTTTCCACGCTCTAGTCCTTTTCTTTGTCACGCTCTCGGTTTCACTAGCCTCTGGGCCCTTTTCCTGGCTTGCCTCTTGGTTTTGCTGCAATGCCTGAGCTCTAGTAACCACCTGCACTGGTGCAGTGGAAGTGACACTTCCTGAGGCATCCACAACCAACCCAATCACATTGATAGGAGTGATTTTTGGCATATTATTGGGGTTCTTTGGGCAATCTCGTAAGAGATGCTCTTTTCCACAATCTTGGCAAAAGCCTTGGATCGTCACGGACTGATTTTGTGTAGGTGGAGGTAAGGGACAATCACGAACGAAGTGATCCCCCTGACATCGGTAGCATGGTCCTCTAGGAAAGGGTGGTCGTACCTGCCTAGGTTGAGGCCTAGGGTTGGGGTTTGCATACATGACGTTCGTGTAATCTGACTCCCAACTAGGTTCACTTGGTTCTTCACTATAGTAGGACTCACCATGTTCTGGAGACTGCATGTAGTAAGCCTGGGGACTATCGACATGTGTAGAATCAAAGCTATGGTCACTCGGGTCACTTTCTGAGATCAATGGGGTTACTGGTACTATGGCCCTATTCAGGTTTTCTTCTGCCACAGCATACTTTACTGGAATCACGTTAGCGGGGTTTGGAGGCTGTTGAGCTAGCACCGGTTGGGGTCTCTGTTGGGCCTGATATGGTTGCTGATAGGTTTGTTGGGGTCTAGCATATTGTGGTGGTGGATTTTGGTTCTGGTATCGGCCCTGTTGAGGGTATGGCTGAGAGTAGGGTTGCCTAACCGCCTGCCTGTTGTATGGGCAATCTTGCGCAGTGTGATTGGTGTACTTCCGTTCTATGGTGCAGTACTGGCTACTAGGGTTTACTTGGGGTTGAGCCATAATAGGGCAGACATTCGCCATATGGTCACCACCGCATGTATAGCATCTTTTCACAGGGGCAAACCTTGGGATTTGTTTGCTAGTTACACCTAATTTCTGAGCTACTTTTTCGGCAAGTTCCTCAATTGATGTGGACTGCGTGGAAGAGTGACTAGATGCACTATCTGAATCTTTGTAGATTTTGGAAAGCTCTAGTTCTTCCCCTAGGTTATCTTCAATGTCAATGCACATGCGTACACACTCTTCTATAGTCCTAGGGTCCTTCAGATACACATAGGATCTCAATTTCGTACTCAGCAATCCATCAAGGAATAAGGCTACTTGTTTAGCAGATGTGGGTAGTTCCGAAATAGGGCACCTTTCAAGATATTGTCTAAATCTTCTTCCGGCCAATCTGACAGTCTCTTGGGGGGTCTGTTTGAAGCTGTGAATCAATGAGGAGGTATTGTGTCTTATGCCGCTCTTAGAGAACTCTACAATGAATGCCTCTAGGAGTTGGTCTATGCTCCTGAACTGACGCTCATCTAATGGCTGAAACCATGTAAGTGCTGTGTTCCTAAGGGTTAGACCGAAGGCATTGTACTGCGTGAACAGATCTTCCACTTGTTCAGCTCTCAAGACTTGCTTGAACTCCGCCACATGATCATAGGGATCTCCTATGCCGTCAAAGTAATTCTTCATGGACTTAACTAGCTGGGTGGGTCTCAAAGTTCTTGTGTGCTCTCTAGGCCTCGGCAGAGGGAATCCATCTACATTTCTTTGGTTCCTGTGGGCTCTATGCATCTCAGGTTCTACCCTATTCGTCTCTGTTCTCGTTCTTTCTCTGCCCACTGGGTTGGCAAAACTTACTTCTGGTCTATCTCTACTTCTCTCTCTTTGCGTACCATGAGCTTGGGAAGTTCCAGCCCCAGGGTGACCATAGGATACATTTGATCTTGGTTGAGGGAAAATAAATTCACCCTTCCAAGTGTAAGCATGCCTATCATTTTCTGTCACCACAAAGATCCGTTCTGAAGCATGATCTAAGTAGGTCACTCTGCCTGGGCTATCCGGATCCTTAAACTCATAGATCATGATATTTCCTATGTCTGTTGGCTGATTAGACTTATACCTCCAAAAGGCTTCATCAGTTTCTCGATTGAGGAGCAACTCTATGCTCTTGTTGTCTTGGGGGACCCATTCAGGCGTGATAATCCTAGTGGGAACTGATTTACCTCGAGGGGTTCTAGGTTCCGCACCCATGTTCCCTTGTTCCAGGTCACCTAAGTCCGCTTCTGAGATTACATTCCCAAAGTCATCTGTCCTATCAGGGTGACTAGTGACTACATATATAGTTCCTTCTTTGTCCAGGTATGCACCATTTTTAAACTTGACAGCTGGGTGTTCTAGTCCAATGGATTGATCAGGGTTTTTAATCTGGACCACAGATCTTCCTAAGCCGTCCTCATAGATGCTAGCACCTAATCGGTTGGTCCTAAGGTACTCCAGCTGCGTTTTGTAAGGACCTTCTACCCTGTACAGGTAAGGCACACCTAAACTTCCCGTAGGTCTGTCCATGCCTTGAGACATCTCTGACTCACTGGTCTCAGAGCTAGGGTAGTTCGAGTGGTGGCTCAACTGCTGGGCCCAGGACCTAGTAGTGTGGTTGACACTAGCCTCTGAAGATCTAAGGCTTTGTCTTTCCCTTGCTAAATGTCGTCCTGATCTAAGGTTCATATGCCTAACTGATTAGCCCAATTTTTCCAGAGTACCACCTCGTTGCCGATCACTTGGTATCAGTCACTTGATTCTTTTTAGTTATTTATCGTGTTTAGGGTCTTGTCTGATATTACGTCGTCGGAATACTTGAGTGTTCTTCGTACTTTCAGGTTGATCATTCCACGTTAGGTTCTTTCCTTTATGTTACCGACAGTACAGAGATTAGATTTTTATCTTGAACTTGAGTTTTTAGGTAGTCTTCAACTTGATAACTGCCTATCGTCGCTCTGACTTACTCCTACCTCTCGTCGTTCTTAGCCTAAGCTATGAATTGACAGAGGGGGTTAAAAGTGTCCAACCTTTTGTTTCCTGCTCGGTTGCCCTTGAGTGCCCAGGAAATGTGTTCCCAAGCTCGCACTTACACTTGCTTAGAACGCCTCTCGATGCTCTGTAAGAGTTTCAAAGTTAGCTTTGAGATTTACATTCCAAAGACAGAATCAATTTTTCATTCATGTAGCACAAACACAAACTTGCATAGTGATTTTCAAGAAAACAATCCTAAGGACCCCTGACTTTGATCCCCCTGGGTATGGTCAACAAGCTTTCCAACAAGCCCTAGAGCTCAAAAAATGGATCTCGTATGAAAAAGTTGTGACCGTTCAGGGTTCTAGGGTTACGACAGGGTTCAAACAGGATCACTGTGCAACAGGTTTTCCCCAAGTTGTTTTCCTAAGGCTTCCCCATGTGCTCAAGAGCATACTATTTGTGCCCAAAATTAGCCCAACTTTTCAATTAACAAACCCTAAAAAATTTGGCTAAAATTGGCTGTCAATCGCGATGCACAGGGCTGTCAATCGCGATGGACAGGCAGTCAATCGCGATGGACAGAGACTTCAGTCAATCGCGATGGACAAGGGGTTGAGTCAATCGCGATGGACAGGCAGTCAATCGCGATGGACAGAGACTTCAGTCAATCGCGATGGACAGAGACTTCAGTCAATCGCGATGGACAGGCAGTCAATGGCGATGGACAGAGACTTCAGTCAATCGCGATGGACCGGGGTTCAGTCAATCGCGATGGACAGGCAGTCAATCGCGATGGACAGAGCTGTCAATCGCGATGGACAGAGCTGTTAATCGCGATGGACTGAAATTTTGCAAGATTTTCAAAAATTTTAGTGGGAATGTGGTGTGCAGGGTCTCTAGTCCACTGTAGTGCACTCAGATTTACCAACAAGTGAAAATTTCTGTCAATCGCGATGGACAGAAGGCGGCGACTGCGAGACAGTTTCTTCGAGTTCCGTACCTGTGCGGGAAGCTGGAGATGGTGATGTGACCTGTACCTGCAAGATAGCTAAAGAAACATGCAAAAACAGCACATGCAATTTTGCTCTCTCGCTCTCTCTCACAAGTGAAATGAGGGAAATGAGGTGGAGGTGGGGATATAGTCAAAAAACTGAAATTTTCGCGATGATGGAGATGGACGTGGGAGATGGTGATGATGATGATGGTGATGAAGATGGTGAAAAAAGTAAAAGAAAATCGATGAGAGTGAAGAAAATACCTACAACTCCAACGCGTCAACTCTACGTCTTACCATCACACGCTCGTCCTCAAAGCTCGATCCCCGGCAACGGCGCCAAAATTTGGTGTAGCTCAGTGATGAGTAGCACCTCCTTTAATGTCAATCCAGGGAGACGTGAGGATGGTATGAAGACCTCGAGCAAGTGGCGACACAAGTGCGTGAGTGAGAAGCACACTAGCATGCACACACATACACACACACGCGCACACAAGGCAAGACAAAGAGTGAGAATCAATGGAGCTTTTAGATTACTTTCAAAATGCTCTTACAAGTTCGTTTCAATTACAATCTAACCCCAAAAATGAGCTCTCTAGCTCTTTTTATAGTTTTTGACTAGGTTTTGGCCCTGTCCAGACCTAGTGTCCGGCCTAGTTAAAAATTAGGTTCCAGGGCCAATTTGAGGGCTCAAACGGAGTCTAAAAAACATGAAAATTGATATGTAGGTACTTCTAAGGCTCCTCAAGCTCAAGGACTCCTTGGCTTGCACAAAATGGAGCTACAAAAATATGAAATGGTATTTACAATGATTGTTAGTGATAAGAATCACTGTTAAAAGATGTAGATTTGGAAAAATTGAAGGGCCTATCTGCCAGATTTGCGTCGACTGCTTTGTCTACTTACTCCTTCACCTTGTTCTGACTCTCTCCGTTGGCTTCCTTGTCTAGTCAATCCTTGGGTGCCCATACTGCTCTCAACAGGCTCTGTTCAGGTTCTCTTCTATAGTTGCGTACTTTACGGGAATCACATTGGCTGGGGTTGGAGGTTGTTGAGCTAACATAGGCTAAGGCCTTTGTTGGGTTTGGTAGGGTTGTTGATAGGGTTGTTGTGGTCTGCCATAATGTTGTGGTGGGTATTGGTTCTGGTATCTTCGCTGCTGTGGGTATGGCTGAGGGTAAGCTTGCCTAACCGCTTGCTTATTGTATGGGCAATCTTGCGCAGTGTGATTAGTGTATCTCCGTTCTATGGTGCAATACTGGCTATTAGGAGTCACTTGGGGTTGAGCCATGATGGGACATACATTCGCCATATGGTCACCTCCACAAGTATAGCATCGCTTTCCTGGCGCAAATCTTGGAATTTGTTTGCTAGAGACACCCAGTTTTTGAGCTACCTTCTCTGCAAGTTCCTCGATAGAGGTAGACTGACTAGAAGTGAGGCTACTAGAGCTATCTGAATCCTTGTAGATTTTTGAAAGCTCTAATTCCTCCCCTAGGTTATACTCAATGTCGATGCACATACGTACAAATTCTTATATGGTTCTAGGGTCCTTCAAGTACACATATGATCTCAATTTGGTACTTAGCAGTCCATCCAAGAATAAAGCCACTTGTTTGGCTGGAGTGGGCAACTCAGGAACATGAAATCTCTCTAGATATTGTCTAAACCTTTTTCGCAGTCCATCCAAGAATAAAGCCACTTGTTTGGCTGGAGTGGGCAACTCAGGAACATGAAATCTCTCTAGATATTGTCTAAACCTTTTTCCTGCAAGCCTAACTGTCTCGTGAGGTGTTTGCTTGAAGCTATGAGTTAGTGAGGAAGTGTTGTGCCTTATGCCACACTTAGAAAACTCAGTGATGAATGCCTCTAAAAGCTTGTCTATGTTTTTGATCTGCCTCTCATTCAGGGGGTTGAAACCATGTACGGGCAGTGTTCCTAAGGTTTAGACCAAAAGCATTGTATTGTGTGAATAGGTCCTCAACCTGTTTAGCTCTCAAGACTTGCCTAAATTCTGCCACATGGTCGTAGGGGTCTCCAATGCCATCGAAGTAATTCTTAACCCACTCTGGTGTCATGATTCTGGTCAGGACTGATTTGCCACGGTGAGTCCCCGGCTCTCTTCCTAAGTTCCCTTGCTCTGTGTTACCCATGTCAGTCTCTGCGATCACATTGCCGAACTCGTCTGTCCTATCTGGAAGGGTGGTGACTCCATAAATAGTCCCTTCTTTATCTAGGTATGCTCCATTCTCTAACTTGACTATCGGATGTTCTAGTCCATGGGGTTGATCGGGGTTCTTAATCTGGACCATAGATCTTCTCAGGCCATCTTCATAGATGCGAGCACCTAGACGATTAGTCCTGATGTATTCCAATTGATTCTTGTAAGGTCCTTCTGGCTTTTCTAGGTACGCCACCCCTGAACTAACTACTGGTCTCTCCATGTTATAGGACATCACAGAATCACTTGTTTTTTATTTGAGAGTGTATGGGTAATCACTCAACTGGTGGGCCCAAGACCTAGTAGTGTGATTGACACTAGCTTCAGAAGATTTGAGGCTTTGTCTGTCTTGGCCTAAGTGTCTTCCTGACCTAAGGTTCATATGCTTGGTTTATCTACCCCCTTGGTCCCAAGTACACTCTCATTGCAGGTTAATTTGTACCACTCACTTTGTTCTTTTTAGTTGAATATTGTGTTAAGCCCTTGTTTGGAAGCACGTCGTCAGGAGTACTTAAGTGAATTTCGCACTTGATAATTGATCGAATCAAGTTTACTTTTGTCCCTTAGGGTTTTCGCACTTAAGACCTACTTAATGCTTGCACTTAGTTGGTTAGTTCTCTTGGACTTGATTCTTGCCTAATGTTACCCTAATTATCCGAGACCTCTATCTGTACTTAGCCTAAGCTAAGAATTGACAGAGGGTGTTGAGAATTTCCAACCTTAAGGTTCCTTCCTTGGTTGTCCTTGTGTGCCCAGGAAGCGTGTTCCCAAGCTTGCACTTACTCTTGCTTGGATTGCCCTTCGATGCTCTCAATGGACCTGTAAAAGTCCCAATGTTAGCTCAAGATTTCAATTTAAAAAACACAACAGACAATTTTCTTCATGCAATTTAGAGATCAACTTGTTCTTTGGCTTTGTGGAAGACAATCCTAAAAATTTCCCAGCTTTCCTACCCCTGGGTATGGTCAACTTCAAAATACTCTATCTAATAATCTTGACCTTAATTTTGGTAGTACTCCCCATGGGCTTTCCAACAAGCCTAAGATCACTCCGAACGGATTTCGTATGAGGAATTTATGAGTTCAGGCATTTAGGGTTCAAAACAGGCTCTCAGGGTTCAAGAATTTTTTTATGATTTTCTCGGTGTTTTGCCCACTTCTAAGGCTCTAAGGTAGTCCTTATATGTTAGAAATCAAGCCCAAAAATTATCCCAAGTCAATCAATTATTACACTCCAAAAAATTATTCGTGAGGCCGGTGTATCCCAATAGCTCGGGTCGATGTGTCGCGATAAGTGGGTGTGTCGCAATAGGTCGGAGTGTCACGATAGATGGGTGTGTCCCGATAGGTCGGTGTGTTGCGATAGGTCAGTGTTTCGCGATAGACGGGTGTGTTGCAATAGGTCCGTGTGTCGCAATACTTGGGTGTCTCACGATAGGTCGATGTGTCGCGATACTTGGGTGTGTCGCGATAGGTCGATGTGTTGCGATACCTCAGTGTGTCTCGATACCTCGGTGTGTCGCGATACCTCGGTGTGTCACGATACCTCAGTGTGTCGCGATACCTCGGTGTGTCACGATACTTGCTTGTGTCGCGATACCTCGGTGTGTCGCGATACCTCGGTGTGTCACAATACCTCGGTGTGTCGCGATACTTGGGTGTGTCGCGATAGACCGGGATATGGTGAATTTTCCTGATCAAGATGGTGATTCTAGGAGCTCTCAAGCTGCGCTGTGTCGTGGTGCACTCAGAATTGTGATAGGGTCAGTTTTTTGGTGTGTCGTGATAGCTCGAGGTCGACGCCTCGGGGCATGCATAGAGAAGTTCCTTACTTGCTGAGCTTGTTGGAGATGGTGAGGATGCTGCAACCTGCAAGAATCATAGAAAACACACAAAAACAATACACACTCGTTCTCTCTCAAACTCGCACAAAGCAAATGAGGAGAATGAATTGGAAGAGGGAATATGAAGTTGAGAAGGAGATGGAGATGGAGATGGAGATGGAGATGGAGATGGAGATGGAGATGGAGATGGAGATGGAGATGGAGATGGAGATGGAGATGGAGATGGAGATGGAGATGGAGATGGAGATGGAGATGGAGATGGAGATGGAGATGGAGATGGAGATGGAGATGGAGAAAAAAAACAAGAAAATTACCTACTACTTACCATTCCAACGTGTCCTCTCATCTTACCATCACATGCTCGTCCTCAAAGCTCGATCCTCGGCAACGGCGCCAAAATTTGGTGTAGCTCAGTGATGAGTAGCACCTCCTTTAATGTCAATTCGGGAAGACATGAGGATGGTATGAAGACCTCGAGCAAGTGAAGGCACAAATGTGTGAATGAGAAGCACACCAACATGCACACACATACACACACGCGCACACATGGCAAGAACAAAGAGACCAAGACAATGGAATTACTTCTATTGCAACAAAGTTCTCATACAAGTTCAAAACTACAAGAAGCTCGCCCAAAAATGAGCTCTCTAGCTCTATTTATTGTTTTTTACTAGCTTTGGCCTTGTCCAGACCTAGTGTCTGTCCTAGTTAAAAATTAGGTTCTAGGGTTTATTTGAGGGCTCAAACGAGGTCTAAAAAATATAAAATTGGTAGGTAATTACTTCTAAGGCTCCCCAAGCTCGAGGACTCCTCTGCTTGCACAAAATGGAGCTACAAAAGGTGAAACGATATTTACAATGTTTGTCAATGATGAGAATCACTTTTATAGTAGTGTAAAGATTGAAAAAATTTAATAGGTTGCCTCAGTGCTAAATCTGCGTGTATGCCCATACTTGCTTCTTCCCGTATGATGCCAACACCATTGCCCCAGAAGATCAACACAAAAAAGCTTTTGCCACAGAGTGGGGAATCTTTGCATTTTGTGTGATGCCATTTGGGCTCACAAATGCAACTACAACATTCCAAAGGCTCATATGTCATGTCTTCAAAGAGTTCTTGCGGAAGAGCTTAGAAGTATATGTGGATGATTTATGTGCTCATTCCCAGGAAAGAAGATACCACATCCCTGAGCTCAGACAGATCTTCAACAAGTGCAGAGAATATCGAGCGTGTTTAAACCCAGAAAAGTGTGTATTCATGGTACGACAAGGTAAAATCTTAGGTAATATTGTTTCAAAGAATGGAATATCCACAGACGAGGGCAAAGTTAGAGCCATAGCAGAGCTGCCAAGTCCAAGGAATGTTAAAGAGGTACAAGCTTTTATGGGCCATTGTGGATATTACCGTAGGTTTATCCACATGTACGTGATCATAGTGAGACCCCTTTATGCTTTCTTGTTTAATTTTGAGTGGAACGACGAATGCGAGAATTCTTTCAATGAATTGAAGAAAGGTTTGTGCACAGCACCAATATTGACCACTCCTGATTGGAATAAACCATTCCATGTCCATGTGGATGCATCCAATCACACCTTAGGATGTGTGCTAGCACAACCCACAGGAGAAGGAAACTTAGATTTGCCCTTAGCATATGCTAGTAGACAGCTCACCGCAGCTGAATGAAACTATACCACATGAGCGATAGGGCTTAGGCATGGTATATGCTGTGAAGAAGTTTAGACACTATTTATTGGCCAACAAGTTCAAGTTTTTCACTGATCATCAAGCTTTGTTATATTTGGTCAATAAACCTTGCAATACTGGACGCTTAGTAAGATGGTTCCTCTTAATAATGGAATATGACTTTGAAGTTGTTGTCAGGAAAGGTAGAACCCACCTTCGGGCAGATCACCTTTCTCACATCACTTCAGGAGAGTCACCGCAAGGAGTGTCTGATGAATTACCCGATGCTTATCTGTTCAATTTAGAAGTTGTTTCTTAATGGGCAAATAAGTTGGTACCAGTCCTAACCTTCGGCCCTGCAAATAAGAATGTGAAAACATCACAAGAAGAAATTGTAAAATCACAAAAATATCGCATATTGGCAGGAAGCATGTACAAACAAGATACTGAGGGTGTATTAGCTTGTTGTGTTGAGGACGATGAACATAGTAGTTTGTTGCAACAAGCTCATGAAGGATTGCTAGGAAATAATTCTTCTAAACAATGCACATTACAAAATTTGAAATGTTTAGGAGTGTATTGGCCTAGCATGGACAAAGAAATACATGAGTGGATTAAGAATTGTCCAATGTGCAGAGAGAGACCACCAGTGGAGCATGCCACCCTTTATCAAGTGTCATTAATTCCTGATTGGAGTGCTTCATTGGTAGAGTTTATGAGATCGGGAACGTTACCCAAAGAGGCTAGTCTAGTGTTGGCAGATGAAGCAAGTACGAGCATACATGCAGATCTAGCACTAAGGAAACCCATTAAATTTTTCCAAACCTTACACCATGTTAAAAGTGATTCTCATCACTAAAAACCCTTGTAAATATTGTTTCACCTTTTTGTAGCTCCATTTTGTACAAGCCGAGGAGTCCTCCAGCTTGGGGAGCCTTAGAAGTAGTTGCCCGCCAATTTTCATAATTTTTAGATCTCGTTTGAGTCCTCAAATAAGCCCTGGAACCTAATTTTTAACTAGGCTGGACACTAGGTCTGGACAGGGCCAAAGCTAGTCAAAAACTATAAATAGAGCTAGAGAGCTCATTTTTGGGGCTAACTTCTTGTAGTTTTGAGCTTGTATGAGAACTTGGTTATAATAGAAGTGATTCCATTGTCTTATCTCTTTTTGTTTTTGCCGTGTGTGTATGTGTGTGCATGTTTGTGTGCTTCTCACTCACACATTTGTGCCTTCACTTGCTCGAGGTCTTCATACCATCCTCATGTCTTCCCGGATTGACATTAAAGGAGGTGCTACTCATCATTGAGCTACACCAAATTTTGGCGCCATTGCCGGGGATTCGAGCTTTGAGGACGAGCGTGTGATGGTAAGACGTAGAGAGGACGTGTTGGAATGGTAAGTAGTAGGTAAATTTCTGATTTTTCTCCATCTCCATCTCCATCTCCATCTTCATCTCCACCTTCATCTCCTTCTCCACCTTATATTCTCATTTCCAAACCATTTCCTCATTTTCTTTGTGCGAGTTTGAGAGAGAGCGAGTGTGTGTTCTTGCTTGTGTGTGTGTTTTTTGCATGTTTCTTGCAGGTTGCAGCTCCATCATCATCTCCAGCAAGCTCAGCAGGTATGGATTTTGTCTGTGCAAACTCTGAGGCGTCGAGCTCGAGCTATCGTGACACTCCGGAAACTTCACCCTATCACAATTCTGAGTGCACCAGGACATTGCGCAGGTCTAGAGCTCCTAGGATCACTAGACAGAACAGCAAAATTCGCCATAACTCGACCTATCGTGACACCTCGAAGTATCGCGACACACCAAAGTATCGCGATACCCACGACCTATCGCGACACCTCGGAGTATCGTGACACACCGGAGTATCGCGACACTCCGACCTATCGCGACACCTCAGAGTATCGCGACACCTCGACTTATCGCGACACACCAACCCCACCTATCGCGACACCTCGACTTATCACGACACCCTGGAGTATCACGACACTCCGACCTATGGCGACACCTCGGAGTATCGGGACACTCCCAAGTATCGAGACACCTCGACTTATCGCGACACACCAACCCCACCTATCACGACACCTCGAATTATCGCGACACACCGGAGTATTGCGACACCTCGGACCTATTGCGACACCTCGGAGTATCGCGACACTCCCAAGTATCGCGACACCTCGACTTATCGCGACACACCGGAGTATCGCGACACTCCGACCTATCGCGACACCTCGACCTATCGCGACACCTTGACCCGACCTATCGCGATACTTGGGCTTAACGCATAAAATTTTAAAGTAAATTAATGGAGTGAAGTGAGGTATATTTGGGCTTAATTGTGGACACATTGGGGTAACATTAGAGCCTTAGGAGTGGGCAAAAGACCTAGACACCAGGGAGAGATCTCCTGAATCCTGAGAGGTCCTAAGATTTTGGGGGTTCCATAAATTACTCCAAGGGGGGCCCATAATTGTTGATGTGTGTCTTTCAATTCATTGTGGTCAATGAGCTATATTAACTTGTGAAATTTTGCAGGAACTGTGCGTGCACTCAAGGTATTCCAGGGCAAGTTAGCAAGGGTGTGTACCAGGCTTGGGTGAAGGCTTCCTGGACTTGTGCAGAAGTCTGAGCAGCCAGAGGATTGCGGTTGGGAGTTCTCTCAACCCTCCTTTGTCAATTCCTAGCCTAGGCTAAGTACGATTTAGGTGTGGTAATTAATTAGGTCAACGTCAAGCACGAAGTCTAAGAGAACTAATCAACCAAGTGCAAGCATTAAGTAGGTCTTAAGTGCGAAAACCCTAAGGGACAAAAGTAAACTTGAATCGATCACTTATCAAGTGCGAAATTCACTTAAGTATTCCTGACGACGTGATATCAGACAAGATCATAAACATAATAATCAACTAAAAAGAACGAAGTGATTGGTGCCAATTAACCTGCAACGAGAGTGTACTTGGAACCAAGGGGGTAGATAAACCAGGCATATGAACCTTAGGTCCGGTAGACACTTAGGCCGAGATAGACAAAGCCTCAGATCTTCTGAAGCTAGTGTCAATCACACTGCTAGGTCCTCGGCCCAGCAGTTGAGTGATTACCCATACACTCCACGATCAGAAACAAGTGATTCTGAAATGTCCTATCACATGGAGAGACTATTAGGTAGTTCAGGGGTGGCTTATCTAGAAAAGCCAGAAGGATCTTACAAGACTCAATTGGAATACATCAGGACTAATCGTCTAGGTGCTCGCATCTCCGAAGACGGACTGAGAAGATCTGTGGTCCAGATTAAGAACCCCGATCAACCCCATGGACTAGAACACCCGGTAGTCAAGTTTGAGAATGGAGCATACCTAGATAAAGAGGGGACTATATATGTAGTCACCACTCTTCCTGATAGAACTGATGAGTTTGGAAATGTGATTGCGGAGACCGACATGGGTGATATAGAGCAAGGAAATTTAGAGAGAGAGCCAAGAACTCCCCGTGGTAAATATGTCTTGACCAGAATCATGACTCTAGAGTGGATTCCACAGGATAATAAAAGCATAGATTTGCTTTTAAATCGAGAAACCGATGAGGCCTTTTGGAGATATAAACCTGCTCACCCTCAAGAAGTGAGTGCTCTCACAATCTATGAGTTTCAAGACCCTGATAGCCCAGGCAAAGTAACATACCTAGACAATACATCGGAGAGAATCTTCATGGTCACCGAGCATGGCAGACATGCCTACACATGGAAGGGTGAATTTGTTTTTCCCCAACCATGGTCTAATGTGTCCTATGGTCACCAAGGAGTCGGGACCTCCCAAGCTCATGGAGCTCAAGGAGATTGTAGCTCAGTGATGAGTAGCACCTCCTTTAATGTCAATCCAGGAAGACATGAGGATGGTATGAAGACCTCGAGCAAGTGAAGGCACAAATGTGTGAGTGAGAAGCACACTAACATGCACACACATACACACACACGCGCACACACGGCAAGAACAAAGAGAGTAAGACAATGGAATCACTTCTATTGCAACAAAGTTCTCATACAAGCTCAAAACTACAAGAAGCTACCTCAAAAATGAGCTCTATAGCTCTATTTATAGTTTTTGACTAGCTTTGGCCCTGTCCAGACCTAGTGTCCGGCCTAGTTAAAAATTAGGTTCCAGGGCTTATTTGAGGGCTCAAACGAGATCTAAAAATTACGAAAATTGGCAGGCAACTACTTCTAAGGCTCCTCAAGCTCGAGGACTCCTCGGCTTGTACAAAATGGAGCTACAAAAAGGTGAAAAATGGTATTTACAGGGGTTTTTAGTGATGAGAATCACTTTTAAATGGTGTAATGGTTTTGAAAAAAAATAAAGGGGTGAAAATGGTATTTACAGGGGTTTTTAGTGATGAGAATCACTTTTAAATGGTGTAATGGTTTTGAAAAAAATAAAGGGTTGCCTTAGTGCTAGATCTGCTTTTATGCTCGTACTTGCTTCTTCTCGTATACGGCCAACACTCTCCCCCCCCTAGCGTCTGTCGCCTCTGACAGACCTCTGCTCCACTGTTTGATCAATGTACTCTTGCAGGAGGTCGGTTGCCACTTCTTGTTCCTTGATGTGTAGTCCCCGAACCAAGTCTCTCTGGAGGGTCTCCCAATTGACTGCACCCGGTATGTCTGGTTGTGGCGTTGTGTAGAGTTCTGAGTGCATCGTTTGTTCGCATGCAAAGAGGTGTAACAAATGGGTGGGCCTTGGCGCGAACACCTCTGAGTGTGCTTCCTAGAACCCTGTGGTGAACATATCATCGAAAGTTTGCTTATAGCAGGCAGGGAGATATCTGATGCGTGCGTGCCATGCATAAGCAACGCGTATGCTCGGGGTGGTGCTCATATCATATAGCAGGTCATAATAACCATTGACAAACCCGGGAATTGGAGGCTGAATATGGCATACATTGCGAAAAGTTTTGAGCACCACCTGCATCATATCGAATATCTTGAGCATCATCTGGGCAGCAACATCTGGCATGGGGTGGAGGCGTGGCATCCAATGTCTGATGGTTGCAATCATGTAAGATACTATGGGGGTGCCGGTTGGGGGTGCAATGGCGGGGTAATTAAGCCATTCTCTATAGTTTACATTGTTCTGAACCTTGATGGCGAAGGCTTTCCATGATCTTCTCCTTTGTACTGGCCCATAACAAGGGTTATACTTCAAATGCATGGGAGCGTGATCCCATGTTCTCAGCATTTCCGGGTATGTTTCCAGTAATCTTTGCCTCCAAGTAGGTTGGAAAATCGCCCCTTTTCTGGCTGCCTCTGGTATATCTTCTGGTTCGAACTGGGTGGCGAAGGTAGGGCACTTGTTGGTGACTCTTTTGATCTTTGTGTTGTAGTCGGCCAACAATACAAAATATGGTTTATATTGTAATTTTGAGCTCGTGATGAGTCGTCTAGGAGCAAGGTGCCTGAAATATTCAGACTTGAGTATAGACTCCTCAATGGTTTTCATGGCCAGCATCTGATGTGTTACGCGCTCTTCGTGAGTGTGGCCCATCTCCTCTACCTGCTTCATCCATGCTGACGGGGGTTCCTCATATGTATCCTGGCCTTCCTCCGTAATTCTGCCTCTTGGAAGGGGTTGAGGCTCATAATTGTCTTCAAATGTCTCCTCCACTGGAATGACTACTGTTTCTTCTTCTATGGTTTGATCAGGTGGAGAGGGAGGTCGTTCATACTGTAACAACTTAATTTTTAGTTCTGCAACCTGTTGCCGTAGCTCAAGTACTTCATTGGTTACTGATAATTCTGGCTCTGGTGAGGTTGCAGCGTTGGCCATCTCTTTAGGTTCTCGTTGGTGTGGTGTAGGCACTTGGGCTTTCTGTAGGTCTTTGACTTGGTCAGCAAGCTGATCATGTGCTTCTAAGATATTGGCATAGGTTTCTAATATTTGTTGTATGTTTTCTGAGGGGATGGCTTGGAATTTAGCAGGGTCGATGGGTGCCCCTGGAGTATTTTCCATGGCTGCTTCGAGGTTGTCTTGATTTTGTTGCTGTAGTCTTTTGTTTTCTTCTTGAGCAGCCGCTAAATGGCGTCGGAGTAGAGCCATGTTTCGTTGTAGTCTAGCATTACGGGCTAGCTGATCTCTAAGTTGTTCTTCTGTTGCCCTACTCTTCTCTGTATGTGTGGACTCGAGCTCCACCTGATATTGTAAGAGGGTGGTCACCTCCTGCTGTAATTCCGTATTAGACAACTCCAAGGCAGTGACACGTGCCTGGAGGTGGGATGACAAAGTACAGAGCTCTTTATTGTTTTCTTCTAGTAACCTGTATTCTTGTTTAAGTTGGGCAGCAGCTTCGAGCATGGTGTTGAGTGCATGACTAAATGAGGTGGGTGCAGGGGTAAGGGTGGAAGATGCAAGGGTTCGGGAGATGGGAAAGGGAAAAGTGGATGTTGTGCCTACCGTGTTTGTCAATGGTGATGTGAGTGAAATGACACGTGGTGATGTTGGAATAACAGTGGTGGTGGGTGATCCTATGGATGGTGAGATGTCCATGGGATCGGACGTGAGAATGTGTGATTCGTGAACTGTGAATACAGGGATGGTGGGTGGTGTGATAGTGGTGGCAGTGAATGTGGGGGAGTGGGGTTGGGAAAGGGACTTTTTATTATAATTATCCACCTGTTGGAGTATATTTACAAGGTTTGTCCAGAATGACGGTTGTGTGACTTGGGTTGAGTATGAGGCGGTTACTAGGGAAGTGGTGGATAGGGTTTGGGTGTGGGTGAATGGAAAAGGATGGGATAAGGTCTGGCTAGTGGCAAGTGGTTGTCCAAGGGCGGGGAGATAGGAAGGGTGACCTATTATGGTTTGATCGGTGGCAGGATGACCGGTGTGAGGTTCAAAAATTTGGGTGGAAGTGATGGATGTAGTTAAAGGGAAGGGTGTAAAAACAGAGGTGTGTACAATGGTTTCATGATGGGTGGATATCGGTTGTTCAGAAAGACTAGTGGAGAAGGGTTCTGAGGGTTGAATGGAAGGTGACGGTGGAGATGGTACCTGTGTAATTACATCTTGTTCGTCAGTGGGACTTGGGCTCGTCATGTGAACATCCTCTGAAATTGTGGTAGGCAAGGCAGTAGAGACTTCCATTTGAATCATTTTTCCTCGTCGTGGCCGTGTATCAATCCTTCGTTGATCATAGGTAGGGTTCTCCTGATAGACCATCGTCCTCAATGCTTCCCCGATCCCGCATGTCTCTGCCAATAGATTCAATGATTCAACAAAATGGGAATCTACATTCTCGTCTTGAAGCATTTGGTTCACTAGAGCTCGATTCGCCCCTTCTGTCATCTTATGTCTTCTCTGTACCTGCTTGATTGTCTTGTATAGCCGTTTGAGTTGTGCCGTGTAGGCAGGGGCCTCCTCTTCACTCTCTTCTGGCTCATTTCTTTGTACTTCTTCCTGAACTTGTATGCTTGGGCCATGAGGATGTTGTGCCTCATCTTCTCCAGGTACTCTACTTGTTTCGCCCTGTGGCAGTTCTCTTTGGAATGATGCTCTTGGATCGTCATTTTCAGGGACACCTTCACTGTCCAACAAGTGGGCCGTCTGCAGGAATCTTTCAAAATCAAAGTTTGGATCCTCTGTGAATGTGGCCATAGATGCAAACTCTGCATCGGTAGGTAGTGGAGGGGCGGATGGAGCGGGTTGTACCACATCCCCAGCTTGAACTTCTTGAAGATGGATCGTGACCGGTGCGACCTGGGCTTCTTCTCTGGGGGAAGCTTTGGTCGTGGCCTCCTGAGGGATCATTACTTGGGAGAGAGATCCACGCATTCGTTTCGCAGGTTGGCTCCCTGACTTCCGCCCTTTGAAAAACTCCAGTTGTGTATATTTTAGGGCTCTGGCAACTGGCACATCATATGCAAGACATCTATAGATAATTCTTGTAAGCGCACAACAGCCATGTAAAGTAGGTTTCCTCACTCCCCGCTTGCCTGCTTCATACGCTTGGTCCAAGATCCATACAGGCATCTTAATGGGCAAGCTTCCAGTCTCTGCTAGATATAGCCCATACCATATTTTCTTGTGAGGTTGGGTGAAACGGTCCTGAGCTGGGAATGCGAAGTGTTGGAGGCACATCTGCAATGGTATGGCAATGTTGGGGGTGAGGGCGCACATTTCTTTTAGCTTCTTGATTCTGTTGCTTTTCATCGACTCACGTATCAATGGGTCGCGGTCAGAAGGTACATATGTGCCATACATCTGAAGTGCTTCCCTGATTAAAGTAACATTCAATTCGAACTTCCTCATTTCCTCCAGATTCGACAAGGAGGGCACCCAGAATGTGCCTGAATGATCTTTCTCACCTGTCGGCTTCAGTGTGGCAATTAGGTAGTAGCACCTGAGGAAATCGGGTTTAGGCAGGGCTGCACTAAAATAAGTTTGTAATCCTGCTTTTTTCCAGATATCTTGAAGTGGAGCTGCATTCTGTAAGGTTTCGAATTCTCTTGAAAAGAACTGGAAGGTCCACCACACTCCTCCACACTCCATCTTGGACTCCCATATATGATCTGCGTCTCCCAAGTCTCCTGGCATTTCGTTGAACCAATGAGAGTGCCCTTTTACTCTTCCGGTTAGGCCATTTGGTGGATCTGGAATAGGAATTCTCCGCACATTCACGAACTCTTCAGGCCGAGCTGTTGGTGGGGCCTCCACCGGCATGGCATCCCAATTGATTTGAGCACCAGAGCCTGCCTGAGAGCTTGTGCCTGCTGCTGTTGCCATGAGAGTAGGTTGCTTATCTGCTGGAAGAAGAAAGGCACATTAGTGTTGCATAGGAAACAAGATGTAATGGTGTTCCCTTCACAATACTAACATGACAATCCCGGAGGTCAGTGGTTAGTGGTGAAGTGTTTGTGATAGGTGTGAGTGGTGATTAGAGGTCAGTGTCATCCTAGATGCATACTTTGGTTATGCAATGGGCTCAGAATGCTCCTGTGTTAGAGTGGACGGATTTACAAAATTGGGTCAGGGGGTTTAATACACAGTTTAATTCTCCAAACTTTGATAGAGGATTCGTAGCTCTTAGAACTAAAGACAGGTGAAGATTTCTGGATGAGAGTGTGATGTACTTGGGACCTTTTGGGTACCCATTTCCAGACATTCCTAGGGTTGATGGGAGTGGAGACAGTGAGAGGTGTAGGTATCTTTTCATTTTCTGAGTTGTTGGCCAAGAGTGCTTGTGAAAGTTTTT
Organism: Ceratopteris richardii; assembly: GCA_020310875.1. Lineage (NCBI taxonomy): Eukaryota > Viridiplantae > Streptophyta > Polypodiopsida > Polypodiales > Pteridaceae > Ceratopteris > Ceratopteris richardii. The sequence continues at coordinate 164,695,019 of CM035411.1, read as the reverse complement.
TCATCCTAGTGCCTGAAGGTGAAGTAATTTGGGCTTGTAAGCAGGCCTTGGGCACCCATATCTGTCTAGCATTAGGGGTGGCCTTCATTGACCGCTTAGGAACCCAAATAGAAATGGTATGCCTAGGGGTTATCCTAGGGGGCTTCTTCACTTTGTTCCTTGATGGTGAGGCTCGTTTCTTGTCTCCTTGAGAGTCTGCTATTAGAGTTGTGGGTTTTCCATCCTTGCGTATCCAGATCTGCTTCGCGCCACGAGGTGCTCTGTGTTGCACGGGTTGGCGCTCCTGCCTCTTGATCAGCAGCCTCCTTCGTGTAGAGTGATGTTCGGTCTGCTCGTTTAGAATCTTCTTTGGATCAGTTAGGAACTCCTTATTGGCTCGTGTACCTTCAGTAAGATTGACAATCCTCTGCACCATAGAAGTTTGTACAAGAACAACATTGTTATCTTCATGTGGATTCATGGAGGGACCAGGAGTTGGTGCCTGTTCTATTGGTTTGAGTGCTTGATTTTCTAATTCAATCGTGAGACGGCTTTGGCCTACCCAAGCCTGAAGAAGTCCACTTCTTATGTTGAGGTTGACTGCGTGATCATAGATCCAGTCTTGGCCTAAGACAAGAGGTTCGGTCAGATCCTCGTCTTCACAAACTAGCACTTTTGCTGGCATGAGGACCTCTTGTATGTAGAGGGGAAGATCCACCTCTCCCATGCAAGGGGTTTCAACACCTCCTAATCCTATCAGGTATGCTTCTAGGGGTTTTACCTCCAATTGCAGCTGCTGGCAATAAGAAAGCCGAACTGCACTTGTGGCTGCTCCTGAATCAATTAATGCTCTCACGCTTGTTGTGCTGTCTCTTTGTCCTATTTCTAGGGTCACAAAAGGTCGTCGGTCCACTATCTTATGGGCACGTTCACCTGCAGTCTCACACATGGCCATGTGATAGCCTGGAGACTCTTGAGTGTCAGTCATAGGCTGATCCCTCCCTTGTCTCCTCAACTTCATTCGTCTGATACGCTCTAAGGCCTCTGCCTGTGCTTCTTCTCGAATTCGTTTTTCCTCCTCTTTATGTTGCTTAGCAGTATTGAGTCGACTTAGCATTTCCTCCGTGAGGGGTTCCTGATACAGCTTGACTCTGCATCCGCTAATATAGTTTGGGAGAACATCACCCTCTAAAGTGGCTAGTTGTACTGCTCCACTCGTGGAGATCCTATTGATGATCATAGGTCCGTAGCCTCTCTTTTCTAGCTTTCTTGCATGTTCTTTCAATGTGTAGACTAAAACTAGATCTCCTGCTTTCAAGCCCTTATCCTTCACATGGGCATCAAAGTATGCCTTCTGTCTCTTCTTAGCTGCATATATCCCTGTAGCTGCTCTCAGTCTTGTTTCTCCTAATCGTTCAAGGTCAAAAAGTCTCGAGGAGAGTTCATGACCCGTCCATTCGTGCTCTTGTGCTACTTTCAATGTAGGTATTAAGAAGTCCAACGGTAGCACTGCGTTTTGGCCAAATACCATCTGAAAGGGGATGGCTTGGAGTACCGTTTTGTAGGCGACTCGGTATGCCCAAACAGCATGGTGTAACTGTTTGTCCCAATCAGAGCGTTTATTGTTCACTAATTTTGTCAATACATTGCATAGGATTTTATTGGTGCTTTCGGCTTGCCCATTGGCTTGAGGGTGATAGGGGGCAGATTTCTTATGCACTACCAAGAATTCTTGGAGCAGATTTTCAATAACTTCATTCAAGAAGTGAGTGCCTCTATCACTAACTAGCTCTATTGGTAACCCATATCTAGTGAACACACTTTCGAATAAGAACTTAGCCGTCGTTTGAGCATCATTCTTCGTCGTGGCTTTTACTTCCACCCACTTTGTAAGGTAATCTATGGCTACAATAATGTATTCTGCATGGGGGTTTCTAGCTGGGGGGTTGATGGGACCTACAAAGTCTATACCCCACTTTGAAAATGCACGTCCTCCCATCATTGGCCTTAAAGGCATTTCATCTTTTCTTATCGGATATTGGGCACGTTGGCATGTGTCACATTTCTTCACATAAGTATGTGCATCCATATGAAGAGTGGGCCACCAAAGTCCTGAGAATAGAATGGTCTTAATTACTCTGTCAGGCCCAAAGTGTCCACCTGCAGCACCACTGTGTGCAGTTTCTAAGACTTTCAAATAGTCTGATTCATGAATGCACAGTCTTAGGTAACCATCCTTGCCTCTTCGATATAGGTTGTCTCCTACTAAGGCATAGTCTTGAGCCTCTTGCTCCATGCTCCGTTTTCTTGCAAGACTAGCCTGATTGGGTAATGTTCCCGATCTCATGAACTCAACCAATGGAGCACTCCAATCTGGGATTAATGACACATGATAAAGAATGGCATGCTCCACTGGGGGTCTCCTCTGGCACACTGGACAATTCTGGATCCACTTCTGTATTTCCTTGTCCATGCTAGGCCAATACACTCCTAAACGTTTTAGATTCTGCAATGTTCGTTGTTTAGGGTAGTGATTTCCTAGCAGTCCCTCATGGGCTTGTTGCAACCAACTAGTATGTTCATCGTCCTCGACACAACAAGCTAATACGCCCTCGGTATCTTGCTTGTACATACTTCCGGCCAATATTTGATACTTTAGTGATTTTACAATTTCCTCTTTGCTTGTTTTCACATTCTTATTTGCAGGCCCGAAGGTTAGGACTGGTACCAACTTATTTGCCCATTTAGGAACAACTTCTAAATTGAACAGATAAGCATCGGGCAATTCATCAGACACTCCTTGCGGTGGCTCTCCTGAAGTGATGCGAGAAAGATGGTCTGCCCTAAGATGGGTTCTACCTTTCCTGACAACAACTTCAAAGTCGTATTCCATTAGTAAGAGGAACCATCTTACTAAACGACCTGTACTGCAAGGTTTATTGACCAAATATAGTAAAGCTTGATGATCAGTGAAAAACTTGAACTTATTGGCCAATAGATAGTGTCTAAACTTCTTCACAGCATATACCATGCCTAAGCCTTCTCTCTCCGTTGTGGTATAATTTCGTTCAGCTGCATTTAATTGCCTACTAGCATATGCTATCGGCAAATCTAGGTTTCCTTCACCTGTGGGTTGTGCTAGCACACATCCTATTGCATGATTGGAGGCATCTACATGGACATGGAATGGTTTGCTCCAATCCGGAGTAGTCAATATTGGTGCTGTGCACAAACGTCTTTTCAGCTCGTTGAAGGAGTTCTCGCATTCCTCGTTCCACTCAAAATTTGTTAACAACCCATAAAGAGGTTTAGCTATGATGGCATACATGTGGATAAACCCTACGGTAATATCCACAATGGCCCATGAAGGCTTGTACCTCTTTAACATTCCTTGGTCTTGGCAACTCCGCTATCGCTCTTACTTTGTCCTCCTCTGTTGAAATTCCATTCTTAGAAACAATGTGACCTAAGATTTTACCTTGTCGTACCATGAACACACACTTCTCTGGGTTCAGACACACTCGATAATCTCTACACTTGTTGAAGATTTGTCTGAGCTCAGGGATGTGGTAACTTCTCTGTTGGGAATGCGCACATAAATCATCCACATATACTTCTAAGCTCTTCTGCAAGAACTCTTTGAAGACATGACACATGAGCCTTTGGAATGTTGCAGGTGCATTGGTGAGTCCAAATGGCATCACACGAAATGCAAAGATTCCCCATTCTGTGGCAAAGGCTGTTTTGTGTTGATCTTCGGGGGCAATTGCTACTTGGTTGTAACCTGAAAATCCATCAAGGAAGCTATAAACTTCCTTGCCTGCAACACGCTCCAATAGATGTTCGGTGATTGGAAGTGGATAACTATCTCTGATCGTAGCGGCATTAACTTTTTTAAGGTTAATGCACACTCGCAATTTCCCATTCTTCTTGGGCACCACTACAATGGGGGACACCCATTCAGTGTGCTCAATCTCATAGATGAATCCAGCTTCAATCAGCCTGTCAATTTCCTCCTTTATTTTGGCTACATAATTGTCATTATATGTGTAGGGCTTTTGTTTGGTGGGCTTGGCATCAGCGGTCATCGGAATCGTATGAGAGCAAATCTTTGGATCTACTCCTTTCAAGTCTCTATAGTGCCATGCGAACACATCCCTATATTCCCTTAATAGAGCTACAAGCTCTGCTTCTTCTTCTGCACTTAGGTCATCTCCTATGTACGTACATCGTTCTTCGTTCCCTTCAATGGTCACTACAATTTTTTTGGTCTTTTCTTTATTGTCATATGCTTCTCCTATAATGGCCTCTCTCTTAGGCATCCGTACCAAAATTTTTCGGTCTTCCACTTCATATTTCTTGAAATTTTCTGGTACTTCAAACAATGATTCTTCCTCCTCTTGTTTCACTGCTTTTCTTTTCTTTTTCTTTTGACCTCCTTCACTTCCTTTCTTTGAATTTATCGTTTTAATACTCGCCAGGGGTTCTTCTACTTTTTGGGTTAACACTCCTATGTCTTCTAAGTAGTGTTCCTCCGAGTCAAAGTAAGTATCCATCACAATGGATTCGAGATCATCGTCATTCTCCTCTTCTTCTATGAACTCACTAGGATCACACTCTTCCAACAGGGGCTGACACATGAACACTAAAATATCATAACCCTCCTCATCACAATGAGGTGTCCATTGTTCTTCATTGACTACAATGTCCATGGTAGCTAAGATTTCTGCCCAACCATGAGGCTCAAATTCCTCATCTGGAAATATCATCGATGTATAGGCTGCGTCTTTTATTGGTCTACCTCCTGGGGGAGTTCCTTCTTCTCTCGCTTTTAGGCACTTTTCCTCTTCCTCCGCGACCTTGCACATCCACAAGTGAGTATCTTCATGCAGCCATGATGGATTAGGTGAACTCCCAGAATGCACGGAGATAGAATCTTCTTTCGCTTTGTGGATAGGATTCCACTGTAGGGGTGGTACATCTCTGAAGGTGTAATCCTTCAAATTGACCTTGGTGGTGACCCCTAAGTGCTGTAAGTACAAGCAGTTGGTTCCCCAATCCTGTACTATTTGCAATTGTCGTAGGAAGGGTCTTCCTAGGATCATCTCGTAGACATTATTTTTCTCAAAGTCACATATAGCAAATGTATGTTCAAACTCTATACCACAAGTGGTTAGAGTTATCCCTTCAAGCAATCCTAGAGGTCTTTCAAAATGACCATCTGCCATTTGAAGTTTCATTCTCGTTGGTCTTAAGGTGGGTTTGCCCCATCGCTTCCACAAGGAGGTGGTCGCAATAGCAACACCAGCACCAGAATCCACAATTGCTTTGGTTGTGTAACCTTGATAGGTGATCGGAAGATAAGTGTTACCTTCTTCACCTTCGCTCATGTCTCCTATCTTGTCGAGAGGTATCTCTGGAACTTTTTGCTTAGAGCCTACTTTTGGTATATTGGATTCAAGTTCTGGAACCTGATCCTTCACATGATTCCAGAGCTCCGGTTTTGCCTTGAGAAGCTCCTCTACAGTGAGATGACATTGAACCTTAGTGTTCTTCACAACATCAGTGTTTCTTGGAATCACTGAGTCTTCATTTCTCACCAATATTGTGGGAGCTCTGATCTGGAGAGATTCAGATTCCCATGGGCCTGTGAAATGAGGCAGCTCTTGTAAAGAATTAGATTCAAAATCTAATCTCTCATCCTCTTGTTGCTCTGTTTGATCTCCATAGATAGACGGAATGTCTTGGGGAAATTGATCATGAAGATCATCAATCTCAGGAATAGGAGGGGAATTACCCTTCTCCTTGGCCCATTTCTCTTCTTGTATTTCTCGCAAGAACTCTTGAGAGTACTGTTGAATTGAAGGAGGTATTCCAGCATCCGTGGAATTAGGAACATAAGCTCCCATTGGTGGTGAGCTTCCTCTTTCAATAACTGGTTGAGCCTGTGGAGGTAAAGGAACTTGTGGTTTGTTTACCAACTGCTCTAATTTTTCTAGTAAGCCTTGGAAGTGCAAATCTGATTTGACAGAGTTTGTCTGATTGAACTTTTGACTAGTCTCAAGTATAGCTTGAGCTTGTTCTACCATTTTCATGCACATTTTCATCCGTTCAATCTAAATCTGCTCTAGGGTAACTCTTGTCTAGGTTTGCAGCTGTTGGCCCTTCTTGAAGTCGAGCCTGGTAGGCCTTGAACATCATGTCCAAGCCTTCAGGAGTGGGATCAGCTAATACTGATCCTACTCAGGGTGGTGGGTGGGTTACGTGGGGTGTATTAGAGGGTGGAGGAATGGAGGGTGATGGGGATGGTAGCGGTGGGAATGTGTGAGAGTGCGGTTGAGATGTGATCTCTATGATTTTTGCCTTGGTTTCTCTCAAGCTTTCTTCAAGTTCGTTTATCTTTTTTTCCCATTGCCTTTTCATTCTTTCACGACTATCCTTCCAGGCTCTAGTCCTCTTTTTGGTTATGCTCTCTGTTTCACTCACCTCGGGGCTCTTTTCCTGACCAACACCTTGGTTTTGTTGTAGTGCCTGGGCTCTTGTGATCACCTGCATAGGTGCAGTGGAAGTCACACTCCCTGTGGAGTCCACAACTAACCCAACAACATTGATAGGAGTGATTTTAGGCATGTTATTAGGGTTCTTTGGGAAATCTCGTAGGATATGTTCTTTCCCGCAGTCTTGACAGAAACCCTGAATGGTTACTGGTTGAGGTTGTGTAGGGACAGGCAGTGGACAATCACGTATAAGGTGATCTCCCTGACATCTGAAGCATGGTCCTCTAGGAAATGGGGTTCTTACCTGCCTAGGTTGAGGTCTAGAGTTGGGGTTTGTGAACATGACATTAGCATACTCAGGTTCCCCACTATTTTCACTTGGGTCCTCATAATAGTATGACTCGTTATGCTCGGGTGACTGCATGTAGTAAGCCTGTGGGCTATCAATATGTGTGGAGTCAAAACTATGGTCACTTGGATCACTGTCTGATAGCAATGGGGTGACTGGGACTATGGCTCTATTCGGATTTTCTTCAGCAGATGCATATTTCACTGGGATCACATTGGTTGGAGCAGGGGGTTGCTGCACTAGGACTGGTTGAGGTCTCTGCTTCCCTTCATAAGGTGGCTGATAAGTTTGCTGTGGTCTGTTGTATTGTTGTGGTGGGTACTGATTCTGGTATCTACCATGTTGTGGATATGGCTGAGGGTAATTTTGCCTAACAGTTTGTTTGTTATATGGGTAGTCTTGTGCAGTGTGGTTGGTGTACCTGCGCTCTATGGTGCAGTACTGGCTACTAGGATTCGCCTGGGGTTGGGCCATAATGGGACATACACTTGCCATATGGTCACCGCAACAAGTGTAACACCGCTTAGCTGGGGCAAATCTCGGAATTTGTTTGCTAGAGACACCTAGTTTTTGAGCTACCTTCTCTGCAAGTTCCTCAATGGATGTGGATTGACCAAATGTGAGGTTACTAGAGCTATCTGAATCCTTATAGATTTTTGATAGTTCCAATTCCTCACCTAGATTGTCCTGAATGTCTATGCACATGCGCACGCACTCTTCTATCGTTCTGGGGTCCTTCAGATATACATATGACCTGAGCTTGGTGCTCAACAATCCATCTAAGAACAAGGCCACTTGTTTGGCTGGTGTGGGTAACTCAGGCATCGGGCATCTCTCCAGGTACTGCCTAAATCTTCTTCCAGCTAGTCTGACCGTCTCTTGAGGTGTTTGTTTGAAGCTATGAATTAGTGAGGAGGTGTTATGCCTGATTCCACTCTTAGAAAAATCAATGATAAATGCCTCTAAGAGCTCGTCTATGTTTCTGAAATGCCTCTCGTTCAGTGGTTGAAACCACGTAAGGGCAGTGTTCCTAAGGGTTAGACCAAAAGCATTATATTGTGTGAATAGGTCCTCTACCTGTTCAGCTTTCAATACTTGCCGAAATTCTGCCACATGGTCATAAGGGTCTCCCGTGCCATCGAAATAATTCTTCATAGACTTCACCAGTTGAGTTGGTCGCAGGGTCCTAGTGTGTTCTCTCGGCCTTGGCAAAGGAAAATCGTCAGTATTCCTTTGATTCCATGGGGTTCTATGTCTCTCATGTTCCACTCTATTCCTTTCCGTTCCCGTTCTTTCTCTTCCCAGGGAGTTGGCAAAACTTACCTCAGGTTTGTCTCTACTTCTATCTCTTTGAACTCCATGAGCTTGGGAGGTCCCAGCTCCTTGGTGACCAAAGAACGCATTAGACCTTGGTTGGGGAAAAACAAATTCACCTTTCCATGTGTAGGCATGTCTGCCATGCTCAGTGACCATGAAGATTCTCTCTGATGCATTGTCTAGGTAGGTTACTTGGCCGGGGCTATCAGGGTCTTTAAACTCATAGATTGCGAGGGCACTCACTTCCTGAGGTTGAGCAGATTTATATCTCCAAAAATCCTCATCGGTTTCTCGATTTAAAAGCAAATCTATGCTTTTATTATCCTGTGGAATCCACTCTGGAGTCATGATTCTGGTCAAGACCGATTTACCCCGGGGAGTTCTCGGCTCTTTCTCTAAATTTCCTTGTTCTATATCACCCATGTCGGTCTCAGCAATCACATTTCCAAACTCATCAGTTCTATCAGGAAGAGTGGTGACTACATATATAGTCCCCTCTTTATCTAGATATGCTCCATTCTCAAACTTGACTACGGGGTGGTCTAATCCATGGGGTTGATCGGGGTTCTTAATCTGGACCACCGATCTTCTCAGGCCATCTTCATAGATGCGAGCACCTAAACGATTAGTCCTGATGTATTCCAATTGAGTCTTGTATGGTCCTTCTGGCTTTTCTAGATAAGCCAACCCTGAACTACCTACTGGTCTCTCCATGTGATAGGACATCTCAGAATCACTTGTTTCTGATCTGGGAGTGTATGGGTAATCACTCAACTGCTGGGCCCAAGACCTGGCAGTGTGATTGACACTAGCTTAAGAAGATCTGAGGCTTTGTCTGTCTCGGCCTAAGTGTCTGCCTGATCTAAGGTTCATATGCCTGATTTATCTACCCCCTTGGACCCAAGCACACTCTCGTTGCAGGTTAATTTGCACCAATCACTTTGTTCTTTTGAGTTGAATATTATGTTTATGGTCTTGTCTGAAATCGCGTCCTCAGGAGTACTTAAGTGAATTTCCGCACTTGATAAGTGATCGATTCCAGTTTACCTTTTGTCCCTTAGAGTTTTCGCACTTAAGACCTACTTAATTCTTGCACTTGGTTGATTAATACTCTTGGATTTGATTCGTGCCTAACGTTGCCCTAATTAATTACCACACCTAAGTCATACTTAGCCTAGGCTAGGAATTGACAAAGGAGGGTTGAGAGATCTTCCAATCTCAATTAGCTGGTTGACCAGACTGCTACACAAGCCCAGGAAGCCTTCTCCCAAGCTTGGTACTCACCCTTGCTAGCTTGCTTTGGATTGCCTTGAGTGCACACAATGTTCCTGCAAAAGCTCACCAGTTAGTATAGCTCTATTACCACAAGTAATTGGAAGACACACATCAATATTTTCAGTCCCCCCTGGAGTAACTCACTGTACCCCTTCAATCTTAGGACCACCTAGTTCCACCTAAAGGTCAACTTAAAAATACATGTTCTAAACCTCCACTGATTCTTACAAAAACCAGTCAAGGTCCACGTAGGATTCTCAAAGAGCTTTCCAACGAGACCAAAATCTCATCAGTCGGAGTTCGTATGGTCAAGTTATGACCATTCAGGCACTAAAGGGTCAAAACAGGCTCTCAGGGTTCAGGAGATCCCTCTCTGGTTTCTAGGTCTTTTGCCCACTTCCAAGGTTCTAAAGTTATACCAAGGTGCCTAACATTAAGCTCAACTACCCTTCAATTCACTCAAAAATAACCCTAAATTTTTCATGTGTTAAAGGCCGTGTATCGCGATAGGTCGGGTCGAGGTGTCGCAATAGGTCGAAGTGTCGCGATAGGTGGGAAGTGTCGCGATAGTGTCGCGATAGGTGGGAAGTGTCGCGATAGCTCGAAGTGTCGCGATAGCTCGTGAGGTGTCGCGATAGGTCGTGAGGTGTCGCGATAGGTCATGAGGTGTCGCGATACTCCCAAGTGTCGCGATAGGTCGTGAGGTGTCGCGATAGGTCGTGAGGTATCGCGATAGGTCGTGAGGTGTCGCGATAGCTCTTGAGTGTCGCGATACCTCGAGATATGGTGAATTTTTCTGTTATGTCTAGTGATCCTGGGAGCTCTAGGCCTGCGTAGTGTCGTGGTGCACTCAGAATCGTGATTGGGTGAAGTTTTCGGAGTGTCGCGATAGCTCGAGCTCAACGCCTTGGGGACTGTGCAGACAGATTCCGTACCTGCTGAGCTTGCTGGAGATGATGATGGAGCTGCCACCTGCAAGAAACATGCAAATAACACACAAAACAAGAACACACACGCTCGCTCTCTCTCAAACTCGCACACAACAAATGAGGGGAATGACAAGGAAGAGGGAATATGTAGTGGAGAAGGAGGTGGAGGTGGAGATGGAGAAGGAGGTGAAGATGGAGATGGAGGTGGAAAAAAATCAGAATTTTACCGACTACTTACCATTCCAACGCATCCTCTCTACGTCTTACCATCACACGCTCGTCCTCAAAGCTCGAATCCCCGGCAACGGCGCCAAAATTTGGTGTAGCTCAGTGATGATTAGCACCTCCTTTAATGTCAATCCGGGAAGACATGAGGATGGTATGAAGACCTCGAGCAAGTGAAGGCAAATGTGTGAGTGAGAAGCACACTAACATGCACACACATACACACACACGCGCACACACGGCAAGAACAAAGAGAGTAAGACAATGGAATCACTTCTATTGCAACAAAGTTCTCATACAAGCTCAAAACTACAAGAAGCTACCTCAAAAATGAGCTCTCTAGCTCTATTTATAGTTTTTGACTAGCTTTGGCACTGTCCAGACCTAGTGTCCGGCCTAGTTAAAAATTAGGTTCCAGGGCTTATTTGAGGGCTCAAACGAGATCTAAGAATTATGAAAATTGGCAGGCAACTACTTCTAAGGCTCCTCAAGCTCGAGGACTCCTCGGCTTGTACAAAATGGAGCTACAAAAAGGTGAAAATGGTATTTACAGGGGTTTTTAGTGATGAGAATCACTTTTAAATGGTGTAATGGTTTTGAAAAAAAATAAAGGGGTGAAAATGGTATTTACAGGGGTTTTTAGTGATGAGAATCACTTTTAAATGGTGTAATGGTTTTGAAAAAAATAAAGGGTTGCCTTAGTGCTAGATCTGCTTGTATGCTCGTACTTGCTTCTTCTCGTATACCGCCAACAGAGATAAAAGTAGAGATAGACCTAAAGTAAGCTTTGCCAGCCCCCAGGGAAGGGAAAGAAGGAGAACGGGGACGGATAGAGAAGAAACCGAGAGATTTAGAGACCTAAGGAACCAAAGAAATGCTGATGATTTTCCTTTGCCAAGGCCGAGAGAACACACCAAGACTCTGATGCCAACTCAACTGGTGAAGTCCATGAAGAATTACTTCGATGGCACTGGAGACCCTTATGACCATGTGGCAGAATTTAGGCAAGTCTTGAAAGCTGAACAGGTAGAGGACCTATTCACACAATATAATGCTTTTGGTCTAACCCTTAGGAACATTGCCCTTACGTGGTTTCAACCACTGAACAAGAGGCATTTCAGAAACATAGACCAGCTCCTAGAGGCATTTATCATTGAGTTTTCTAAGAGCGGCATAAGGCACAACAGTTCCTCACTAATTCATAGCTTCAAGCAAACACCTCAAGAGACGGTCAGACTAGCAGGAAGACGGTTTAGGCAATACCTAGAGAGGTGCCCGATGCCTGAGCTACCCACACCAGCCAAGCAAGTGGCTTTGTTCTTAGATGGATTGTTGAGCACCAAGCTCAGGTCATATGTGTATCTGAAGGACCCCAGAACTATAGAAGAGTGCATGTGCATGTACATAGACATTGAGGATAATCTAGGTGAGGAGTTAGAACTATCAAAAATCTATAAGGATTTGGATAGCTCTAGTAGCCTCACATCTGGTCAATCCACATCTATTGAGGAACTTGCAGAGAAGGTAGCTCAAAAACTAGGTGTCTCTAGCAAACAAATTCCAAGATTTGCCCCAGTTAAGCGGTGCTACACTTGTGGAGGTGACCATATGGCAAATGTATGTCCCATTATGGCCCAACCCCAGGTGAATCCTAGTTGCCAGTACTGCACCATAGAGCGAAGGTACACCAATCACACTGCACAGGACTGCCCATATAACAAACAAACTGTTAGGAAAAATTACCCTCAGCCATATCCACAACAGGGTAGATACCAGAATCAGTACCCACCACAACAATACAACAGGCCACAGCAACCTTATTAGCCACCTTATCAAGGGCAGCAGAGACCTCAACTAGTCCTAGTGCAGCAACCCCCTGCTCCAACCAATGTGATCCCAGTGAAATATGCATCTGCTGAAGAAAATCCGAACAGAGCCATAGTCCCAGTCACCCCATCGCTATCAGACAGTGATCCAAGTGACCATAGTTTTGACTCCACACATATTGATAGCCCACAGGCTTACTACATGCAGTCACCCGAGCATAACAAGTCATACTATTATGAGGACCCAAGTGAAAATAGTGGGGAGCCTGAGTATGCTAATGTCATGTACACAAACCCCAACTCTAGACCTCAACCTAGGCAGGTAAGAACCCCATTTCCTAGAGGACCATGCTTCAGATGTCAGGGAGATCACCTTATACGTGATTGTCCACTGCCTGCCCCTACACAACCCCAACCAGTGACAATTCAGGGTTTCTATCAAGACTGCGGAAAAGAGCATCTCCTACGAGATTGCCCAAAGAACCCTAATAACATGCCTAAAATCACCCCCATCAACGTCATTGGGTTAGTGGTAGACTCTACGGGAAGTATAACTTCCACAGCCCCAGTGCATGTGGTCACTAGAGCCCAAGCCTTGCAGCAAACTCAAGGAGTAGGGCAGGAAAAGAGTGCTGAGGTTAGTGAGACAGAGAGTATAACCAAGAAAAGGACAAGAGCATGGAGAGATAGCCGGGAGAGAATGAAAAGACAATGGTCACAGAAAATGAGTGAACTTGAAGCAAGCTTGAGAGAAACCAAAGCAAAGATAAGTGAACTCGCATCTCAAAACCACTCTCACACCACCCATCCACCACCTTTCCCTTTACCCGCCAATCCATCTTCTTCCATTCCCCAACCTTTCAGTACACCACACTTGACCCACCCACCACCCAGAGTAGGATCAGTCCTAGCCGATCCCACCCCTGAAGATCTAGATATGATGCTTAAGCATATCAGGCCAGAATTCAAGAAGGGCCAAATGTGGCAGATCATGACAAGTGCTACCCTAGAGCTGACCTAGAGATAGAGAGAACCAAGCTGTGTGCGAAAATGGTCGCATTGGCTCATACCATGTTTGAAGCCAGTCGCCTTTTCAACCACTCAGGCTCAGCTAAGACACAATTGCACTTGGATGGACTCCTAGAGAAGTTAGAGAGCATAATTGCAAGATCTGCCAAGGAAGAAAAAAATCGAGAAAGAGATGAGGCAAGCAAAAACACAAGCCATCCCCCACAGGAAGCTTATGTGCCTAATTCCACTGAACCAGACACCTCCTCTTCTATGAATAGGTTCACTCCAGAATTCCTACGAGAGATTCAAGAAGACAAATGGGCTAATGAAAGTGAAGCCCCTCCTCCCATTGAACTTGTGGATGACACACATGATCAATTCCCTCAAGATATTCCTTCCATTTATGGAGAGCAAGAGAGTGCACAAAACCAAGAGAGGTTAGACTTCGAGTCTAACTCCCTGCAGGAATTACCCCATTTCACTGGCCCATGGGAAACCAAGTCTACTTGCATGAGAGCACCCACAGTCATGATGAGAAACGAAGATTCAATCATACCTAGGAATATAGAGGTAGTAAAGAACACTAAAGTGCAGTGCAATCTCACTTTAGAAGAGCTACTCAAAGTTAAGCCAGAAGTGTGGAAACACGTAGCCAAACAAGTGCCAGATATAGCGAAATCGCGTTCCCAGGTAGGATCTCATAGAACAGTGCCTGAAATACCATTGGATAAGATACGAGACATGAGTGAAGGAGAAGAAGGAAATACCTATCTCCCAGTTACCCATCAGGGATACACAACCAAGGCAATTTTGGACTCAGGTGCAGGAGTTGCAATTGCTACCACTTCCCTATGGAAGCGTTGGGGCAAGCCAGCACTCCGACCGATGAGAATGAAATTGCAGATGGCCGATGGTCATATTGAAAGGCCCTTAGGATTGCTAGAAGGAATAACTCTCACTACATGTGGTGTTGAGTTTGAGCATACTTTTGCCATATGCGACTTTAGCAAAAACCAAGCCTACGAGATGATTTTGGGAAGGCCATTTATGCGGCAATTGCAAGTGGTACAGGATTGGGGAACCAATTCCTTGTATTTGCAACATCTAGGTGTTACAACCAAAGTCAATCTCAAGGATTACTCTCATAGAGACGTACCGCCTATTCAATGGAATCCCATCCATAGAGCCAAAGATGAGACTGAATCTATGCATTCCATAGGATCCGGATCCTCGTGGATGCATGAAGACACTCACTTATGGATGTGTAAGGTAGCAGTAGAAGAAGAGAAGAGAGAGAAAGCCAGAGAGGTAGGTGCAAAAGAAACCCATAAATCAATTCAAGACCCAGCCTATGCACCGGTAGTTTTTCTTGACGAAGAGTTTGAGCCTCACGGCTGGGCTAAAATTTTAGAAACAATGGATGTAGCCATCAATGAAGAGCAGTGGACACCCCACTCTGATGAGGATGGCTATGACATTTCAGTCTTCTCAATAGAGCCAATCATGGGAGATGCAGTTTTAGAAGAATGCGAACCTAGCCCTGATACATTTGAGGATGCAAGTGACTCCGACTTAGAGTCAATCATTATGGACCCACCTTTTGCATCAGATGAAGAATACTTCTATGAAGTTGAAGCTTACCCCCAGAGACACGGAGAAATCACGAATGAGGTGAGGTTAGCCACACAAGTAGCCACTAAGAGTGGAGGAAAGAAAAGGAAGAAGAAGGAAGTCACTCCGAAGGCAGAAGAATCCTTGTTTGAGGTCCCTGAAAACTTCAAAAAATATGAGGTAGACGATAGGAGAGTCATGATAAGAATGCCTAAACGTGAGGCACAAGCAGGAGAGGCCTATGATAGCAAGGAAACTACCATGAAAATAGTTGTCACCATAGAAGAGGGAGAAGAAAGGTGCACCTACATAGGGCATGACCTGACGGAAGAAGAAGAGCAAGAGTTGGTAGCTTTGCTAAGAGAGTACAGAGATGTATTCACTTGGAGCTATAAGGACCTTAAAGGTGTAGACCCTGACATATGCTCACATACGATACCCATGACTTCAGAGGCTAGGCCCTCTAAGCAAAAGCCATACACATACAATGACAACTATGCGGCCAAGATCAAGGAAGAGATAGATCGCTTGGTTGAAGCTGGATTTATCTATGAAATTGAGCATACTGAATGGGTATCCCCCATTGTAGTGGTGCCCAAAAAGAATGGCAAATTACGTGTATGCATTAACTTGAAGAAGGTTAACGCAGCCACTATCAGGGATAGCTATCCGCTTCCTATCACCGAGCATTTATTAGAAAGGGTAGCCGGCAAGGAAGTGTACAGCTTCCTAGATGGGTTCTCTAGCTACAATCAAGTAGCCATTGCACCAGAAGATCAGCATAAGACGGCTTTTGCCACAGAGTGGGGATATTTGCCTTTCGGGTAATGCCATTCGGGCTTACCAATGCACCTGCTACCTTTCAAAGATTAATGTGTCACGTGTTTAAAGAGTTCTTGAGGAAGAATTTGGAAGTCTATGTTGATGATCTTTGCGCTCATTCCAACATTAGACAGACCCATATACCTGAACTCAGACAAATTTTTGATAAATGCAGAGAATATCAAGTCTGCCTGAACCCAGAAAAGTGTGTTTTCATGGTCAGGAAAGGCAAAATTCTAGGACACATAGTGTCTAAGAACGGCATATCCACTGACGAAGAGAAAGTGAGAGCCATCGCAGAACTACCTAGGTCAAAGAACGTCAAGGAAGTACAGGCTTTCATGGGGCGTTGTGGTTACTATCGCCGGTTCATTCACATGTATGCTGTCATTGCAAAGCCCATGTACGGACTTCTGACTAACTTTGAGTGGACTGAGGAATGTGAGAATTCCTTCAATGAGCTTAAACGGCGATTATGTTTAGCACCAATCTTGACCACACCAGATTGGAATAAGCCTTTTCATGTTCATGTGGATGCCTCCAATTATGCCATTGGATGTGTACTTACACAACCTACGGGTGAAGGTAATATGGATCTCCCTATTGCTTATGCCAGTAGACAATTGAATGCTGCTGAACGGAACTATACAACCACCGAACGAGAAGGATTAGGCATGGTGTACGCGGTTAAAAAGTTTAGACACTATTTGCTTGCAAATAAGTTCAAATTTTTTACTGATCACCAAGCTCTACTGTACCTGGTAAACAAGCCATGTAATACAGGCAGATTAGTAAGATGGTTTCTCTTACTAATGGAATATGACTTTGAGGTAGTAGTGAGGAAAGGCAGGACACATTTGAGAGCAGACCATCTCTCTAGACTCACATGTGGAGAGGCCCCACAAGGAGAATCAGATCACTTACCTGATGCTTACTTGTTTAATCTAGAAGTGGTGCCGTAGTGGGCTAAGCCATTAGTGCCAGAATTGACATACGGGCCTAACCACCCAGTAATAGCCACACAGGATAGAGAGGTAGTAAAAGCCCCAAAGTACCACATCATGGCAGGAAGTATGTACAAGCACACAGATCAAGGGATCTTGGCTTGTTGTGTGGAAGAGGACGAGTATGATAAGTGGTTGCAATTAGCACATGTAGGTGCATTAGAGCAACACTACTCAAAACAACGAACCCTACATACCCTGAGGAGACTAGGAGTGCATTGGCCGACTATGGAAGCTGATGTCCAGAAGTGGTGCAAGGAATGCCCAATCTACTGCACTAAACCCCCTGTGGAACATGCCACTCTTTATCAAGTGTCCATAGTGCCAGATTGGAGCGAACCCCTAGTATCCTTCCTGAGGACGAAAACATTCCCTCCAGACATGACTATGACGAGGCAAAGAAGTCTAGAACAAGAAGCCCTAGATTACTCACTCATTGGTGATAATCTATACAAGCGTGGAAAAGATGGTTACCTGAGACTCTGTGTTCATGAGAGTGAATAACTAAAGATCTTGGAAACTGCTCACCAAGGCGTAGCAGGAGGACACTTTGGACAAGATCGGGTGATCAAGGCAATACTATTTACAGGCTTCTGGTGGCCGACCCTTCACATGGATGCTCATACCTATGTGAAACAGTGTGATGTGTGTTAGAGAACTTAGTATCCTATACGCAAAGATGAGATGCCACTGAAACCTATGATGGGTGGACGTGCATTCTCTAAATGGGGAATAGATTTTGTAGGTCCAATTAATCCCCCAGCTAAGGGTTCACATGCTGAGTATATCATTGTGGCCACTGACTACTTAACTAAGTGGGTAGAGGTAAAAGCCACAACAAAGAACGATGCACAAACAACAACTAAGTTCTTGTTTGAGAATGTGTTCACCAGGTATGGATTACCTATAGAGCTAGTCAGTGATAGAGGGACTCACTTCTTGAATGAAGTTATTGAAAATCTGCTCCAAGAATTCTTGGTAGTACATAAGAAGTCTGCCCCCTATCACCCCCAAGCTAATGGCCAGGCTGAGAACACAAATAAGATCTTATGCAATGTACTGACGAAATTAGTGAACAATAAACGCTCTGATTGGGACAAACAGCTACACCATGCTGTTTGGGCATACCGAGTGGCCTATAAAATGGTACTCCAAGCCACACCCTTTCAGACGGTGTTCGGTCAGAATGCGGTGCTACCCTTGGACTTTTTGATACCTACATTGAAGGTAGCACAAGAGCATGACTGGACAGGCCATGAACTCTCCTCTCGAATCTTTGATCTTGAACGTCTAGGCGAGACACGATTGAGAGCTACAGCAGGAATCTATGCAGCGAAGAAGAGGCAAAAGGCATATTTTGATACACATGTGAAGGATAAAGGCTTGAAAGCAGGAGACCTAGTCCTAGTCTACACATTGAAGCAGCATGCACGAAAATTAGAGAAAAGAGGCTATGGACCTATGATCATAAATAGGATTTCAACTAGTGGGGTAGTACAACTAGCCACTTTGGAAGGCGATATTCTCCCTAGCTACATAAGCGGATGTAGAGTCAAGTAATACCAAGAACCCCTGACTGAAGAGATGTTAAATCAGCTCAACACTGCCAAGAAACGTAAAGAGGAGGAAAAACGAATTCGAGAGGAAGCACAAGCAGAGGCCTTAGAGCGCATCCGACGAATGAAATTGAGGAGGCAAGGGAGAGATCAGCCTATGATTGACACTCAAGAGTCTCCAGGCTATCACATGGCCATGTGTGAGGCTTCAGGTGAACGTACCCATAGGATAGTGGATCGACGACCTTTTGTGACCCTAGAGGTTGGACAAGGAGACAGTACAAGGACCGTAAGAGCTTTAATTGATTCAGGTGCAACCACTAGTGCAGTCCGGCTTTCTTACTGCCAGCCGCTGCAATTGGAGGTAAAACCCCTAGAAGCATATCTGATAGGACTAGGAGGTGTTGAAACCCCTTGCATGGGAGAGGTGGAACTTCCCCTCTACATTCAAGAGGTCCTCATGCCAGCAAAAGTGCTAGTGTGTGAAGACGAGAATCTTACCGAACCTCTTTTCTTGGGCCAAGACTGGATCTATGATCACACAGTGAACCTCAACCTAAGAAGTGGAATTCTTCAGGCTTGGGCAGGCCAAAGCTATCTTATGATTGAATTAGAAAATCAAGTACTCAAACCAGTAGGAAAGGCACCAACTCCTGGTCTTTCCAAGAATCCACATGAAGATAACAATGTTGTTCTTGTCCAGAGTTCTATGGTGCAGAGGAGTGTCCATCTTACCGAAGGTACAGGAGCCAATAAGGAGTTCCCAGCTGATCCAAAGAAGATTCTAAACAGGCAGATCGAACATCACTCGACACAAAGGAGGCCGTTGATCAAAAGGCAGGAGCACCAACGAGTGCAACACGGAGTACCTCGTGGCACGAAGCAGATCTGGATATGCAAGGATGGAAAACCCACAACTCTAATAGTAGGTTCTCGAGGAGCCAAAAAACAAGCCACACCATCAAGGACAAAATTGAAGGAGTACCCTAGGCAACCTCCTAGGCGCACCACGTCTATTTGGGTCCCTAAGCGGTTAATGAAGGCTAGCCCCAATGCTAGACACATATGGGTGCCCAAGGCCTATTTACGAGCCCAAATAGCTCCAACTCTAGTTACTGGCATAATTCAACACTCACAAGTCCTCTCGACTAACAACGCAGGAACCCTACCTAAATACCACCCTGACCCACACTCAGTCAAACCAAGGAATGTCTGGAAATGGGTGCCCAAAAGGTCCCAAATCCATCACACTCTAGTTCATAAATCTCTACCTGTCTTTAGCTCTAAGAGCTACGAATCCTCTATCAAAGTTTGGAGACTTAAACCGTGTATCAAACCTCCTGACCCAATTTTGTAAATCCATCCACTTTGACATAGGTGCATTCTAAGTCCATTGCATAACCAAAGTATGCATCTAGGATGACACAGACCTCTAATCACCACTCACATCTATCACAAACACTTGACCTCTAACCACTAACCTTCGGGATTGTCATGTTAGTATTGTGAAGGGAACACCATTACATCTTGTTTCCTATGCAACACTAATGTGCCTTTCTTCTTCTAGCAGATAAGCACCTAATTCCCATGGCAGCAGCAGCAGGCACGAGCTCTCAGGCAGGCACTAGCACTCAAAGCAATTGGGATACCATGCCTGTGGAGGCTCCACTGACAGCTAGGCCTGAGGAGTTTTTGAACGTGAGAAGAATTCCCATTCTGGATCCACCAAGTGGCCTAACAGAAAGAGTAAAGGGGCATGCTCATTGGTTCAATGAGATGCCAGGAGACTTGGGAGACGCAGATCATATCTGGGAATCCAAATTGGAATTCGGAGGAGTATGGTGGACATTCCAATTCTTCTCAAGAGAATTTGAAACATTATAGAATGCAGCTCCTCTTCAGGATATCTGGTAGAAAGCGGGATTGCAAGATTACTTTAGTGCAGCTTTGCCTAGACCAATGAAAATGCCCGTATGGATCCTGGACCAGTTATATGAAGCAAGCAAGCGAGGTGTGAGGAAGCATACCTTGAATGGCTGCTGTGCGATTACCAGAATTATCTATAGATGCCTTGCCTATGATGTGCCGATCGCAAGGGCCCTTAAATACTCACAACTGGAATTCTTCAAGGGGCAGAAGTCAAGGGTTCAACCTGCGAAAAGAATGTGTGGATCACTTTCACAGGTCCTGATCCCTCGTGAGGCCACAACAGAAGCTTCCCCTAGAGAAGAGGCCCAAGTAGCCCCTTTCACCATCCATCTCCAAGGAACACAATCAGGGGATATGGTATAGCCCACTCCATCTGCCCCTCCACTACCCACCGATGCTGAGTTTGCATCCATGGCCACATTAGCAGAGGATCCAAATTTTGACTTTGAAAACTTCCTACAGACTGCCCACTTATCTGATAGTGAGTGTTTTTCTCACAATGCCGGTCCCGGATCATCATCCCAAAGAGAACAGCCACAGAGCGAGGCTAGAAGGGTACATTGGGAAGATGAGACACAACATCCTCATGCTCAAAGCACACAAAATCCGGAGGAAGCACGGGGAAATGAACCAGAGGAGAGTGAAGAGGAAGCTCCTGCCTACACGGCACAACTCAAACGGCTCTACAAGACAATCAAGCAGGTACAGAAAAGACACAAGTTATCAGAAGAGGCAAATAGAGCACTAGTGAACCAGATGCTGCAAGCGGAGAATGTCAACCCGCATTTCGTAGAATCATTGAATCTCTTGGAGGAAACATGCAGAATAGGGGAGGCCATGAGGACCATGGTCTATCGTAATACCCCTCCATATGACCAGCGAAGGATCGATACAAGACCACGACGGGGAAAAATGATTCAAATGGAAGTCTCTACCGCACTCCCTACCACAACTTCAGAAGATGTTCACATGGCCAGCCCAACTCCCGGTGAGGAACAACATGTAAATACACAGATACCATCTCCACCATCACCTCCCATCTAGCCCTCAGAACCCTTCCCCACTAGTCTTCCTGAACAACCAGTATCCACCCATGATGAAACCGTTATACACACCACTACTCATCTATCCTTCCCTTTACCTACATCCACCACTTCCACCCGATTTTCTGAACCCCATGTAGGTCATCCTGCCACCGATCAAACTATACTAGGTCACCCTTCATATCTCCCATCTCTCGGACAGCCACTTTCCACTAGCCAAACCTTAGCACACCCATTTCCATCCACCAATACATTTCCTCCCTCCCAACTCCTATCCACGGTACCCCTTGTAACACCCTCGGAATCAACCCAAATCACCCAACCTTCATTCTAGACACACCTTGTAAATATACTCCAACAAGTTGAGAATTATAATAAAAAGTCCCTTCCCCAACCCAACTTCCCCACATTCATGGCCACCACTAACACACCACCTACCATTCCCGTGTTCACAATTCACACTCCACACACTATCGTCCGAGCCCATGGACATTTCTCCACCCACAGGAGCACCCACCACCACGGTTGTTCCAACATCATCACATTTCACTTCACTCATAGGCACATCATCCACTTTTCCCTTCCCCATTTCCCGACCCTTTGCATTTTCCACCTCTACCCCTGCATCCACATCATTTAGTAATGCACTAGACACCATGTTCGAAGCGGCCACTCTACTTAAGCAAGAATATAAGTTAGGGGAAGAAAATAACACAGAGCTATGCAACCTCTCGGCTCAAATCCAGG
Source organism: Ceratopteris richardii (assembly GCA_020310875.1). NCBI lineage: Eukaryota > Viridiplantae > Streptophyta > Polypodiopsida > Polypodiales > Pteridaceae > Ceratopteris > Ceratopteris richardii. The sequence continues at coordinate 164,672,899 of CM035411.1, read as the reverse complement.
CACGTGTCAATGCCTTGGAGCTAAGTAATACAGCATTACAACACGAAGTGACTGTCCTCCAACAATCGAATGCAGAGATGGAAGACAAGTATATGGAGACAGGTAAGGCTATGGAGGAACAACTCAGAGATCAGTTGGGACGCAATGCTAGACTACAAAGAAACATGACTCTACTTCGTTGCCACTTAGCAGCGGCTCAAGAAGAAAACAGAAGGCTACAGCAACAAAACCAGGAGAATCTCGAAGCAGCCATGGAAAATACCCCTGGAGCACCTATAGACCCCGCCAAATTCATGGCTATTCCCTCAGCACACATTCAGCAGGCGTTAGAAGAATATGCTACCCTCTTGGAGGCACACGACCAGTTAGTAGACCAGGTAAAGGACCTACAAAGATCCCAAGTGCATACACCACAACCACCAACAGCTAAAGAGATGGTCAATGTTTCAACCTCACCAGAGCCTGAATCATCAATAACCAATGAAGTACTGGAGCTACGACAGCAGGTGGCGGAATTAAAGATTAAGCTGTTACAATATGAACGACCCCCCTCTCCACCTGATTAGCCAAACGAAGAGGAGACCATTGTCATTCTGGTGGAAGAAACATTTGAAGATAATTATGAGCCACAACCTCTTCCAGGAGGCAGAATCATGGAAGAGGGACAGGACACTTATGAAGAGCCCCCTTCGGCATGGATGAAACAGGTAGAAGAAATGGGGCGGACTCATGAAGAATGTATCTCCAACCAGATGTTCGCCATGAAGACCATTGAAGAAACCATACTTCAATCAGAATACTTCAGACATCTGGCCCCTAGAAGACTGATAACTAGTTCAGAGTTACAGTATAAACCATATTTTGTACTGCTGGCTGACTATAATGCTGAAATCAAACGCCTCACCAACAAATACCCCACCTTCGCAACTAAGTTCGAACCAGAGGATATCCCAGAGGCAACCAAAAAGGGGGCCATATCCCAACCCATCTGGAGGCAAAAATTACTGGAAACCTATCCGGAGATGCTACAGACATGGGACCATGCTCCCATGCATTTAAAATATAACCCTTGCTTTGGGCCAGTTCAAAGAAGGAGATCATGGAAAGCATTCGCCATCAAGGTTCAGAACAATGCAAATTGTAAACAATGGCTAAATTATCCCTCCATTGCACCCCAACAGGCACACCTACAATAGCATATATGATGGCTACTATCAGACATTGGCTTCCACGCCTCCACCCCATGCCAGACGTAGCTGCCCAAGATGCTCAAAATATTGGATATGATGCAGGTAGTGCTCAAAAACTTCCGCAATGTATGTCACATTCAGCCTCCGATTCCCGGGTTCATTAATGGTAATTATGACCTACTATATGATATGAGCACAACCCCGAGCATACGAGTTGCTTATGCATGGCACACACGAATCAGATATCTCCCTGCCTGCTACAAGCAAACTTTTGATGATATGTTCACCACGGGGTTCTGGGAGGCACACTCAGAGGTGTTCGCGCCATGGCCCACTCATTTGCTACAACTCTTTGCATGCGAACAAACGATGCATTTAGAGCTCTACACAACGCCACAACCGGACATACCGGGACCAATCAATTGGGATGTCCTTCAGAGAGACCTGATCAGAGGGCTACGGATCAAAGAACATGACTTGGCAACCGACATTCTCCAGAACTACATTGACCAAACCGCAGAGCAAAGGTCTGTCAAAGGCGACAGACCCTAGGGGGGGGAGAGTGTTGGCAGATGAAGCAAGTACGAGCATACATGCAGATCTAGCACTAAGGAAACCCATTAAATTTTTCCAAACCTTACACCATGTTAAAAGTGATTCTCATCACTAAAAACCCTTGTAAATATTGTTTCACCTTTTTGTAGCTCCATTTTGTGCAAGCCGAGGAGTCCTCGAGCTTGGGGAGCCTTAGAAGTAGTTGCCTGCCAATTTTCATAATTTTTAGATCTCGTTTGAGTCCTCAAATAAGCCCTGGAACCTAATTTTTAACTAGGTCGGACACTAGGTCTGGACAGGGCCAAAGCTAGTCAAAAACTATAAATAGAGCTAGAGAGCTCATTTTTGGGGCTAGCTTCTTGTAGTTTTGAGCTTGTATGAGAACTTGGTTATAATAGAAGTGATTCCATTGTCTTACTCTTTTTGTTTTTGCCGTGTATGTGCGTGTGTGTGTATGTGTGTGCATGTTTGTGTGCTTCTCACTCACACATTTGTGCCTTCACTTGCTCGAGGTCTTCATACCATCCTCATGTCTTCCCGGATTGACATCAAAGGAGGTGCTACTCATCACTGAGCTACATCTAGCAAGAAGATGAAGCATGGAGCAAGAGGCTCAGGACTATGCTTTAGTTGGAGACAACTTATATCGAAGAGGTAAGGATGGATATCTAAGATTGTGTGTTCACGAATCAGACTATTTGAAAGTCTTAGAAACTACACACAGCGGTGTTGCAAGTGGAAACTTCGGTCCTGATCGAGTAATCAAGAACATTCTATTCTCAGGACTTTGGTGGCCCACTCTTCATATGGATGCTCATACCTATGTGAAGAAATGTGACACATGCCAACGTGCATGTTGAAGCTTGTTGGAAGAAGCATTTTTTGAAGAGAAATATTTGTAAAATGTCAAAAAATTGTAGAAATATTTATGCAAATGATGTAAAAATGAGGAAGAGTCTTCCTCATGTAAACTAAAATCATATGTATTTTCTCTAGAATTTTCGGAAGCTCTTTGATAGCATATTTTTAGATTAGAAGGGAAAAGGACCAAAAATCAAGTGTGAAAAGGGACACTTGAAAATGTATAAAAGATAATTTCCTCTATTTTGAGAGGGTTGGTTGTATTATTTGTGCTATCCAAGTAATTTGAAGAGCTCTCCTTGCAGAAATCATGTTTCTTCCTTTCAAGTACTTTCTTTAGATTTGTTGAGCCTATTCTATGTGTGATCCATGGAATTTGCAAGCTTCTATTGTGTATTTCTGATTAATGTGTATGAAGAGAGGTGATTCTTGATGTATGGAGTGAGAAAGTGTTGAAGAATAGAATTGGAGATGGAAATTGTCAATTTTCATAGAATCATGTTTGTCTCATTTGAAGGTTACAGGTATCATTTTTGAGATTTGACTTCATAATTGTGTTCTGCTGAGAAAATAACACACTTTAGGCACCAAGATCATTGGAAATGATGTAGTATTGCTCAAGATAATCAAAACCCTAGAAAATTCTCTTCATCTTCATCATTTCTCAAAAATTCAATCATATTTCTCTTATTTTTTGGATTCCATCATCTAGAAGGGGTTGTGGTCTTTGTATACTTCCGGATTGACAAATGTAAGATGTATTGTTGATTCTTTATGCTAAAATGATTGGAGAGGACAACTCCAAAGGGTAACAACAAACATAGGGTCTCTGTAATACACACCCCTGACCATCCCAAGAACCCAGTTTATTCTTGAAACCCATTAACAAACCATATAATGCCTTCTTTAACCTACACAATTGGTTTTCATGCCCTTTCTACACAAAGCCACGCAGCTGAAAAACATACACTTCTTCATGCAATTCATCATTCAGAAATGTTGTTTTAATGTCCAAATGATATACATTCCAACCATGATGCACTGCAAGTGCACAAATTATATGAAGAGTAGTCATTCCGCAAGTAGGAGCAAAGGTTTCATCAAAATCAATGCCTCTTTCCTATGCATAACCCTTTGCAACAAGCCTAGCCTTATACCTGTCAACTGTTCCATCAAGTTTACGCTTCAGCTTGTATACCCACTTTGTGCCAATGGCCTTCTTGCAAGGAGGCAAGTCACATAAAGACCATGTACCATTCTTCATTATAGCAGCATATTCAGATTGCATAATAGCCATCCAATTTTCTAAATTTTGTGCTTCTTCAAATGAAACAGGCTCATTCTCATCACAGAGACTGTAAGAAAATAACAACATAGTGGAATAGACTTGTAGAAAAAGTTGAGAGAAAAAATGCAGACAAGATAGACGCAGACTGAGAGATAGAGAACTCAAATTCTCAAATTGCCAAGCGTAATGCAGTTACAATGATGGTGCTATCCACCCGTGCACCCCCAATGTGGAGCTTAGATGGCAATCTAGATAGACTCTAGATGAAGGGCTTACTAGTGTGCAATGCTATGTAAATCTCAACTTGGGCTATGCTTATATAGCTTTTACAAGGTGGTTCGGTATAGATAAACATAGTCGGGAGATACAAAATAGTCGGTAAAATATACGATCCAACAATATCTCCTTGGACCCTGCAGAAGGGGGCAAGTCCCCCCTTTGCACTCCCCCCATTAAGTTTCTATGGGGAAACCACGCGACGCCATAGGGCATTTATTTTCACCTTAAATGGCAAACCAGTGGCCTCGAAGTTTATGCCCTACCTAACATAATAGCTAGGCTCACAAAGATCATCTACAACCATCAACGGTCACACATAGACCTCATCTAACTTGGAAGTTAGGGCTCCACAAATGTCGAGGCTCTCATAATGGCTTCTCCTCATAATGGAGGCCTTACAACTTAGAGCACCATGGATCATTTGTGGTCACATGAGGGTGGAGTATTGAGCATATCTAACACCCCCCTCAATGTCCACCCTATGGTGAACTACCTCCTTGGTCCAATCCCAAGCTTTGGAAAGTGTCGAAGAAGTTGCTCTCTCCCAAGAGCCTTGATTTGAAGATGTCTGCTCCATTTTTTTCAGTAGAACAATAGCTTATCTCCACGACTCCATCCTCAATCAACTCATGCACATAGTGATTTTGGATTTCTATGTGCTTGCTACATGCATGGAAAACAAGATTTTTGGTGATGGCCATGCAACTTTGGTTGTCACACTTCAACTCTATAGCCTCTTGTCCTTGTATTCCTATGTGCCATAGGATCCTCCTTAACCATACTGCTTCACATGTCGCAATGCATGCAGCTTTGTACTCAGCTTCAGTAGAAGATAATGCTATAGTCGGTTGCTTCTTACTAATCCAAGAGAAAATCTCTGATCCTAATGAAAAGCAATATCCAGAAATTGATTTTTTGGCATCAATATCTCCTGCCCAATCTGAGTCAAAGTATCCAACTAGAGATGATCCTTCTTCATAAAGAATACCATAATCAGTGGTTCCTTTCACATACTTGAGTATCCGCATGCTTTCCTTCCAATGAGTTTGGCAAGGCTTATTAGAGAACCTACTTACTACTCCAACAACATAAGAGATGTCTGGTCTGTTGTTGCACAAGTAGATGAGACTTCCAACTGATTTCCTGTATCTTCCAATATCCACTCAAGGTGAAGTATCTTCAATAGATAATTTTCTGTTGACCTCCATAGGTGTAGAAATTTCCTTGCAATCCTCCATGTCGAATGCCTTCAATATCTGCCTTGCATACTTTTGTTGAGAGATGAAAATCTTCCCTGGTTCCTGCCAAACTTCAAGACCTAAGCAATAATGCATTAAGCCCAAGTCTTTCATTTCAAATTCTGAACTCACGGCATCTTTTGTTTGTTGAAGAAGAGCTTCATCATTTCCTGTAATTACAAGTTCATCTACATAGAGTACAAGCACAATTGTCTTCCCTCCTCTCTTTAGAACATACAAGTTAGCATCAAAAGCACATCTTTTGAAAACTTGATCCATGAGATACTTATCTATCCATTGGTACATGATCTAAGGGCTTGTTTTAGCCCATATAATGCCTTCTTTAGCTTACATACCTTGTTCTCTGAATGGGGAGCCTCAAACCCTAGTGGCTGAGACACATATACCTCCTCCTTGAGGTCTCCATTCAAGAATGCTGATTTGACATCCATGTGATAGACTGGCCAATGCTTATGTGTAGCCACTGCACTACTCGAATAGTAGTGATTCTTGTAGTCGGGGCAAATGATTCACAAAATTCAATGCCTTCAACTTATGAGTAGCCATGTGCAACAAGTCTTGCTTTATACTTTTCTAGAGTACCACTAGCCTTGTACTTTAGCTTCCAAACCCACTTGGTGACAATGACTTTACGCTTAGGGGTTCGATCCACTATCTCACAAGTTCCATTCTTCATGATATTGTTGTATTTTTTTCACATGGTAGCCCTCCAATTCGGATCATGGAGTGGCTCTTCCACATTGGTTTGTTCCTTCGCTTCTTCTTGAATAAGATCAGCCATGAAGGATGTGTTTATAATATGGGCACTTTCCTGTCTCCATTCCTATATTCTCTGTGATTGCCTCAGTCCATCTACAACTTGTTATAGTGACTCTGGGATGGGGTTTGCAAAATCATAGTGCTGGCTCACCCAACGTGGCAATGGCTTTTCCACTTGGGTGTCGATAGGTTGGTGACTTTGAGATTTGTCATCTGAAGATGATGCTTCCTTCTCTTGTGTAGAAGGGATAGCTCTTGGGCCAGGTTCATAGCGGATTGCCCCTTCACATAATGATAAAGTGGAAGCTCTCTTTTCCTCCTCCACTGCATGTGGTTGCTCCTCCTTAAACACCACATCAAGACTCGTCGTGATCTTCTTAGCCTCAAGTTCATAAAGCTTATAAGCCTTCTTATCTTCGATGTACCCAAGGAAGATACATTTGATGCTTTTTGGTTGAAGCTTGTTTCTCTCCCTATCTGGAGCATGTACATAAAATTTACTTCCAAATACTTTGAAATGGGAAATAGAAGGCTTTTTACTAGTGTAGGCTTCTTGTGGAGTCTTTCCATCAAGTTCCTTGGTGTAGCTTCGATTCAAGATGTAGACAGCAGTGTTGACAGCCTCTGCCCAAAATTGATTAGGCAAACCCTTTCCTTTCAACATGCACCTTGCCATCTCCATGATGGTTTGATTCCGACATTATGCAACACCGTTCTATTGAGGACTATGTGTCACTATGAGTTGATGCTTGATTCCCTTACTTTTGTAGAAATCTTCAAACTCTGTTGATGTGAACTCACCACCACCGTCTCTCCTGAATTTCTTCATCTTCTTCCCTATTTCAGTTTCAAAAAGTTGAAGCCATTCTTTAAACTTATCAAAAGCTCGAGCCTTATCGCGAAGGAAGTACACCCACATCTCCCTGCTATAGTCATCGACAAGTAATATGAAGTAGGAAGATCCACCCAAGGCGTGTGTAGGCATTTTTCCGCACAAGTCAGCATGCACCAACTCTAGAGGATAGCTTGCCCTGTTCTTGCTTTCTTATGGAAACACCTTCCTCTATTGCTTTCCCATCATGCAAGCTTCACATGGTTCCTTCATTTATGCAATCAATGGTAGGTGTGCAACCATAACCCTTAGATGCATCTCTTTCACTACAGGGTACCCAATGTGGTCGAATCTCTCATGCCATAGCTTACTTGTGCCCACATTTGTAGTGGTTTTAAGAGCACACATTTCAATACTTGATGGCCTTGATCAGTTATAGAAGCTACTGAAAGTAGATTTTGTTTTATTTGTGGAACATACAACACATTTGAAAGCTTTCTGATATCACCATTATTCTTAATGAAAGAAACCGTACCTTCACCCTCTGCAAGACATCTTGCATTGTTCCCTACCTTTACTGTGATGGGTTCCTTTATAGGTTGTAAGGAACAGTGTTGCTCTAGCACAATGGTAAGTACCACATTAAGAAGCTCCACCTCCTTAATGTCAATCAGTGAAAGAGATAGGAGTGATATGAAGATCATGAATGTGAGATGTAGTGAGAGCGAAGGTGACACACACACACACACATATAAGAGACAAGCAAGACACAATGGAAGATAGGAAAATAGACTCTATTCTCAAGATCTCAATTACAAGCTCAAAATAGCTCTAAGCTCTTCTCTACTCATACAAGCTAACCTCAAAAATGAGCTCTCTAGCTCTCTTTATAGCTTTTTTGACTAGCTTTGATCGGTTTCACATCTAGTGATCGATATAGTTAGAAAATAGGTTCTAGGTGCTATTTGAAGGTCTAAACGAGGTCTAAAAATAGCCAAAATTGGTAGGCTCGTTCTACCTAAGCTCCTCAAACTCGAGGACTCCTCGGCTTGCACAAAATGGAGCATATAATTACAAAAGTGGTTGTTCTATGTTACATATGATACAAGAGTGATGAAAATCATTGTTGAGAGTTTTGAAAAGTATTATAAAACATATCTCTTTTGAAAAAATGATCCGCTTGGCTCCGCACTACTTTGTTGTAATCCGCCTTCACATACTTCCTCGTCATCTGTGCCTCTGGCTAATGCCAACACCCCCCTCCCTCTTGCTTCTATCGTCCTCGACAGAACCTTGTTGCGGGGTCTGTCGAATATAGTTTTGTAGGAGGTCATGAGCGAGGGTGTGCTCTGAAATGCGAATACCTCTTGCAAGATCTACTTCAAGTGTGTGGAGGTTCATCTGGCGACGGAAGTCGATAGTGTGTGGAGTACAGGAGTTGTTCACAGGCAAATAATTGGAGTAGGTGTGTGGGCCTGCTTATGAACACCTCGAAATGATACTCCCAAAAACCGGTAGTAAATATCTCTCCAAATGTCATTTTATAGCATGCCGGTAAATACTTGATTCGACAGTGCCAGGCATAGCATACCTAGAGCAATGGTGTCGTGCTCATATCATACGATAAATCCTGATTACCATACTCGCATCCCAGGGTGTTAACGTATGGTACCTTGATGCGATGGAAGATTTTAAAAACAGTTTGCATCATGTCAAGTACTTTGACAGTCATATGTGCGGCAACATCATCCATGCAGCATAAGCGGGGGAGGCAGTGGTGAATGGTTGCCATCATGTATCCTACCGTGGGTGGTCTACAGGGTGGAGTGAAGTAAGGATAATTCAGCCAGTCCTGGCACTGCTTATTATTATGCACTTTGATTAGGAAGGCCTTCCAGGAGTGACGCCATGGTATCGGTCCACAACATGGGTTATACTTTAAATGCAGGGGTGCCTTGACCCATGTGCTCATCATTTCTGGATATTACTATAGTAATTCCCGGTGACAAGTTGGTTGAAAGATTTCTCCTCTCTACGCATCCAGTGGAAAGTCATCAAGCTCAAACTGAGTTGCATGTGAGGGTTTCTTTTTTGTCTCCTTTTCGATTGACAATTGATACCCTGCCATTAACATGAAATATGTCTTATATTGCAGCTCATGGCCAGATATATACCTGCAAGGGGCCAAGTGAGTGAAGTAAGGGGATTGTAAAATGCATTCCTCTATCATAGCCATGGCATGTAATTGAGCCTCCACGCGTGTTGAGTGGGTCTATCCAAGTTCTTCTACGATCTTCATCCATGCGGGGGTAGGGAGTTCAAAGGTGGTCTGGCCTTTAGCCGTGACACATGCTCCTGGGATGGGTTGTGGTTCATACGCTTCTTCATATGTTTCCTCCACCAGGATAGTCACTGTTTCTTCATCGATTGGTAGTTCAGGTGGGGAATCTGACTTGGGAGGCTCTGTGTAAGTTGCAATCTTTGTTTGAAGAGTTGATACCTAGGCCCGTAAAGCATCAAGTTCCTCTATGATCTCTAGAGGTATGGCCTCAGGAGCTGGAGGTGGTGGCTGCATAGGTGCACGTAACAGGAGCATCTTATGATCGTCCTTGAGTTTTTGATATGCTTCATTCATAGTGTCATAATCATCAAGAAGTCTGGCATGATCTTCTAATAATATCTTCATAGATTCCGATGGCACCGCTTTAAAGCGGCTGGGATTTAGAGGTTCATCCAGTTGATCTAAGGCTATTTCGAGGTTTTCTCTGTTCTCTTCTTGCAAGCATTGATTTTCTTCTTTGGCCGTTGCGAGGTGGCGTCTTAGTAGTCCCATGTTTCGAGTAAGTGTCGCATTTCAAATGGTTTGAGCCCTTAACAAATTGTTGATATCCATAATGGCTTTCTTTGTCTTTTGTTCACTTTCTAGTTCAAGTGTATGTTAGGTCTGGCATAGCTCTTAGTAGCGTGTGTTAATTCTTCTTTGCCTCTTTAGCAGCCAGTTTTGGACAGCTCTTGATGACATGATCATTTGCTTTACAGTATTTGCAAAATAATTTCTGCTTTTCTGATTTCTTCTCATCTTTGTCTTCCTTCTTCAAACGTGCAACATTTCCATATTTCTTTTTACTATTAGAAGAGCTCCATTTACCTTTTCCCTTCTGACTAGCCAGGAAAGCTTGATCTGCAACATGCATAATAGACATGTTTCACCTAGACTAGTCTTCCTACAACAGAATAGAGACTAACTCCTCAAATGACAAGGCATTTGGATTTCCTTTCATCATCAAATGAAGAGTAGAAGCAAAACTCTAATATGAGTCAAGAAGACCATTCAGAACGGTCTCCATAAGTGAGCTATCTGGTATAACTTCATCAGCAAAAATCAACTGTTCTTTCGAATCCTTGATCTTTGTGAGAAAGTTGTCCATAGAATCACATTCATTCATGTGCGCACTCTCCAATTGTTTTTGGAGGTAAGCAACACGAGCATCATTCCTAGCCTGGTACAATGTGGTAAGTGTATCCCAAGCATCTTTAGCTATCTTGCAAGAGTGAATGTGAGGAAGAATAGCATGTTTGACAGACAAAGCTATCAATGCATGTGCCTGAGCATCTCTGCCATCCCAACGAATTTGCTCTACAGTAGGTGCAACAAAAAAAGGAGCACGAATAAGAATCTATAGAATATCATCATCTTCGACACCATCTCCATCAGCTCTAGCACCTGTATTTACAGTACATGTATTCGCAGGTGTAACAAGATGTCTTTCAACACCCTACACAACATTCCACCATCCTTTTGCGAACAATACATGATGCATCATATAATCCCACAATGGGTAGTTGGTACCATCCAACTTATCCTCAACAACCAACATACGGAATACATCACTACTTTTAACCATGACCGATGACTAAAATACCTTGATGCAAAGAATTGACTCTATCTCAAAAAGTTGAACAGAACTGCCCAAACAAATTCTGCTAAACCTATAGTAGACTTCAAGATGCTTATACTGGCAAGCCTAAACTGGTATATACCTTGGCGCAAAAAGATGGAATATCCTACACAAGCACGTGATAGTGTGTTCGGAGGCCAAAACAAGCTCAGATCGCGATTTTGGCACCACAAAGCGAAGATGGTTTGATCTCTGAGACAGCCTGAGTATGCTTACCAAATTTTGTGTGATTCTAAGACTACAACTGGAGAGGTGTAGACAATGCCCTAGATGAAGCAGCGACCTGCTCAGCAATTGTTGGAGTTAGACGTCTGCGAAAGCACATGAACAACACAATGAAGAAGAAGAAGCTTGGAGCACAACACACAATACTAAATGTATTACCACTAGAATGTACAAAGATAAGTAGCCCATTAGCTCAATAGGCATATATACAAGGGGGGGGGGGGGGAGGAACCTCCTAAAGAGGGAAAAAAGTTCCCCGACGATCCTAGAGTGTTCACACACATCACTACCTAAATATATCAACACTCTATACTAGTGCATACATGTCATTGGTCCCATTTGTTAATGAAAAGCTTTGCCCTAAAAAACTTTTTACTTCATCAAAGAACTCAGCTACATATTCAAGTGTTCATAATTTCATGTATACATTACTTCCTTACAGGTGGTAGAGCAAGGGAATCTATCCGAATCATATTTCCTCTCTTTTCTTACTTCATTTTTAAGCAATCATTGCTTAATGTGAAATTTATGTTAAGTGTCCTTTTGGAAAAGAATTGCAAAGTACTTGCATTGTAAGATCTAGCTAGCATGATTTTGCAATGCAATTATCTTAGCTTGGCTTCTTTTGAAATATCTTGCTTCCATATAGAAGTAAACTCTCTACTCAAAGCTACCTTTACTTATTTATTTCCATCAAGTAACAATTTAAGAAGCATATTCTATTCATATAAATGCACATGAACACTGCAAATGCATGTATTTGCATGGCATCAATGATTCGATCAATCCTTTCAATATGCGTAATATTCATGCACTCCATGTGCAAGTACCACTTTCTGTGCACAAACATACTACGTGTGTTTCCTTTTCATAAAATTATCATGATCTTTCACATGATTTTGTGCATTTATAACATTTCTAATGAAAAGGAAACTTGAGATGTGTATAAAGGAAATTTTTGGACTTAAGATGGTGCATAAAAATTATCCCTTTGTAAAGATAAATGCACAAACATTCATTGTTTTCAATGCACGGACGCATGGAAACATTTGAGGTTCTTGATTTCTTTTTAAGGTGTACATGGTTGCTTATTCAATGTTCAAATACATCATCTTTGTATCTGTACTTGGACTATATCAATGATTGAAGTCCTATTATGTGCGTGAATTATGTAAGTGTGTAGGCTAAGACAAACAAACATTTCAATCAAGCATAACTTTAAATAGTTCTTCGCTTTATCTTCAAGATTAATCCTTCGTTTGCCCCTTGGAAAGAGCCATCTTGATCCTTGAAGCTTCAAAAAGAGGAAACTCCAAGCTATACCTTTATCTCCATGCCCCTTGTTCATTTCCACTTCCAAAAGTTCTTGATGCATATAAACCCACGTGATGCCATAAAAAAACTCTCTCTTTTCTCATTCCTTGATCCATGGGTGACCCCAAAGACTATGTAAATACTAGGAGGAGAGGAGGTTGTGTACATCTTTCACTCAATCTCATTATCGTTTGGAATCTATCAAAAGGATAGTAACAACATTGATATTGGGATCTCAAACTCTTTCAATGCTTGCTCTATACTAAAGGGGTATAAAGTCCCAAGAATAGGAGAATGGTTTCTCTTCAACTAGATGATCCTTTTCTCCCCAATATTATATAGGTGAGGAAGACAACTCAATTTGCTTGTCAGATTAATCAAAGAAGTATATGTTTTTTGCTTTTCTGTAAGCAAAGAGAAAGATAATTGATGCTCTTTGCCTTCAAGATTACAGAGTATAAACAATAATTTTTGGCTACAAAGGAGTTAAGATGGTAAGGCTACATTCATTGGCTTATGGAGCACCTCAAGGTTGGGAACTACCCCATAGGTGTTATGTAATGCCACTCAACCATTTATAAGAAGACCAAGTCAAAATGTTTGGCTTCAAGCTCAAAAAGGAATGATGAAGAGCCTCTTGGGCATGCAATGTACTTGTTGGTCGACTCATGCAGGAATCTCCATCTTGCATGGGCATCCATCATATGAACTAGGCCACTTTGTGACACCTATCCTTGGCTAGGGGGCTTTCCACCCTCTTTATCTACAAGCTAAAGCATTCTTTTGTAAGAATGAATTGAGAGACATAGAGAGAGATTTCGAATATATTACATAGTCCCATAAACTAAGTTACGTCAAAACAAACTAACAAACTAGAATGATCAAGCCATTTTCTAGGTCCACAAGGGGTGAGAGATACATGTATCCATGTGAAGAGAGCCAGCCAAGTGTCACCTCCATGCTTATAACCTTGGAAATTACATGAAGCCACATGGTCTCCATATGGATTCTGAAAGCATATCTCTCAAGATTTTACATGAAACTCCAAAGGCTTGAGAAGCTTCCCAAAGGATTAAAGACCATACCCTTAGGAAAATAAATCATAAGATTCAAAACCCTTCAATTGGAAATACATGGATCCAAGGTTTCAACTAGAAACCAAGGGTTGTTTCAAAAACATTCCAACCCTTAGAATCCATATCTTTAGCCTTCCAAGCCCATGTTGTTATACAATAGTATTGTGGTTTTGATATGGGTTGCGCATATTGTGGAAGAGCCATTTGGGATCAATAAGGGTTATATTGTGGTAATCAATGGAGTTGGATAATAGTTTGAGAGATTTCTTTAACCATAGTATAGGGGGTTGTTTACAAAATGGTTTGGTGATTCTCTATGCTATAATTAAGCTAGGTTATTAGAATAATGAGCACCATGAAGTTCAAATCCCACCTGATTAATAGTTAATGATGGAACTTGCATCCATCCATTGTGAATATAATTCATAATGGAGTGATCTAAAGTATGTGAGATTGCAGAATATAATTGGTTCAAGGCACATGAAGTTGTATGCCTTTAATTCTTTCAACCAATGCAATAAATCTATCAAAGAGGATCTGTCAATTCCTATTGCACATTAGCTAGTTTTTATTCTAGAAGATCTAAATGTTGGAGCTTGAGGTTTGTAGAAGCACACAAACCGTACAAGGAAGAAGAAGAAGCTTGGAGCACAACACAACACTGAATGAATTACCAAGTGAATGTACAAAGATAGGTAACCCATTACGGTTATAGACATATATACAAGCTAGGGGGGAAACCTCCTAAAGAGGGAAAAAAGTACACGGCGAATCCTAAGTGTGTTCACACACATCACTAGCAAAATATATCAACAAATCCCCCCTAGGAGCGATGTTGTGTTAACCTAATAAGATGATTTTCTCTTATGCACTAGCATGCTTCTATTTGTAGAATAAATATTTCGTTGCGAGTGTTTTGCAAAAGGAAATGTTGTCGATGGTGACAAAATACAACCTAAGATGGTGATTTGGGGGAGGAAAATTGCACTATGGCCATGACAGTTCGATGGAGTAGGAATTTCTGCATTCAGTGGCAAAGGAGAATAGAAAAGAGTCGAAGACATTGTGGTAATTTTAGTGGGGACATTGTGGGAGAGCAAGTTGGTGGGCAAGATACTTGGCAAGTCATACATGAAAGGGATAGGTAAATGGACAATGCAACAAGTAGCAAAAGTCTCTATGGCTGCACCTACCATAACTTGCTCCTTGGATTCAATTTTTCTCTTCCATTTTATTTCTCTGGTTGAACGGCTAAACACACACAAATTTTCTGCCATATAGAGACGCTTACATATGGTTTTTGCACTTCATATAAAATGTTGGATGTCTAAACTAATGCTTTGATTATTGCAAATGGTAGTGTGCAAAGACAACGGAGTTCCGAATTGTTGTAATCTAGCCCCCACGGTAGAACATACTTTCTTGCTAACGTTCGAAGCTTTACTTGGGGAGGAAATGGTAGCAAAATAAATATTGAACTAGCTCATGGGGTGTCTCCATTTCTTTCCTCACGAGCATAGACTATATTTACCTTGTAAGATATTTGCACGAGATTGGTGTTCCATTAAATTTTTTGGAAACCACAAGTGTAATTGCACATATTTGCAGGCTTAGAGTAAGATAAAGTTGACGAGATATGAGAAATTGGGCACATATAATTGCATAAAAGCATTTTTTTCTTGAGTTTAGGACCTACACCATTTTGGTGATCCACCTGGGGATCGAACCCAGAAGGTCTCAACCCTCATGCGCATGGAAGGGTTTTTCTTTACGGGTGTGGTTTTTTTGTTCTGTGCAGGCGAGGAGGGGGCAATTACTAAAGCAAGGGGGAGTGGGGGGTTTTCTCTTTGCAGGTGTGGGTTTTTTTGTTCTCTGCAGGCAATCAGGGCACAATTATTGAAGCAAGGAGGAGGCTATTATTGGAAGGGAAACAACCAAGCTCAAAGTTTGGGGATTGCTCTCTCGTTTCTTTTTTTTCTCTTGTTGGCAAGAAAGGTTGCATTCAGAAAGGGGGAAGATACATTTCAAACAAGCAATGACCTTGGGGGCATCTCCTATTTTTGGGAAATTTAGATGAAGTGTGGGTTGTGTGTGCCCAGAAAATATAGAGAAGAGATGCCGATTAAGCTTTCATATTCAGCAAAGTTCGAGAAAAGATGAAGACAAGGAGATGAGGCTTAAGATGGGAAACTAGGTCTTCTTTAGGAAAAAAAAGAGGAAGACAAAAAGAAAGAAACTTAAAAAAGGGAGAAAAATGTGATACATATTGTACATATGCTTTTTTGCTTTCTGCTTTGCTTGCATATGTGTTTGAGTTTATATACTACCAAAAAAAAGGGAAAAAAATGGGGATGAATACAAGTGGATGGGAGAGTTCGTCAAGAAGTAAAGGAAGAGGAACATGAAAGGCTCACTGAAAAGAAAAGATTAAAAAGGAAAAAAAGTAAAGAGAATTCATGAAAGTGTATCAATTGACATGGAAGGATTATGAGATAAAGAATGAGTAGAAATGAAGTAAAAAGGATGTTTCATGTTCTTGGTTATGGTGACACCAAGTTAAAGGATGGATAAATGATTGAATTCATCAGGACTCAGGAGCAAGTACTCCTATCGTATGTTTGTTCTTGGAGATGTTTATGACTAGATGTGTCATTGGCAGGGATAGCTTAAGTTTGATGAGGGTTTTCTTCATTGAGATTACAAGTTTGAGATTTGAGGATGGATGAATCGAGTTGTGCTACAAAAATAAGAGATTAAGTGACACTTTCAACAAGGTTGCAAGTTGATAAGATGGTTAGTATGTGAAGGTGTTAAGGGAAAGAGTTGATTATAGTGTGTAGTGGCTGAATTTTAGTCGGAGTAGCCGCAAAGATATGATATTTTTCATCCAGATGTCCACAAGGGTTTATATGTATCTGTGTGGTGTATTGGGATGGTTGGGAAATAAAGCCTTTTTTCTATCTCCTAATTCCTAAGACTTTAGAATCAAGAAAAAAAAGTAAAAGATAATATTTGTGTATATGTGTGTGTTGTATGTGCACTCCGATGGGCTAGTAGCAAGATGGAACAACCTTGATCGAGTGATCGAGGCCATGAGTTGATGCTAGTTTCATCATAGGCCCGACCTACATGTTGCTATGCACCTATGTGGGCTGATAGGTGAATGAAGTCACTTTAACCGGGTGGTCAAAGCACAAGCCAATGTTGATTTTGCATAGGGGTAGCATCATGTGTTATGGTGGGCTAGTAGACGGGTAGAACAAACCTGGTCAAGTTGGTTAGGACCATGAGTCGCATCCCACTTTGGCGTAGGTCTACTTGGGTGATTAAATAAATAAACAAGAAAAAGAAAAGAGAAAAATTTCCTCTTTTGAGGGGGGATAGAAGAGAGGAGAGTGTTGGGTGTGTGTAGAAGTGCGAGAGACACACAAGAAGCACAAACACACCAAGACACACAGAGAAGACGATGGCTAGAATAGCTCTCTCTATTGAAAATAATCTGAACTGAAGTAAGAGCTAAATAATATCCCTCAATACAAAGTACCACCACATATGAGAGTATCAATTATATGGTAACATGGGGAAAAAACCTCTAGCCAGAACTAGAGTAAAAAGTGCCCATGTATAGGGAAAAGGTTCACATCAAAGCTACTCGAGGAACACATAAGTGTAACAAACCCCCTAGAGCGAATTATGTGAACACATACAGGAAGTGTCAGATCAACCCCCACAAGGTAATAAGCCTAAAGCTTTGCGAAAAGCTTCAAACTTTTCCCGTGGAAGAGCTTTGGTGAATGTGTCTTCCACATTATCTTGTGTAGGAACATATACCAAATCAATATCTCTTGCATTAAGGCGCTCTCTCACATAGTGATAATGCACCTCAATATGTTTGGTTCGTGCATGAAACATTGGGTTTCGTGCAACAGCCAAAGCACTCTAACTATCAGTGAGAATATATGTAGCAGCATCAATCTCCATGCAAAGATCCATCAATAGGTGTCAACCATATACACTCCACTGTAGCTGTGAAAACTGCCCTGTACTCAGCTTCACAACTCCAATTTGCCGCTGTAGGTTGCTTCTTACTCAACCAAGATATGCATGAGTCTCCAAGGAAAAAGCAATTAGCACTAGTGGACATGCAAGTATCATAACAACTAGCCCAGTCACTATCTGTAAAAGCATGCAAGCATGGTTGAATATCTCTTCCATAAAAGAGACCTAAGCTCAAAGTGTCTCGAAGATATCTAAACACACGTTTCACCGCTTGCCAATGCTTAGTGCCAGGGCTATGCATGAATCGACTCAACTGGAAAACTGTATACTGTATATCCAGCCTTGTGTTTCATGCATATA
This sequence comes from Ceratopteris richardii, assembly GCA_020310875.1. NCBI lineage: Eukaryota > Viridiplantae > Streptophyta > Polypodiopsida > Polypodiales > Pteridaceae > Ceratopteris > Ceratopteris richardii. Next base: position 164,654,943 of record CM035411.1, on the reverse strand, counting down.
TAAGACATCCCACAGCTTGCTGATAAAGAGAAGTGTCAAATGCGTCACTAGAATCCTCAACTAAGAATCTAAATCCTATCTCAACTGGTGTGGAAACTGGCTTGCAATCCTCAAAGTCAAAATGCTGAAGTAGTTTTTCAGCATACTTTTCTTGATGCATAACAATTCCCCCCTCAACGGATACAAACTGGATGCCAAGATAGTAGCTCAAAAGACCAAGATAAGTGACATCAAAAGTATGCTGCAAATCAGCCATAAGAATGTCAAGTTTTGCATCACATGACCTAGACAAGAGTATGTCATCGACATAAAGAACAAGCACTGTAAGATCAGCCCCATTTTTGCGTACATAGAGTGTGCTTTCAATCGTACTACATGTGAAGCCAAGAGCAATCAAGTGCTTATGTATTTTGTCGTACCATGCACGTGGAGCTTGCTTGAGACCATACAAGGCTTTATGCAAGCGGAAAATCATATGCTCTTTCCCTTTCATAGCAAATCTAGGAGGTTGCTTCACATAAACCTCTTCTTGCGAATCACCATTCAAGAAGGTTGTTTTTATGTCCAATTGTTGCACTTTCCAACCTCGATGGGCAGCCAATGCAACCACAGTATGAATGCTAGTCATGCGAGAAGTAGGTGCAAATGTTTCCTCATAATCAATGCCATATTGTTGTGCATATCCTTTGGCAACCAATCTAGCTTTGTAGCGATCAATGCTACCATCAGATTTTCTCTTAATCTTATAAACCCACTTTGTACCAATGACATTCTTTCCTTTTGGCAATTCACATAACTCCCAAGTACCATTCCTATGTATGGAATTCATTTCTGATTGCATAGCACTCATCCATTGTGGATCATCACATGCATCTGCAAAAGAAAGTGGCTCTTCATTACATGTTGTAGCAATAAGAGAATAATCCAAAAAATTACTTGATGCATGGTGAGAGCTCGATCTTGTTCTACCAAGTAAAGGTGCACTCAATTTGCTATCTTGCAAAGTTTGTTTCAGCCACTTTGGCATAGATTGTGCACTCTTGATAGACATGCATTCATTATGTAATACATCTTCAATATGTACATCATGTGGGTTGAATTTCATGCTCATTTATAGCCATATTTTGATGCAAATGTTCAGCCATATGTGGCTGGAAATTTCCAACAGTTTTGACAATTTTTGGCTGAAAATTCTCAGCCATGTTTGGCTAGAAATTCTCTACATTTTCAGCCCTATTTGGCTGGAATTTTTCAGACCTTTGAGCCTCAGTTGGCTAGTCTACATGGCCATAGTCAAGTGCACCATTTTGGAACAAAGTCATGAGTGTATCGAACACATCTTGTGAGCTAACTGTTGGCTGTTTTTTGCATTCAAGTAGAGGAAAAACTAAATTTTCAGCAAATACCACATCTCGACTCACAATAATTGTGTTCATCAATGGATGGTACAATCGATATCCCTTACTTTCAGCACTATGACCGACAAATATACATTTCTTTGCCTTGTCATCAAGTTTGTGACGTTGTTGTGATGGCACAAGAGCATATGCCAAACAACCAAACACACGCATGTGACTAACCATAGGATTATGACCATTCCAAGCCTCATAAGGAGTGATGACTCTCAATGCTTTTGTAGGGTAGCTATTCAACACATAGTTTGCACACATGACTGGTTCCATCCAAAACTTATCATGAAGATGCTTTCCTTTAACCATACATCGTGTCATTTCAAGAAGAGCTCTATTTTTATACTCGGCAACACCATTTTGTTGAGGTGTATATGGCACCATACATTGGTGTGAAATACCTCTTTCATGATGAAAAGCATTAAACTCATGTGACATCTATTCACCACCATGATCTGTGCGTAGAGTCAAAAGCTAATTTTCAGCCATAGCTAAAAATGTTTTGAAGCAAGAAAATACCTCATTCTTTTCTTTCATAGGATACACCCATGTATGGCAAGTAGCATCATCAATGAAGGTAACAAAATATACATGCTTCCCAAAAGATGGAGTCTTGACGGGACCATATACATCACTATGAACAAGCTGCAATTTTCTTGTAGTGTGTGTATGACCATCTTTTGGAAAAGAAGCACGATGCATTTTTCCAAGAATGCAACCTTCACATGCATGCTTTTCAATGGACTCAAGTGTAGGCAAGCCAATAACCATGTCCTTCTTTTGCAAGTAGAGTAAACTATTGAAGTTCAAGTGACCAAAATGAGCATGCCAAAGTTCCATTTCAGCCATGGAAGAAGTATGAGCAACCAAGGCATTCGAGCCAGCCCTCTTGTATGTATCCATGTGATACAAACCATTACATAATGTACCGGACATCACGATAACATCACCATTGCTGAAATCATGAACCATACACTTATCATCAACAAAGTGTACATGAAGTCTAGCTTTGGCAATCAATGGAACTGAAATTAAGTTCTTCTTTATACTGAGCACATACATTGCATTTTTCAAGAGAATGCCACCTCCATTTGCAGCTGTAAGCTCAATTTCTCCTACTCCAATGATATGATAAGAAGCATTGATTGTGCACACCTTTGGATGCATCTTTCAAAGAGGCAAAAAATATTTTGCATGATGTTATGTGCTTTGAAGCACCACTATCAAAGAACCAATCCGAATCAGCCTCACTCACAACCATACATTTAAAATGCAAAGAAGCATCATATAATGTTGAATTTTCAGCAATAGACATGTCGGATTCCCTCTTCTTTTCATTGCATTTAGCAAGCTTTCTGCACTCATCAATAGTATGACCAGTCTTTCGACAATATTTGCATCTCTTCTTCTTTTGCAAATCACCATCATTAGAGGAATGAGTGGAAGAGGAAGCTTGAGGCTTTGGTTTTGATGAACCCAAAGCTGAACCATACTTGCTTTTCCCCTTTTGTGAGATAGCAAGTGCTTGTGTTCCCTCAATCAAACCACTCCTATTCACTCTAGATTGCTCTTCTTGCAAAAGAAGAGACACAACCTCATAAAATGCATACATATTAGTATTTCATTTTGCAAGCAAACGGAGTGTAGTAGCAAAGCTTTGAAAAGATTCCGGTAATCCTTTCAACAATGTAGAAATGAGTGATGCATCCGGAATGATCTCATCTATGTTTGCCAATTGCTCTTTCAAGTCCTTCATGCATATCGCATACACATCCACCGGCTCATTTTCAGCCATACATACATCCTCAAGTTGCTTCCTCAAGTATGCAACACGTGCTTCATTATGCACCGCATACAAAGAAGCAAGAGTGTCCCATGCCTGTCGTGATGTAGAACATGACCGAATGTGTGGAACTACATGAGGCTTCACAGAAAGTGCAATCAAATCATGAGCTTGAGCATCTTTTCCATCCCATCTAAGCTTCTCCTGTGTAGGTGGAGAAGGAGAAACGTTCTATGCTCTGAAGTTGATTTGCACTATTAAAAGTGTGCACGCATCATGACACGAAAAACTAAAACTTGAGAAGGAGCTGAACCTCCTTTGATACCACTGTTGGGTGTGAGTAGAAGTGCGAGAGACACACGAGAAGCACACACAAGGAGCACAAATGCAACAAGACACACGGAGAAGACGATGGCTAGAATAGCTCTCTCTATTGACGATGAACTGAACTGAAGTAAGAGCTAAATAATATCCCTAAGTACAAAGTACCACCACATATGAGAGTATCAAGTATGTGGTAACATGGATTGCTTTCCCTTTGTGATCTTCTTAGAGCTTGGTTGGATGATTCAGGTAAGCCTTCCAACCTCTTCATCTTGGCCTTGCCCTTTGATTTCCATGCCTTGAATTCTTCTAGGTTGATCATGTCATCATCATCTGCTTTGATATCTTCAATTTGGCTTGGCTCCTCCTTGGTGAGGCTTGGAAACTCCTCTTCCAAGTCATATGGCAACTTGACCTTCCTGCATTCACTTTCAAACCAAGAATCATTCTCATCAAACACAACTATGTATATCGGGATCTACAGAGAGGTACTTAGACCTAGTCTTTGTACCTAGGAACAAGTTGGTTTGGAACGGAAAGGGATATCGATTGGCACATACTGGCTAGAACCAAACTAACTAGTTCAAGGACATGGGACTTATTTGAGTCCACTCGTATGATTTTTAGGATATGGGATTCATTAGAGTCCACCTGCATATTCCATTTTTATTAGCATTGTGCATATGCCAATAGCTTTCCCTGTCATTCCTCAGCTTTCCAAATTGTAGAATAAGGTTAGTTGAACCTAACATAACAAAACCTTGCTGAAAGCATTTTAGGATTCATAACCTTCTATAACATAACAAGTATCTTCTTCTATCTTTGTGCAACACAAATCTGATAGAATCTAAATCTTTGACTTACTTTTTCCAATGCTAAGAAATTTCTCAAACAAAGGATAGACAACTGACTCATAAATACTCAAGATCATACAAGATCTATCCAAGATCAATGATCTCTCTTGTGTAGAATCTACTCTCATCAAACCTTCATGACTGAATGTTTGATTTATTACCTGAATGTCTCTAAGTGTCCATGCTCTCAAAAAGTTGTAAAACTTTTCTTCAAACAAATCCTTCCCGAGAATCTTCAACTCCTACTTGAAATATAAGTGGACAAACTTCTCACCATGAGAACTCCAAAAGCTTCAAGTTGATACTTCATCTTTTCATATTCTACCCAGGTGAAATGTGACAGTACATGCTTGACTTTCTTTTGGCTAACTCCACTTCACAATCAAGTGATAGGATCTGATGGAACACCTTTTTGAATACAAACATGTATCCAAAAATCAAGAGAAACACAGAAAGTAGATTCTCCATTAACTTGTACAGCAACAAAACTGAATTTTTTGAAGTTTCTAAAAATACTGAATATGAGGTAACCTTTTCCAAACATAAAACTTCAACCTAAGTCTTCAACATCTGCTACAAAACTCTTTTACCTTAAGAGTTAGATAAAGAAGAAATTTACTTCTCTGCAACTTGTCATATACCAAGTAGCTCTGTATTGACACTTCAAGAATTCTTTGAGGGAACATATAAGCTGCATGCTTTAAAAGCTTCAACTAAAACATAACTCATGCATATATGAGTCAAAAGTTATATCCGTTGCTTTTCTTTCTCTCAATGCAATTCTTTGTCAAATCTGCTAAATCATGACCAAGTGTAATGCAAAACAAGAAACTGCTTCTTCTTTAACACAAGATGTTTTCGTAGACTTGTCTTTGGATGTAGAGGATAAAATAGGAAAAGTATATGGAAAATATATGAGAAAAGGAAGCGTTACTTTTCTTTTGGAAATGATGGACTTTCTTTTTCTGCATCTTTCTTCACCCTGATGATGATGTTAACATCTTCAAACTTCTCTTCATACCTTTTGTTCTCTTCATCTTGAAGTAGCAAACACTCTTGACTTCTTGAATGAACTCTTTCTCTTCCTCTAGGGCTAAGAGTAAAAGACAAAACAAACATGGTATATAAATGGAAGTGAATATAGAATCATGTTTTATCATCTCCTCATATCTCTAAATCAAAATTCTGTATCAAATGACTGAAATGACTAAATTCACCAATCTTTTGTCTGAATGATGAATTACCTTTCTAGAGTTACCTTCTCTAGATACCATTTGTACCTTGATATCCAACCAACTTACAACACAAAATTGGCTGAAAACAAAACTGATCCCATCTCCAAATTTGTCTTCTTAGATGAACTTTCTTGCCATGAAAGAGATCTCTCAAAACTCTCTAGAAAAACCTCTAGATACCTGTTTTGATGTAGTGTTTAACTTTCAAATGATGAAAGTGTATAAAAGCACTCCTTGAATCCTTCAAATCTCTTCATAACTGCTCTTCTAAGACATGACGTGCAAATGATAATCTGATAGTAGAAACTGATACCTGTGATTTGATGTTGATCTGATTCCTTCATCTTCTCTAAACCATTGTTCTTCTTTGAATTTGAAGTAGTCTTCTCTTCATCAAGTCTTGGTCTTCAAACAATACTTTTGTAAAGTATTTGCATACTCTTCCAAAAATATTTGGCTGCTAACAGATCATCAACTTCATACTCCACACTGATGAATACACATGTGACTGAATTCTCGAATTCTCAAATCTCTTCTCATCTAGATTAAGTGTGTATGTCAAATGTCAAATGTTAGAAGATGCCCTTAAATCATATGTTGTAAACCTGGAATTCTAGAAACTTGAGAATATGAATGAGCCTGAATGCATTGATGCCAAAGTCCTAAAGCTTTGAAACCAAAACCTTAGAGCTTTGATACCAAATGTTGGAAATGAGGTAGGCCCATAGCTCATGTCACAGGTCCATGGTTCCATAGGTCCAGCATATACAACACAGAATCTAGCAATCTTCAATATTGACAAAACATGAACATACCACACTTAATCATACAAATGATGAGACAAAGATAAAGAGAGACTAGACAACATGTGCAAAGCATTACGTAAGCCAAGGCTTACTCACACTATCATATATACCAATGTTCAATGTACAACGTGGGAGCAAAACTCTCAACCACTCTATGTGATGAGAAATTGATGGAAGAGTGAATGTACAAATGTAACAAACATATTCAGATGTATGGGCAGAAATCTAAATATACATGAGATGTGTGTCCTAATAGGTTATAGAAGAGTGAATATGAGTAACTGAAAGAGGAAGGATCAGTGTCAAACTGATAATCAACAAACCCTCATCTAACCTTAGGCTATGGAAGACCCTAAGTCAGATTTAAAGTAGCAAAGAATGCTAACAAGTTTGCTACCAGAAATCCTCAAACTCATGTGAACATACCTTCTCAAACACCTCATCCAAATATGCATAAAGCATATATGTACTGATTCTCTTGTACCTATGCCAAATAGGACTCCTCCTGATATGGATGTTACTACCTCCATAAACTCCAAGTAGTACCTATGTGCATAAAGAGAACATGTACCTGAATACTTAACATAAGATGTAAATCTTATGTTAAACACCATCCAATGTCTTTGAAGTAGCCCGAAATCTTCATGTAGAAGACAATCTTCAAATACACCATCTAGATGGCCGATCCTCACCATCAAGCTGCTAATGACCAAGTCCTCTTTCCATGAACAAGAGATAACCTCCATTCCATGAGCAAGAGTGTGAGCACACTCTTCATCTTCTCCAAGAAGAACTCCATAGCTACTCCTCAACATGCTTCAAGTTAGCACCATGGCTGCCCCATGTGCTAGATGAAACACCACCTCTATTGAGGTCCAAACTCTCCAAAGCTTGTGTTGAATAATAGGTGAAGGATGAAAATAACAATGAGCTTGGCCTTCTTATATAGTACTTTGTCCATCTTGAAAAGCTTTCAAAAAACTCCACGATCGCATAAAAAAGCTCTCATCGAGAAAAACACATCGCTATCGCGACCCGTCGCTAATTTGTAAAAGCAAAAGTATTAAGACTTTCTCTTTGCTATTGGTTATTGCTTTTAAAAAGTTATTTCATGAACACGCTATCGGCAATGGGTTCTGAACTCGGGTCGTCTGGATGAAAGGCTTTTCGCCTAGCCAAGAGCGCTGGTCGCCGTTGTGTGTACAAAGAGTAATAAGCATGTCTACACATGCTCGTACGTGCTGCTGATGGGTTTCTTTGGGGTGGAGAGTGCTATAAGAATAGCTACTCATGCTTTAAAATTTGTACAAAAGTGGACCAATGGGACATTGTTTTCCAACAGTAGTTATTGTTGTAGCCATGGTTGTAGCTTCGATTGTGGTTGAATCTTCCTCTTGATTGTGTGTAGCCACCTCTTTGATATCCTCTTCCTCTTTGACTCTTGAAGTTCCTATAGCACTCATCTATAGTGTGATTAGGCAATCCACATATGTTGCATGGGGAAGAGTTGAAAGGTCTCCCCCTACCTTGCTTACCTCCTCAGCCCCTTCCTCTTGAGTTCCTACCTCTCCGTGCATAGTTAGCTTGAGAAATAGTACCTTCATCTTCTACTTTCTTGCTTTTCCCTTTCTCTTAGTCTTTCCTTTATATGTGTATAGGGCAGAAGATCTATTACCTCTTGATGATTCTCAATTTTTATTGAGCTTGGCTTCATGGGTAAAGAGTTGCCCCATGAGTGTGGTAAGGTCTAGAATCTGCATGTCCATGTATAAGTTGATGGAGAGTGTTAATCTCCAAAAGAAAAAGCTATCCTTGATGTTAGACCACTTCTATATCAAGAATAACTTTAAACTCCAACCAATTTCGGAAGACAATCACCACACTATCAAAAAATTAGCTAACTGTGAAGAAAGTCATTTCAGAGAAAAGTCTGCTGCACATTAATCACTCATTGATTAATCATTTGTATACATTCTCTGATGAAACTTTGTAGGATGTGTCGCCTAGAGTTTCCACACCTTGTTCAAGTCAAAACACTTCAAAAGCTTCAGTAGATTATGAGAAATTCTTCAAACGATCTACCTATGTCTGAAACTACCTTCCTATAGAGTCGATTTTGACACCTGCAACTTCTAACACATAGTTCTCCCAATCTAAAACCTGTTTAAGCAAATACTTTTAGCCATAAATGGCTTACCTTCCAACTTAAATTTTTACTCCTCATTTGTGTAAAACTTTACACTGTGCACTGAGAACTCATCATTTCTTTGACCATCAAATCTGCACCTATTTCAGAAGACACTCAGCACTTTCTCACACATAGATGTTCCTACACAAAATTCTCTCAGCCTGTTTGCAATTGGATCTCAAACTTTAACCATAGATAGATTAACTATGAACTTAGATTTCTACAAAAGGATTTCTGATAAAATCAAACACAGAAGGAGAACTAGAGGAAAGATCGATGTGCAATTCTTTGAACATTCTTTCAATTCAACTCTTCATACATCTGATGGATGATACATCCAATACACATCATCTATTCATCTCACTCTACTCTTACGACCATCTACAAATATCTATATATACATATAAGTATTGATTTGTCATTATATTGAAGTATTTACAAAGCTAATGTACATATGTTTTAAAGAACTTTACTATCTGAATCTTCTCTTTACTCCATGAAGTTGGACTTCAATCTTTTCTTCATTTCTTCACTTCTAGGCTTTATATAATCACCAATTCTTGATTGTCCTGCACCAACAGCTCCCCCTCAATCATCAATTGTGATTACCTGCATCTTGTTTATTCCTGCCATATCTTTAAACCTCTGAAACTTTGGTCCATCCAAGCTTTTTGTCATCATATCTGCAAGTTGATCTTTTGTAGGAGTATGCATAACTTCTATTTCTTTATCAACAACCTTCTCTCTCAGAAAATGATACTGAATCTCAATATGTTTAGTTCTAGCATGGAACACAGGATTTGCTACCAAATATAAAGAACTCATATTGTCTCCACAAATGATAGGAGTACTTTGAACAATATCAAAACTCTTCATAAGAGTCTTTAACCATATTACTTCCTTTGCAGCTTCTACCATACCTTTGTATTCTGCTTCTGTAGATGATAAAGCAACTGTATGTTGCTTCTTGGAGCACCATGAAATTAACTTATCTCCCACATAACACAAGTATCCATGTGTTGATCTTCTATCATCAGAATTACCTACCCAATCTGCATCACTATATATTTTGACTCTTGTATCTGAAGTAAATCCATAGTACAATCCTTCTTTAAGTGTGCCCTTGATGTACCTAAGTACTCTTTGTCCTTCAATCCACTGTTCCTTTCTAGGACAATGCATGAATTGAGATAGAACTCCAACTGCATATGATAAGTCAGGTCTTGTTAACGTAGCATAAATCAAGCTACCCACCAAACTCTGATAGAGCTTCATATCTTTGAATTCCTCTCCTCCATATCTAGTCAGTCTATGATTCACTTCCATTGGAGTTGGTGCTATCCTGCAGTCTTCCATTTTAAATTTGGTTAGCAAATTTTTCAGATACCTTTCTTGAGTTACATATACTCCATGCTAAGTATATGAAATCTCCATTCCCAAAAAGAATGACAAATTTCCCAAATCACTAATTTTGAATTCTTTCTCCATCTGCTTCTTAATCATGTGTATACCTTTGTCATCTGTTCCTGTAAGTATTATGTCATCAACATAAATACGAACATAAATAAATCCATCCTCACTTGCTTTGACCAACAAGCTACTATCTGCCTTTGAAGCTTGAATTCCAAGTTCCTTCAAGAACTTTACAAGATTGTAATTCCATGCCCTTGGGGCCTGCTTCAACCCATGCAAAGCTCTCTTGAGCTTACACACATGATCTGCATACACTTGATCTCTGAAACCATCTGGTTGTTCCATGTAGACTTCATCTGAAATAAAACCATTCAAAAATGCATTCTTCACATCTAATTGAGATAATCTCCAACCTTTGCAAGCAGCAATTGCTATGAGAGTCCTTATGGTTGTCATTTTTGCAACAGGACTATAAGTCTCATCATAGTCCACACCATATGCCTGTGCATATCCCTTTACAACAAGTCTGGCTTTGTACCTAGATATACTTCCATCTGCAAACCTTTTTGTTTTGTAAACCCAATTACATCCAATGATCTTCTGACTATTTGGTTTAGGAACCAAATCCCAAGTCTCATTTTCCATCAATGCATCATACTCCTCTTGCATAGCTTTTTCCCAATTCTTCTTTCCTTTGGCTTCATCATATGTGGATGGATCTTCATCTGCTTTTAACATGTAAGCATAATCTTTAGTAGTCAAGAATGAAGTATCATAGCTATACCTTGTAGGCTTCCATTTGTGCCTAGATGACCTTCTGACTTCTCCACTTCTTGAAGTTTCAGGTTCATCACATTCTGGATCAAACCTTGGCACTTCTTCAACTTCAACCTGTACTTCATTGTTCTCATCTTCATCAAATATCTGAACTTTTGATTTACCTTTCTTTTGATTCACAACTTCTTCAACATCTGCATGAACATTAGGTGTACCTACATACCAAGTACCTTGCTCATCAAATGTAACATCCTTAGACACAAGGAATTGCTTTGTGGATGGACTCCACAACCTATAACCCATCTGCTTGTCATCATAACCAATGAATACATGCTTCTCTGCTTTAGGTTCCAATTTATGCCTCAATTGTGATGGCACATATGCATATGCCAAGCATCCAAATATTTTACAATGATCCAAGGTAGGTCTCTTACCCCACCAACCTTCATATGGTGTCATACCCTGCAAGGCTTTACATAACCTATTGACCAAATATGTGGCTGTGTTCACAGTCTCAACCGACAAATAATTAGGGCAATTTTTCTTCTTCATCATTGACCTTGAAAACTCAACAAGAGTTCTGTTTCTTCTTTCTGCTACCCCATTTTGTTGAGGAGAGTACCTGCAAGTAACCTCTCTCTTTATACCTGCATTCCACAAATAATCACTGAACTCATTAGAGAAATACTCTCCCCCTCCATCTGACCTTAGTCTCTTCAACTTTTGACCTGTAATTCTTTCTGCATATGCATGATAGTGTTTAAATGTATTAAACACTTCTGACTTGTCTTTGATCACATAGATTGTAATCCATCTAGTAGCATCATCAACATATATGACATAATATCTTGAACCATTTATACTAAAGTCCTTTGAAGGACCCCGCACATCTGTATGTACCAATTCAAGTCTTTCTGAATACATAAAACCATGCTTATTATATGATTGCTTATGAGCCTTACCTAACTGACATGCTTCACATCTGTATGTCATGTGTTGACCTGCAACATTAGGCAATCCAAGCACTAAACCATTGTTAACCATTTCTTTGATACCTCTTTCATTAAAACGTCCAAGTCTTTTATGCCAAAGATCCAATTCAGACACTTTTTGCTCTCCATATGTAAACATAGCATGTCCAACATTACCTTGTATCTTTAATGTGAAGAGCCTTCCTTCCTTCTTTCTTGTAAAAATTTGTTTATACCCTTGACTAGGGTCTTCAACATAAACTCCATCATTAGTGAACCTTACCTCATATCCTTTTTCCACAATTTGTCCTACATTGATCAAGTTCTTTGGAATTGTAGGAACATATAGAACCTTACTCAAGATAGTACTTCCATCTTTGGCTTTAACTGAACCAATTGACTTTACTTTGTGCTTTGTATTGTCACCTGTTTGAACTGTGTGATTGATTGCCTTATGATCTAAATCAGTCATCAAAGCAATATTTCCACTCAAATGATTGTTACATCCTGAGTCAATATAAAATACTCTCATATCTTCATGTGAGGCTTCACATGTTGCATTCATAATAAGAGTCAAATCTTCTTTATGATCTGATGCATAATTGTAGAAGGTGTTATTATAGGATTGATTTTGGAAGTTTCTTCCTCCACCTCTTCCAAAAGAATTCCTACCACCTCTACCTCTGAAGTTTCCTCTCTGATATCTGCCACCTCTTCCTCTTTGATTAAAGTTCTGATTAAAATTACCATTGCTTTGATTATTATGCCAACAATCATGAGATAGATGATTGGTCTTACCACATATCCAACAAGCTCTGACATTATCTTTGTTATTTCTGCCTCTTCCTCTACTTCTGCCACTTCCTCTTCCTCTTAGGAAGTTTGCTTGACTTGGAGTACCTTCATCTGCAACTGATTGTTGCTTTCCTTTGCTAGCTTTCTTCTTGTATTTAGAATACATTGCATGACCTGCACTCTCATCAACATCTCCTTTGATATCATTCTCAAAAGTTAGCATATGTCCTAACAATTGATTCAAATCAGGAGTGAAATGATCTAATAAAAGTTCTGTAGACAAAATAAAAGGCTTCCACTTCTCATCTCCTCTTAGTCCTGTGAGATTTGTCTTACCAACTTATCTTCTTCAATATCTTCATCAAATGCACCTAAAGAATCAACAATGTCTTTCATCTTTGTCACATAATCAGATATTGATTGTGAAGCCTTCTTCTTGAAGGTAGTAAAATCTGCCCATAATGAAGCTTTCCTTGATTTGGTTGTATTCTGGAAATGCTCTTCCAAAGCATTCCAAATGTCACTTGCACTTTCAAGTCCTCTGATATGAGGAAGCAAATAATCATTCGCTGCCATGTAGATTATGCTCCTTGCTTGAGCATCCTTCTTCATCCAAACCTTTATATCTGCAAGCTCCTTCCTAGTTGGAACACTAGGATCTTTGAACTCTGGCTTTTCTTCCTCTCCTGTGATGTATCCCATCAGATCTTTGCTCATAAGATGAGCTTCCATTCTCATAGACCAAGCTCGATAGTTCTCTCTATCCAACTTCTCAATTTGGAGACTGTCTCCCATCCTTTCTTCACCTGTACTATCAAATCTTTAATCCTTATAAGGAATGAATGTACCTTAGCTTCGAATGTTGCTTCTTCTGATCCTTTTGATAACCTTTATGTGTCTTCCTTCAGTCTTTCTTCCACACTTTATCCTTTTGAACCTTCAAGATGTAAAATTTGTATATCTGCAGCAATCCGGGTCTTCCTTTCGTCAATTTTGATACTTCCTGCTTTGATACCACTGATGGAGAGTGTTAATCTCCAAAAGAACAAGCTATCCTTGATGTTAGACCACTTCTATATCAAGAATAACTTTAAACTCCAACCAATTTTGGAAGACAATCACCACACTATCAAAAAATTAGCTAACTATGAAGAAAGTCATTTCACAAAAAAGTCTGCTGCACATTAATCACTCATTGATTAATCATTTGTATAAATTTTCTGATGCAACTTCGTAGAATGTGTCATCTAGAGTATATGCACCTCCTCCAAGTTAAAACACTTCAAAAGCTTCAGTAGATTATGAGAAATGCTTCAAACAATCTACCTATGTCTGAAACTGCCTTCCTATAGAGTCGATTTTGACACCTGCAACTTCTAACACATAGTTCTCCCAATCTAAAACCCGTTTAAGCAAATGCTTTTAGCCATAAATGGCTTACCTTCCAACTTAAATTTTTACTCCTCATTTGTGTAAAACTTTACACTGTGCACTGAGAACTCATCATTTCTTTGACCATCAAATCTGCACCTATTTCAGAAGACACTCAGCACTTTCTCACACATAGATGTTCCTACACAAAATTCTCTCAGCCTGTTTGCAATTGGACTCTCAAAATTTAACCATAGATAGATTAACTATGAACTTAGATTTCTACAAAATGATTTCTAATAAAATCAAACACAGAAGGAGAACTAGAGGAAAGATCGATGCGCAATTCTCTGAACATTCTTTCTATTCAACTCTTCATCCATCTGATGGATGATACATCCAATACACATCATCTATTCATCTATGCTTCATCTCACTCTACTCTTACGACCATGCACGTATCTATATATACATATAAGTATTGATTCGTCATTACTTCAAGTATATTGAAGTATTTACAAAGCTAATGTACATATGTTTAAAGAACTTTACCATCTGAATCTTCTCTTTACTCCATGAAGTTGGACTTCAATCTTTTCTTCATTTCTTCACTTCTAGGCTTTATATAATCACCAATTGTTGATTGTCCTGCACCAACATAAGTCCATGGTAGTTGTGAAGGCTTCCCATTTGTCATCTGCCTTGATGCCATTGATCACTTGTCTCACTATTTGCTCCTCTTCAATCTCCTCTCCTATGCTTGCCAATTGGTCAGCCACATCTTTGACTTTGTTCACATACTCCAAAACACTTTTCTTGGGTTGCTTCCTTTGAGTGGTAAACTCAATCCACAATTGATTCTTTCTTGCTCTTGTATTAGAAGAAAAGTATGAAGACAATGTATCCCAAGTCTCTTTGGATGTTTTACAGTTCCTAATATGTGGAAGAAGGAAGTCAGAGATAGATTTAATTAAACATGACCTTGCTAATGCATCTTTGGCACACCATGAGTTGAGTCTTTCAAGCTCCTCTCTTGTAGGTTGTCCTTTGCTTCTGAACATGGGCATCTCCTCATCTCGTGATATGTATCCATAGAGACTCCTTCCTTGTAAGTATCTCTTCATGCTCAAGAACCATGCTTGGTAGTTTTTCCTGTCCAATTTATCAATAAAAGAAGGGAAACCATCTCCCATTTTACCTCAATTCCTCTGATACCACTGTTGGGAAAGATGGATGGACACCTCAAGAAATGAGTTAGTACTGCCAAACCCTACTTAGTACATGCCCTACTTTTCTTCAGATTTGTGTTGTAGTCCCTCTTAGCTTGCAAATGACACAAATAAAGTACCCATGTACTTTGGAGATTATGCTTCAAACAATTAGATCAAAACAGATAACTTTGCAACTAGCTTATGACCAAAAACTTGCTATTTTGGCCTTGACACCTACTGGATATTATGCTCAGTGCTCATAGTACAGTAGCAATTAGGAAAATTCTTTATGAGTGAATCGAATTAGCTTAGAGAGCTAATGATTCCAAGTAAAATCACTTATAATGATAGACTACACACTAAGCAATCAATTTAGCAACTGAGGCCTTACCCCTCACTTTTTAGGACATGTGTAGAGAATGACCAGTGACTACTTCGAGGTGATTTTATCCCAATTGGCTGAATAAAATGCCTTCCAAATTTGTCAAATTGAAGTAGAATTTGTGCTGGTTCCAACAAGCTATAGATCACTGAAAATGGTGGAGCGATCACTGAGCTATGAGCATTACAAGTACACTGTTCAGAGAAATCAACAGAGATACTTAATGATGTATATGTATTATGAAACATGATTTTACAAAATCATTGGCAACAAAATTATGCCAAATGATAGTGAGGTGAGTGAGCAATGAAGTGTGCTACTCAACCTCTACTAATGATCAATGAATGGCTCTCAAAGGGAGTGTATTTGGCTGCAAGATTTCCAAGTAGTTTTATAGATGCTTTCTTCATATTTGAATTTGAATTCAAATTTGGCTCTCACTAAAAAGTGATCCCCTTAATCTAGGAGATATTATCTCTAAATAAATTCATGACTTTCCATTCTATCTAACCCCATGAGTTTAGTGGATTTGTAAGATTCTTTCAAGTCAAGTGACTTTTACAATAGTTAATGGTAAAAGGTATAAGCAATGGTTCATGTGGTTCTTCCAATGTTTGCAAAAAACTCCTTCAATGCCTAACCAAGTGTGAAGGCTTGGCATTTGCACCAACGGGTATATCTCAGCACATAGGTAGAGAGTGTTGCAAACAGATAGCGTGTTTTGGAGAGGATGGTTATCCTAGCTGGAATATCCATTTGGGATGATTTAAAGCTTGTTTGGTAGCTCTTATAGTCTACTTGGAGGGAAGTCATCTTCCATTGTTGCATTCAGGTGTTAGAATCATCCTCCATCCGTGGTATTAGATCCATTTTGGAGGCTTGGAAACATCAGTGGGCATCATATTGAAGATTTGAAGGGATCAAGACAGCTCGTGCAAGCAAAGGAGGACTTATCAAAGCAAAAAAACATCAAAAGGGGGCTACATTGATCGAGATTTCAACTAGTCAAAGGTTAGCAAGGGAGAAGCTATCAAAAGGTAATATCCACACCTTCTAAGAAGCTAGAGAAGCATTTTAGAGCTTAGTATGGCTAAGTATAATGCAGAAATAGAGAAGTTACAGAAAGGCAATTATCAACCATGGAAATTTAGAGTTAGCAACTACCTTATGGGCAAAGTATTATGGGGATTAGTAAGCGACACGGAGCCAATGCCTCATGTACATGATCCACCACTTCAACGGCAAGTCAAGGCACTTAATGAATGGATAGAAAGGGATAGGAGAGTCGTATTCATTCTATCCCAACATATAAGCAATAGCATGATAGGGCATATACAAGACTTGGACACATCCAAGAAGGTTTGGGAGACCTTGGAGGGATTGTACTCTTCATTAACCAAGGGAAGGAAGATTCACCTCAAGAAAGAGCTAAATAATCTTGGGAAAGCACCAAGTACTAACATAAATGAGTACATTTTGAAGGTTAAAAAGCTTGTAGATGCCCTAGGCTCAATTAGGAGCCCAATCCGAGATGATGATCTTGTCGCGCACACTCTCAATGGCTTGAGAGAGGATGAAAGGTGGAAAGAATTCACCACATCAGTTTATATGAGGGATTCCCTACTAGAATTTGATCAATTAGTCAGATTGATGGTGACTGAGGAGATGAACCAAGGAGGTTCAAAATCGAAAGGAAGTCACAGCCCAAGTTTTCTATGCAGGTAGAGGCAAAGGCAAAAGAGGTGGACAAAACTCCCAAGGCAGAGGGAGAGGAAGGTCAAACTCAAGCTCAAGCAACCAAGAAGGCTCCAATCAAAGCTATGGATCAAGAGGAAGAGGAAGGAGTAGAGGAAGAGGAGGAAGATCACATGGAAGAGAAGCATCCAATGGAGAATGCTACAATTGTGGAAAACCAAGCCATTATGCAAGAGATTATTGGTCCAAAGGAGGAAGCAATCAAGGATACAAAAGGAAACAAGGTAATTATGCTAGTACTTCAGCAAATTCAGAGAATGAAAACTTTCTTATGATGTATGGGTCAAGTTAAGAGTCAATTCAGATTTTACATGGTACATTGATAGTGGTTGTAGCAACCATATGATTTGCAATAAAGATGTTTTCTTTAATCTACACTCACCCATCACTCAAGGACATGTAGAGATAGGGGATGACACTGAGCATAATTGTTGCAGAGCAAAGTGGAACAAGAAAGGAGAGCCCGAAAATTTTCAAATGAATGGGCACATTTTTCTTCTTCAAAGTCTTAGAAAATTCCCTCAAGCCATGTAAATGCACTAGAGGAGTCCTCTAGATGCATATTTCCAACTCATTGTAATATACCCCTTGTAAATTAATAGGAAATTCACTTTTTTTGTAATAAAGTGCCGGTCTCTTGTGTGAAAGGACCAAATTTAGGGCACATGTATATAAGTCACTTTGTGACTCTTTGTAGAGACTTTTTGCCATTGTGAAGAAGGAGAGCTCTTGATTTTCGAAATTGCTTCTTTCTTGCAGATTTCCATCTTCTCTTTGATCTTCTTTGTGTATGTAATGCTTGCAATGTGTGTGTAGGACTGTTGTCTACCTATCCCCACTGTTTTTGAGCTGTTGTAGTGTGTTTGTGAGCTTGTAGGAGTTGTGGAGTGAGTATGGGTGTTTCCCGCCATTCACTATTTTGGCCATGACTTGAAGCACGGTTGTCAAAATCGAGTGAACCTATTAGATGCGTCTCGTCGAGAGCTTCGAAACGAGTTTGCTATTGACTATATTCGGAGTTCGGAGCTGAGACAAATCCTCGATTTACTGAAAACTAGTGTAAGAGGTATCGCGATAGACACTTTCAGTATTTTAGTGAGTTAGAGAGGTGGATTAGTCTTTTCTCATGGATATAAACTGAACCACTTCATTTTCCATCACGTGTGCACATGTCCTCATACACTTGGTTAGGTCGTTTGATCGGATTGACAAATAAGCATGTGCAAATTTCCCACTATATGCACTTGTGTGGAAAATGAGGTTTAGTCTCTTTGCACAAGTCCTTAAGTCTTCTTGACTTAGGTACACACGTTTTTGGCACCGTTGCCGGGGAACACTCAGCCAAGGTGACTTCGTGACGTTTATAGATCGAGTGTGATGAAATCATACTTGTAGAAGTGAATTCGTTCAGTGGCAAGTATTCTACCACTTCAGCACTTGTTACTTCACATCCGAGAGGTGTGTGTATTGAGTTTTTAGGTTTAGCGTTAGTAGGAAGGGAGAGAAGAGAGAATTAGGGTTAGGTTAGGAGAAGAGGAGATTACATACAAAGTAATCCATCTGGTTGCATCATCAACAAACAACACATAATATTTGGACCCATTTATGCTATAGTCCCTTGAAGGACCCCACACATCTGTATAAATCAATTCGAGCATATTTGAATACTTATATCCTGATTTATTGTATGAATTTTTGTGTGCTTTACCTAATTGGCAAGCTTCACACTTGTACACCATGTGTTGCCCTTCAACATTTGGCAAACCAAGCACTACATCATTCCTTGACATTTCCTTTATGGCTTTCTCATTGAAATGACCTAGCCTTTTATGCCATAGGTCTAACTCAGACATCTTTTGACTTCCATAAGTAAATAGAGCATGTCCCACATTACCTTGAACTTTGAGAGTAAACAACCTTCCTTCCTTTTTACCTGCAATAATGTTTCTATATCCCTGATTTGGATCTTGCACATAGACACCATCATTTGTGAATCTGACTTCATATCCTTTCTCCACAATTTGCCCTACACTCATCAAGTTTTTAGGAATAGTAGGAACATAAAGTACCTTACTCAAGAGTGTACTTCCATTCTTTGTCTTCACTGATCCAATGCTTTCCACCTTATGCTTAGTATTGTCACCTGTTTGAATTGTATGTCCATTCACCTTTGCTTCCATATCAGTCATTAGTGATATATTGCCACTCAGATGATTGCTACATCCTGAGTCAATATAAAACACCCTTTGGTCTTCTCCTACTGCTTCATGAGTTGCATTCAAGATGAGAGTCATGTCATCCTTTTGATCTGATGCATAATTATAATAATTGTTGTTGTAGGACTGAGATTGAAAACTTCTTCCACCTCCTCTAGCATATGATGTCCTATCACCTCTTCCTCTGAAGTTGCCTCTTTGGTTTCTGCCTCCTCTACCTCTTTGATTAAAACTCTGATTATTATTTCCTCCATTTTGATCGTTATACCAACATCATTTGACAAGTGATTGGTTCTGCCACAAATCCAACAAGCTTTAGTATTATCTTTGTTCTTACCTCCTCTTTCTCTACCTCTGAAATTCATCTTTCCTTTTGTAAAGTTAGCTTGACTTGAGGTCCCTTCATCATCAGTTGACTGCTTCCCTTTGCCATTCTTTTTCTTGTCCTTGGAGTACATAGCTTGACTTGCAGTCCTATCATTATCTCCTTTAATGTCCTGCTCAAAAGTTAGCATGTGTCCTAGCAATTGATTAAGATCATGAGTAAAGTGATCAAGTGACAATTCTATGGACAATATGAAAGGCTTCCACTTCTCGTCTCCTCTTAGACCTGTAAGTATTTGCCTTACCAACTTATCCTCTTCAATGTCTTCATCTACAGCTCCCAAGCTATCTGCAATATCCTTCATCCTTGCCACATAATCAGAAATTGATTGTGAACTCTTCTTCTTGAAAGTTGTGAACTCAGCCCAAAGTGAGGACTTCCTTGACTTGGTTGTGTTTTGGAAATGCTCTTCCAAAGAATTCCACACATCTGTTGCACTTTCCAATCCTCTAATGTGAGGTAAAAGATAATCATTTACAGCCATGTAAATGATGCTCCTAGCTTGAGCATCCTTTCTCATCCAAGTCTTCAAATCTGCAAGCTCTTCCCTAGTTGGAATACTAGGATCTGCAAACTCGGGATTTTCTTCTTCTCTTGTAATGAATGCCATCAAATCTTTGCTCATGAGGTGTGCCTCCATCCTCATGGACCAAGCTGGATAGTTCTCCCTATCTAGCTTATCAATCTGCAAGCTTTCTCCCATCTTTGAGCTTCTGTATCTGCAATTACTATGATTTATGATAGTAAAGTGTACCTTTGATATGAGGCTTCAATCTTTCTTGATCTTTCAAACTCGTTCTTTGTACTTCTGCAAGTTATCTTCAAGAATTTGTCCTTGTCCACCTTCGATTAGAAAGAACTTCAATATCTGAAGCAGTCAGGACTTCCAATGCCTTTACTTCACTTGTATTGCACCTTCAAATCTGATACCACTGTTGGAGACCTCTTAATGTCCAAAGGCTTGATCTATACTGATCTAACAACACCTCTATATTAGTTATAGATCAAACTTTACATAAATGTTACTTTGATTTACCAAATCATTCATGAATAATTCTCTAAGTGAGAATTTTCCTTCTTCAGAAAGTCTGCTTCAGAAATTGACTTCAATACCTGCACATATCTTCAGATCTCTTCAATCTAATGATATACATATCTCCAAGCTACCTTTGCACAATCATAACAATCATTAGACCTTCAAAAGAGTCATTAAAACTTCACTTTGATTCTTAAGATCAAAAGTATGTCAGAAACTGTCTTCCTGAATAAGCGACTTTGACATAGGTAACTTCTAAGATTGATTTCTCACAGCACAGATCTCGTTTTGCTAAATGCTTCTAGCCATAGCTTCCTTACCTTCTAACTTAGATTTTGAATGCATTGACTTCCTTCAAGTTCTTTATAATCACCAATTTGTGATTGGTTTGTTCCAACACCAATTAATGTAATTGAAGTGATAGAAGCACTTGGAAGTGATAAGGAATACACCGTGCCCTTAAAGGCCATTACCCGAGCCCAAACAAAAGAACAGAAAGGAAAACAACCAGAACGGGAACAAGAAAACAATAGAACAGTAGGTCCCAAAATTCAAATTGTAGAAGATTCAGAGGATTCCCATGAGAATACCCAGAACATAAAAGCACAAAAATGGAAGGAAAGAAGAGAAAAGCTCAAAGATAAATGGACGAAAAACAAGGGTAAAGACAATAGGAAGCAAACCAAAAACAAGAAAGAGCATAAGAACTAGGGATTCAGGAAGAGGTTCCCATTCCACCGCTTATTCAAGAAGCAGAGAAACCAGGATCAATTCTAGCTGACCCAAAACCAGACGACCTAGACATGTGGCTAAAAGCTTACCAAGCTAGAATCAAGACTGGACCGAATGTGGAGCAGCATGAAAAGCTTTATCCAGAGGGAGAATTAGAAAAGGAGAGGCTTGCGATATGTAGAAAATTGATAGAGGTAGCACAAGCAACCCTAGAGAAGACTATCCCAGCCCTTCCAGAGACGAGGATAGCAGATGATCAATACAAAGAGTATGTCAAAGCCAAGGATAAAGAACCTAAAGAGAAGGATGACAAGTGTGAGCGAATAAGAACCCAAGACAAACCTATGTCAACAATACGTGACTTAGAGGCTAATTGGCCAAAGGAATTATGGAATAGAATCCGAGAAGAACAGTGGAAGAAGAATGGAGTGACTAAGCCTCCCTTTGAGGAATTAGATGTGGAAGTTTATCAACCAACTCCCAACATGGAAGAAGTATATGAGGAAGTATCAAGACTAGACAAAAATAGGGAAGAAGCTCAGAGCATTTCAACCTTACCAAATTACATGGGAGAATACGAAAAGGAATCTATGATAATCCGAGCACCCACGGTACATGGAAAAAGAAAGGGAAACTCAAAAAAGAATTCACACAATTTAACGGAACTTATGAAGATGAAAGTACAATGCAAACTGACTATGGAAGAATTACTTCAGGTTAAACCGCAATTATGGAAGCAATTAGCGAGTCAATTGGAATTAGGGCAAGAGAAGGAAGAAAAGGAAGTCAAGGGAAAAGAAAACACATCTAAAATACAAATTCCAGTTGATAAGGTGGGAGAATTTAGTGAAGGGGACGAAGGTAATACATGTCTACCTGTCACTTACAATGGGTACATGACCAAGGCAATCATAGACATAGGGTGCTGGAGTAGGAATCGCCACCAAAGAGATTTGGGAGAAATGGGGGAAGCCTGCTTTATGGCCCACACGCATGAAGCTCCAATTAGCAGATGATCATGTGGAGAAAGCCTTAGGAATATTAGAAAGGATCAAATTAACCACCTGTGGAGTTGAATTTGAACACACATTAGCCATCTGTAAATTTGAAAGGGCTAACAACTACGAAATGATATTAGGACAACCTTTCATGAGACAAATGCAGGTAGTGCAAGATTGGGGAAGAGATTCATTATACCTGCAACATCAAGGAAATACCACCAAGATAAACTTTCATACATTTGCATATCGAGATGTCCCTCCACTACAGTGGAATCCCATACACAAGGAGGAAGATGACCTATCCATTCATAGTGCTGGATCAAGCGATCAATCATGGATGCACGAGGACGCCCAGTTATGGATGTGTAAAGAAGCCAAGAAAGAGGATAATAAAAGACAGACATGGCCAATAGGACATCCTAACTACAGACATGGAGAGGGCCCAAGGTATATGCCTCAAATCTTTCCTGATGAAACCTTTGAACCACATGGATGGATGGAAATCTTAGCCACCGTGTGTGAATGAGGAAGTACTAACTATGAACGAGTGCATAGATGAAGAAGGCTATGATGTGAATTTATACATGGTTGTCCTTCAAGAAGTGGAAGCAAGAGAAATCTTGGAAAAAGAATGGAAAGAGGAATATGAGAGTATAGAAATGGAACCACAATTCGATTCATAAGAGAGCTATCTAGACACCATTCAAACCAAAGAAAAGCACGAGCCAACAAAGATCTTGGCAATAGAAGCTGCTCCTAGAGTACAAGAGCAAGAGGAAAGAATGAGTAAAATCGGACCAGATCCAGATCTGTTTGAGGTTTTTGAACATTTTAAAAGATATGAAGTAGAAGAGAGAAAGGTAGCCATTCAAATGCCTAAACGAGAGGCTCGAGACGGAGAAGTATACGATAACAAAGAACAAACAAAAAAGATCATAGTGACAGTGGAAGATGGAGAAGAAAGATGCACATACATAGGCAAAGATGTGGCAGTTGAAGAGGAAGAAGAACTAATACAATTGATCCGAGAATATCGAGACGTATTCGCATGGACATATAAGGATCTCAAGGGTGTGGAACCCTTGATTTGCTCTCATAGAATACCAATGACGGTCGATGCAAAACCATCGAAACAACGCCCTTATACATACAATGAGGTCTATGCTGCTAAAATTAAGGAAGAAATAGACAAGCTATTAGCGGAAGGTTTCATATATGAAATAGAACACAGCAAGTGGGTATCGCCATTAGTAGTTGTGCCTAAGAAGAACGAAAAACTGAGAGTGTGCATTAACTTGAAAAAGGTCAATGCATCCACCATACGTGACAGCTACCCATTACCCATCACTAACCATCTATTGGAAAGAGTCATAGGAAAAGAAGTCTATAGCTTCTTAGATGGATTCTCTAGATACAACCAAGTAGCTATTGCTACTGAGGATCAACATAAGACCGCATTCGCGACCGAATAGGGAGTCTATGCTTTCCGAGTGATGCCGTTTGGACTCACTAATGCGCGTGCTACTTTCCAATGATTGATGTGTCATGTTTTCAAAGAATTCTTGAAGAAGAGCATGGAAGTGTATGTAGATGACCTATGTACATATTCCAATCCAATACAAGATCACATTCCTGAGTTGAGAAAGAGATTTAATAATTGAAGACAGTACAGAGTCTACTTAAACCCAGAGAAGTGTGTCTTCATGGTACGACAAGGGAAGATCTTAGGACACATAGTCTCTAGAAATGGAATATCCATTGATGAAGACAAGATTAAGGTCATTTTAGAGCTTCCTAGACCTAAGAATGCGAAGGAGGTGCAAGCATTTATGGGGCATTGTGGATATTACCGTCGATTTATCCATATGTATACTATAATCGCCAAACCCTTGTATGGACTCTTAACTCAATTCACTTGGACAGAAGAATCTGAGAAGGCATTCAATGAGTTAGAGAAGAGGCTTAGCATAGCTGCAATTACCGAATTGGAACAAGCCTTTTCATATTCATGTAGATGCTTCTAATTACGCAATAGGTTGTATCTTAGCCCAACCAACAGACAAAGGGAAGTTAGATCACCCAATTGCCTATGCGAGTAGACAACTGAATCAAGTGGAGAGAAATTACACCAGCACCGAGAATGGTCCATGCAGTAAGGAAATTTAGACACTATCTCTTAGCCAAAAAATTCAAGTTCTTCATAGACCATCAGGATTTATTGTACCTAGTCAATAAGCCCTGTAACACAGGAAGATTGGTAAGATGGTTCCTACTATTGATGGAGTTTGACTTTGAAGTGATAGTGAAAAAGGGAAACACGCATGTAAGAGCAGATCACCTTTTTAGGTTAACACACGGAGAACCACCAAGTGGAGTACCCGATGATCTCCTAGACACTTATTTGTTTAATCTGGAAGTGTGTCCAAAGTGGGTGGAGAAACTAATTCTAATACTCACTCATGGCCCACAACACCCAGTCAATAAGGAGAGCAAAAAGGAAATTCTCCAATCAAGGAATTTGCACATTATTGCGGGAAGTGTGTACTATAAGGAACCCAATGGTTTATTATTGAGATGTGCTGAGGAGGATGAACAATTGAAGCTGATTGAACAAGCACATGTGAGCAAATGGAGGACACACAAAGGAACTCATGAAACTATTAGGGAGTTAAAGCGATTAGGAGTATACTAGCCAGACATGCCTAAGGATGTCCACGACTATGTGAGTAACTGTGCAGAATGCCAAGAGATGATCCGCGAGGATCATACATCCAAACCTTTCTCAACGATAGCACCCAATTGGAGCAAAACATTGGTCAAATTCCTAAAGACAAGAGAGCACGAGGAAGGAGTTAGCTTGGCAAGAAAACGATCCCTAAAAGAAACGAGCAAGGATTATGTACTTATGGGAAGACATTTGTTTAGAAGAGGAAAAGACAACCAATTATGACTATGTGCACATGAAGGAGAATATTTACCCGTATTAGAGATGGCACACGCAGGTGCAGCAGGAGGTCATTTTTCAATCGAGAGAACTGTAAAAATGATCCTCTTCGTAGACTTGTGGTGGCCAACTTTACATATGGATGCGGAGACATATGTACAAAGCTGTGAGACATGCCAAAGGGCTAAATACCCGATTCGGAGGGATGACATGCCATTGAGACCTATGGTTTGTGCTAGAGCATTTTCTAAATGGGGTATAGATTTCATAGGACCCATCAACCCATCGGCCAAAGGATCACATGCCGAGTATATCATAGTAGCCACCGATTATCTGACAAAATGGGTAGAGGCAAAGGCTACTAGAAAAAACGATGCTCAAACCATTGCTAAGTTTCTTTTTGAGCATACATTCACTCGTTTCGGATTACCAATTGAGATTGTGAGCAACTGAGGAACGCACTTCATTAATGAAGTGATAGAGTCTCTAATGACTGAATTTTTAGTAATCCATAAAAAATCAGCCCCATACCATCCCCAAGCCAATGGTCAAGCAGAAAGTTCCAATAAGGTATTATGCACAGTATTGAAAAAGATTGTCAATAATGGGAGGTCCGACTGGGACAAACAATTGCATCATGCAATTTGGGCCTTCCGAGTCGCATACAAGACTGCCATTGGAACTACCCCATTCAATTTAGTGTACGATCAGAATGCAATTTTGCCAGTTGATTTTTTAATACCCACTTTGAGAGTAGCCCAACAGTATGAATGGACAGGACATGAATTATCCCAACAACTAGACCAAATCGAGAAGTTGCATGAAACTAGGTTGCAAGTTGTCGCAGGAATATATGCAGCAAAGAGAAGACAAAAGGCTATTATGATGCACACATAAAAGACAAAGGACTTAAAGAAGGCGATCTAGTCCTGGTTTACACCTTGAAGCAACATGCCAAGAAGTTACAAAAGCGTGGATATGGACCTCTAATCATTAATAGGATCCCAACGAGTGGCGCAGTTAATCTAGCCACTTTAGGTGGAGACATTCTTCCTAACTACATAAGTGGATGTAGAGTGAAACAGTTCATGGAGCCATTGATGGATCTAATGTTAGCACGTCTCATAGGTGCACAAAATAGGAAGAAAGATGAAGAACGGATTAGAGAGGAGCCACGGCAAGAAGGCCTAGAATGCATCAAGAAACGAAAAGAATGGATTAGGCAAGGAGACGAACGGTATCTCCAAGGAGAAGAGCCTATCCCTATAGCTAATTACCAAGTGCAAAAGTCTAACACGACTAATGCCTACATGTCACAACCCTACCTAAACCTAGGGATGGGTAGGAGAGAGTACAATTTGATAGATGCCTTGATAGACTCAGGAGCAGGACTTAATTGCATACGAAATACGGTCATACGAGATCTTCAAATGATTATGACTCCAACGAAAGCTCATATGATAGGTATCGGAGATCAAATCATAGAATGCATCGGAGAAACTAATGTATTCCTCCACCTAGGAAATTCTTCCATGGAACAACGAGTCTTAGTGTGCAAGGATGAAGACTTAATAGAAGATGTGATTCTACGACAGGATTGGATCATTGAAAATGAAGTAAGTATCAACCTAGGGCAAGGATATATTTCAGCCAAGATAGGGCACAAGGAAATTTTTAGTCTATTAGGGGAGAAGGCCTCACAGAAACCAAAAGCCATCAAGAGTGCAGAAGACCGCAAAGAAGAGCTATTGGAACATGATTCCAGCCCCAATACCTCAAAAACAAATCTAGACGAAGCAAAAAGCTCAAACCCTAGTGTGTCCAAGGAAGAAGTGAAATCATCCTATTCAATTGGTGAACGGCCAGACACTAAGGGGACCAACTCTCATGGAGTTTCTCACACGACAAAAGGATCACCAATGTGGAAAACAACACTCAGATACTCGCATCAAGGAACGGTCAAATTCAAATGGGTATGCAAGGATCAAGTTTAGAAATCAGAGATGTCAACACCAACTCATGAGAAGAAAAAGGAGAACAAGAAGTTAGCTTCACCGAAATCCAAACCAAAAAGACTCTTGCAAGTATGGCTCCCTAAGCCTTTGATTGACGCTTAGAAGGCACAACAACAGATATGGATTCCCAAAAAGGTCAGACAAGCAGCCAAGCAAGAGATAAGCAAATAGGAGGATACATTACATCGAGACATTCGGACAACAAAGCCAAGACAGACTAGTCATAGAAACATGAAGAGAAAAACCTCAATCACTAGGACATCAAAAGAAATACATGAAGTTCGAAGGACCAGAGAGAAGACATGGACTATCAACGTGACCACAAAGTGGATTTGGAAGCCAAAGCAACTGCAAGGAATGAACCACCACGACAAAAAAGATTCCAATTGCACTCATGAAGTATCAAATGCACCTAAATTATGCATAATAGGGCCACATTACAGGGCCAAGCATTCGACACTTGATGAACATAATAAAATTAGTGGTGCACATTCTCCGATGAGGAATAGGTCATAGCTTCAACTTTTTTAGGAATGGACATACTATGTAAATAAATAAATGCTTCGGCTATACTAACGCTTGTTTTCTTTCAGAAAAGAAATAAAAATATGTGGTAAGAGATCTCACTTATAAAATCAAGGGAAACGGAGTGACGGAACGACGACATGTCACTGTAATGCACTGCATACTTGCTACGTTTTCAATTGAAGCTAATGCACTCTTCATTACAAGTGCAGATGACTTCTGAAGATTCTGAAGCAACGATTCAGGAGGAAGTCTTGGAATTTCCTCTCCAAAGTGTAACCAAAGCAAAGGGACATTGGTTTAGAGAAGATCAAGCGGCCAGGGAGTACCTCTTCCTGGTAAATATCAAAATCATGGATACAGATCATCAATTTCCGATCATGTCCCAAGATTTTAGAGTGGTGCATGAGCTTTCGACTACAATTGACATCATGAAGAAAGTGGGTATCCACAAATACTTTGAACTGCCGATCTACAAGCTCGACTTTCAAAGGTGCACTCAAGTCATGAATACATTACATGACCCATTGGTGTCAAAGGCTAGAGTTATGGATGGAGTCGATGAATGGGTAGTTATCCAATTTACACATGACTTGATAAAGGAAGCCTTTGGATGGGAAAAATATGGCAACACAGTTTTGAAGGAAGAAAACCGAGGGGCTAAGACCAGAACATTCACTGACATCAACAGAGTCGACATAGAAGAGGAAGTCAAACTCATTCATCAGCATTTCTGCTTCCCAAACATGCATCGCTACACTGCCCCTCACAAGATAATTGTCCAGCTACTCTCACACGCCATCAAGCAGATTGGCAATCAAATTAATTTGACTTCTTACATACAGGAACTACAAGAAATTCCCTTATCAACTGCATTGGAGGAGACACACCAGTTTAGAGAAGGGAAAATTAACCTACCGGTGCAAGGGCACCATTACCAGCAGACCCAACAAGAAGTAGAAGCTAAAAAGAAGCTCACCAAAGTCCATCGATACAGAGAATTAGGGTTGGAAAGTTCAAGCTCATCTTCGGATGCACAAGAAGAACCTGACACATCATTATTAAATGTGGATATCCAAAGTGAATCTAAGGATGATGGACAATGGGAGGAACTTAATGCAGTCGACTACAATGAAGCACAAGAAGGCATGAAGGTGGAAGACAACACTACCCACCCCACTCAGGACACCACAAGCAAGGAAGCAAACCAAGAAGGGGCACATGTCATCAAAATCAATGAGACTTCCACCATTCAAATCAAGGAGACAACACTTACAGGGGAAGTGTCAATCAAGATATCAAAGAAAGAGCCAAAAGAAGCTACAGTCGAAGAATCAGAACCCTTCACTCCGATAAGGGTTGTGGCAGAACCCTCCCCAATGGATGTCACATTTCAAGGGAGTGCCACTAAAGTTATTGATCTGGATGAAGAACGAAAAGAACCAAAAATACAACTGCAAATTAGACAACTCCACAACAAAACGATCCATGTAGAGCAAGGAAAAGATGTACAAACCGGAGAAGCTCCAAGCATACCACGAACATGGTTGAATGTCGACATCGCCCAACTCAAGCCAATAGTGCAAGACATGATCAGAACCGCAATGATACACAACAGCTAATGCTTGAGGCTGATGAAGACTATGATCAAGCGATGCAAGATAAGCATGAACTGCAAGAAGTCGGTAAGAAAATTTCAGCTGAGTTAAAGCTAGCAAAAGAGCAGATAATACACAAAGAAAATGAAGTTCAAGAGGTCAAAAATCAGTACAAAACTCTCGAGACGGAAAATGCAAAATTGAAAGAACAACTCCAAGAATTAAAGAAGAAATATGAAGCTAGCGAGGTTGAGAAGACGCGGATGAACGCAAGAAGTAAAATCCTAGAATCTCAAATAAAGGTATGTATGGAAGAGGCAAAAAACCTAAGGAATAGGAATAAAGAACTAATGACTGCTCTTTTAAGTGATCAGCCCATAGATGTTCAGGAAAAGCCAGAAAAAGACATCAAGGAACTCGAGGAGAAGATGACTAAGTATGAAGATCAGCTCAAGCAGGAGCAGGCAGTCATTGATGACTGGGAAAAGAGGTACATGGAAGACACCGTAGCTCTAAGGACAAAATGGAAAAAAGCAGAGAATCGGTATTTAATGCAATGTAAAGAAGACACTGATCACCTCAATATTGTATCTAAAGAGATTCTCAAAAACAAGGAAACTATTGCTAAAGCCGAAGAAGAAATCAAGCAAAAGGATGAGATGATCAACACTACAGGAGAAGATAAGGCAGAAGGCAACTGAGGGGACACTAGTAGTTCCATCCACAGTGGCTACTGAGGAGATTGAGGTACGTCCTCTCTCTCCCCCATTACATCATTCACCAGTAAGGGAGGAACCGGAGATCCGAATTGAACGTAAAAATCGGGATGTTGCAGAACTGAGCCGACAGGAGAGGGCACTACTGGTGTCCAAGCTTACTGCAGAATTTGAAGAGCAAATCATTACGATAATGAAGGAAGCTCAAATTGAGAGCAAAAACTTGGATCAAATTCTGAAGCCATTCAATGTACCATATGGACTACTTAAAGAACAAACACGACAATATATAAAGATGACGACAAATAAAGAACCTGACAGTAACCTCCACTTCAACAAAGATACTTTCAATTATACTCAAGAGGAGTTCGAGAAGGCTGATCCTATCTGGAGGAGGAAGCTTTTGGAAAAGAACCCTACACTGCGGGTACAATGGGAGGCATCGCCATATGTACTTCAGGTAAATCCATCATTTTGTCCAGTACCCCGCAGATGATCTTGGTCGCAATTTTGGGAAGGACTGCGCCAGGGAAGCATTAATAATCAATGGCTGAATTATCCGCTATTACCTAGTCCACCACATAACTACCTACCAACGGAAGAGTACATGGTAAAAACAATGGAATTTTGGATTGCAAGATATGCGACTGTCCCGGACTTAGCAGTTAAAATGACCAATAGGATTTTTAGCATGCTCCTGACAGTAATTAAAGTCTTCCAACATGCAAAATATACATTTTTGAACTTCATCGGCATTACACAAGGCTCTGAAGAGCTTGTTTTTTATCTCTCTACTATTCTGAGCCACTTAACCCTTATGGTGTATTATTCAAGACTTATGTTTTTACCAAGCACATACATGCAAACATTCGAAGAGGCATTTTTCACTGGTTTCTTCAAAATAGATTCAGAAATTTTTGTGAAGATGACTTCAAATCTTAATGCCAGACTGGTAGCTTATGAAACAAGCTTTTTTGCGGATCACTGACAAGCACCAGAGGATGGAGTGAAGTCAAGCCAGTGGAAGGAATTTATGATATGTCACGCCAATTTGCTGAATCAAAGAGAGCAAGCAGCCATACAAACGTACTCACGTCGCCACAAAAAGTCTGTCGAGGATGACAGAGTTCAGGAGGAGGGACGTGTGGAAGGGGAATCAAGCAAGAAGAGAAGAAGAAGAAGATCAAAGTCCAAAACTGCTCAATAAAGAATGAAGATCATAAAGCAAAAGAACCATCCTCTGTCCAAAGCCCCGGGCATGTATCAGGCAACAACGCCAAACATCCAGGTCGTGAGGAATGGAATTAAAGAACAATCAGAAGCAGGACATTTCATGGGAAGGACGGACCAAGGCCAGGAAGTATCCATGAAGAAGTGAAAGAAGATATTTGGCAGGTAATAATCCTTCCACTGATAGCGTGCATTGGCAACAAAGTAAACAAGCTCAGAGCAATACAACAGGTCAAATATGTGAAGACAAAGACAAATCAGAAGACCAAAAGCTAGAAAGAGGCAAAGGCTGAAAAGTTGAAGAGGGTGACTAAGAACAGCACATTCTTAGTCACTGATGGCGTGCGTGGCAGCCCGACTGAATGCAACAACCCAGATTTATGATGTATGGAATACCAAGGGGAAAACAGAAGCAAAGGACATACTTCGGACAAAATAACAAATTCTCTAACAGTCCTTACCGCTTCTTCGACCACCGGGTGCGTGTATTCAGAAAGCCTAGACAAACAGCAAATGAGAAGCAAAAGCCTTTCAAGGGACGACAGAGACAAAGAGGGGGAGAGTGTTGCAGAGCAAAGTGAAACGAGAAAGGAGAGCCCCAAAATTTTCAAATTAATGGGCACATTTTTCTTCTTCAAAGTCTTAGAAAATTCCCTCAAGCCATGTAAATGCACTAGAGGAGTCCTCTAGATGCATATTCCCAACTCATTGTAATATACCCCTTGTAAATTAATAGGAAATTCACTTTTTTTTGTAATAAAGTGCTGGTCTCTTGTGTGAAAGGACCAAATTTAGGGCACATGTATATAAGTCACTTTGTGACTCTTTGTAGAGACCTTTTGCCATTGTGAAGAAGAAGACCTCCTGATTTTCAAAATTGCTTCTTTATTGCAGATTTCCATCTTCTCTTTGATCTTCTATGTGTGTCTAATGCTTGGAATGTGTGTGTAGGACTGCTGTCTATCCCTCCCCACTGTTTTTGAGCTGCTGTAGTGTGTGTGTGAGCTTGTAGGAGTTGTGGAGTGAGTGTGGGTGTTTCCCGCCATTCACTATTTTGGCCATAACTTGAAGCATGGTTGTCAAAATCAAGTGAAACCACCTCCAATAGATGCATTTCATCGACAGCTTCCAAAGGAGTCCACTATTGACTATATTTGGAGTTCAGAGCTGAGAGAAATCCTCGATTTACTAAAAACTGATGTAAGAGGTATCACAATAGACACTTTCAGTATTTTAGTGAGTTAGAGAGGTGGATTAGTCTTTTCTCATGCATATAAGCTGAACCACTTCATTTCCATCACGTGTGCACATGTCCTCATACACTTGGTTAGGTTGTTTGATCGGATTGACAAATAAGCGTGTGTCAGTTTCCCACTATACGCACTTGTGTGGCAAATGAGGTTTAGTCTCTTTGGCACAAGTCCTTAAGTCTTCTTGACTTAGGTACACAACAATATTACACATGTGGGAGATGTTGCATTGAATGGATCTCAAAGCTCCAAGGTGTTGAAGGATGTGTTGCATGTGCCAACCATCACTAAGAACTTGGTTTCAATAGGTCAAATGCTTGAAAGAGGTTATGAGGTGAGGTTCAATGATCAAGGATGTTCTTTTGAAGACACCATGTAAGACTACAAGCTCATAGAAAAAGGAAAGAAGCAAGGAATACTTTCACGATGGAGGTAAAGCCATCAACCCCTCACGTTTTCTACTTTTCAATTGGAAATAAACAGATTACAGAAATCGACTAATGGCATAAAAGAATTGGACACATAAACTTACAAAGGATGAAGTACATGCAAATGAAGGACTTGGTGAGTGGTCTATCTAATCTTACATCACAGAATATGCAACATTTGTGCCATGCTTGTCAATTAGGGAAACAAAGCAGATCGCCATTCAAGAAGGTAGCACATGTGAGCAATGAAGTGTCATACACATAGATGTACGGGGACCTAAAATAGAGCCATCCATTGGAGGTAATAGATATTTTGTCACATTTATAGATGATTGTTGAAGCTCAAGGTCAAGGACAAGCATAATAAGTGCATCAGAGAAGTGGAAACACAAGAAGAAGGAGCACATAGGGATCTCCAAAAAGTGTATGTCAAATTTTCAGAAGAAATCCCTATAAAATAGTGATTATCATCACTAGAAACCATTGTAAATAGCATTTCACCTTTTTGTAGCTCCATTTTGTGCAAGCCGAGGATTCTTGGACCTTGAGGAGAATTAGAGGTATCATCCTACCAATTTTCATAATTTTTAGACTCCGTTTGAGCTTTCAAATAAGCCATAGAATAATTTTTAACTAGGCCGGACACTAGATCTGGACAGGGCCAAAACTAGTCAAAAAACTATAAAAAGAGCTAGAGAGCTCATTTTTGGGGGTTAGGTTGTTAGCGAATAGAGCTTTCGTAAGAGAATTCCTTTGCAATTGAAAGCTTTCCATTGTTCCTCTCTTTGATCTTATTGTGTGTGCATGTGTGTGTGTGCATGTGTGTGTGTGCATGCTTGTGTGCTTTCACTAACGCACTTGTGCCTTCACTCACTCAAGGTCTTCATACCAGTCCTCACGTCTCCACGGATTGACAAGTAAAGGAGGTGGTGCTTACACTTGAGCTACACCAAATTTTGGTGCCGCTGTTGGGGAGAGAGCTTCAAGGACGAGTGTTGTGATAGTAAGATCGTAGATTTGCGACGTTGGAAGGTGAAAAAAAGAATTATCATTTTTGTTCATTTTTTGATTTTTCCTCTTCATCTTCATTGTCATCACCATCTCCATCTTCTTCCATCTTCTTCTTCATAAAAATTTCTTGTTTTTTTAGTGCATTTTCACCATTTTCATACCATTTTTCATGCATTATTATGTGAGAAGGAGTTAGGAGGTGCAAGGGAGAGCAAGCGCCTCTGTTTTTTCATGATTTTTTGCACATACGGAGCTCGGCATTGCTCGATGCTCAGAAGTTTGAATTTCCCGCCAAAAAACACGATTCTAACTAAAAATCGCGATTTTCATAAAATTTAATTTTTTTCAAAAAAATACAATTTTCTATTTCTCAACTAAAAGCTTTTTGAAAAGAACACGATTCTAGGGTCATTCTCAGAATCGCGATTCTTTGGTTGTGCTCAAAATCGTGATTCTCTAAATTTCTCAAAAACACGATTTTGAGAAGACACGATTTTCAGTGGGCTCAAAATCGGGATTTTCACAAATCATGATTTTCAACCAAAAACATGATTTTTTGAAAACACGCTTCTCTGTGGCTCCAAAATTGCGATTTTCACGATTTTCAAAAAAACACGATTTTCACTAGTACAAAATCGCGATTTTCAAAGACACGATTTTCATCCAAAATCGTAATTTTCATAACACAATTTTCAAGAACACGATTTTCAATCAGAACCGCGATTTTTTGGTCATTCTCAAAATCGCGATTTTCAGGCCAAAAAGACAATTTTGACCAAACACGATTTTCATTCAAAATCGTGATTTTCATGTCAAAAACATGATTTTCATTCAAAATCACGATTTTGTGATCATTCTCAAAATCGCGTTTTTCATGATTCTCACTCAAAATCACGTTTTTCACGATTCTCACTCAAAATCGCATTTTTCACGATTCTCAGCCAAAATCGCGTTTTCATAAGAGCTCAGCATCACGATTTTCAGACCTCCCAAAATCGCAATTTTCACACGAAATCATGATTGATCAAAAAGGTCCTGTTTGCCTGTTTTGACCCCTAGGAGCCTGATTTGACATAACTTTTTCATCAAAAGTCCATTTTTTGAGCTCTATAGCTTGTTGGAAAGTTCGTTTCGAATCCTACGCGGCCTCAATTGTTTTTTATAAGAATATTGCGTTGATTTTCAGATAGGATAATTTGAAGTTGACCCTCAGGTGGGACTAGGAATCCAAGGGAACTCCAAAGGATTTTGAACCATACCAAGGGGAAATTTTGGACTATTAACCAAATCTTATGAACATGAGATCTGGTAGATACCTAGGCAAGGATAGACAAAACATTAGATCTTCTAAGGGAAGTGTCAACCATACAGCTAAGTCTTGGGCACAACAACTAAGTGGTTATCCTTACGTACTAAGCTCTAACACAAGTGACTCAAAAATGTCTTTTAGCATGGGGAAACCTGCAGGTGGATCAAGAACTACCTATCTACAAACACCCGAAGGTCCATATAAGACACAGTTGGAATATATTCGGACCAATCGATTAGGTGCTCGCATCTATGAGGACGGCCTAAGGCAATCAGTGGTCCAACTCAAAAATCCAGATCAACCCTTTGGACTTGAACACCTAGTAGTCAAGTTTGAAGAAGGTTCATACATTGATAAGGAAGGAACCATATATGTGGTCACCAACCTACCTGATAGGATAGATGAGTTTGGAACCATCATTCCTGAGAGTGAGATAGGAGACCTAGAGCAAGGAGATGTAGGACGAGAACCCAAGACTCCTAGAGGCAAGTCAATTTTGACTAGAGTGATCACTCCAGATTGGATCCCTCAAGACAACAAAAGCATAGAACTATTCTTCAATAGAGAAACAAAGGAAGCCTTTTGGAGATTCAAGCCAGATCAACCTAGATAACACATCAGAGAAAATGTTCTTGGTAACAGAACATGATAGACATGCATATACTTGGAAGAGTGAATTGATTTTCCCTCCACCAAGATCCAATGTTTCCCATGGCCTCCAAGGAGTAGGATCATCCCAAGCTCATGAAGCCCAGAGAGAAAGAACTAGACAGAGACCTGAGGTAAGTTTTGCACACATTGTGGATAGAAATAGATCAAGATTTGAAAATGAAAGACCTGAAAGAGAGAGATATCAAGCACATAGGCAACAAAGAGATGAACATGATTTTCCAT
The DNA here is from genome assembly GCA_020310875.1 of Ceratopteris richardii. Classification (NCBI taxonomy): domain Eukaryota; kingdom Viridiplantae; phylum Streptophyta; class Polypodiopsida; order Polypodiales; family Pteridaceae; genus Ceratopteris; species Ceratopteris richardii. The sequence goes on along the minus strand of CM035411.1, from coordinate 164,618,379 downwards.
TGCCTAGACCCCAAGAGCACCCAAGAACCCTTAGACCCACTCAAGTGATCAAGGCAATGAAGAATTATTTTGACGGGACAGGAGATCCTTATAATCATGTGGCCGAGTTCAAACAAGTGTTAAGAGTTGAACAGGTTGAGGATTTGTTCACCCAGTACCAGGCATTTGGTTTGACTCTTAAGGGCACTTCCTTAGCTTGGTTTCAACCACTAAGTAGTCACAACTATCGCGATATAGGTCAACTGCTAGACGAATTCATTGTGGAATTTTCCAAGAGTGGTATCAGGCATAACACATCATCTCTAATCCACAACTTCAAGCAGACACCCCAAGAAATAGGGCAACTAGCAGGGAGAAGGTTTAGACAGTACCTAGAAAGATGCCCTACTCCAGAGTTACCCACACTAGCCAAACAAGTGGCTTTGTTTTCAGATGGCTTACTATGCACCAAGTTAACATCATATGTGTACTTGAAAGAGCCTAGAAGCATAGAAGAGTGTGTGCAGACCTGCATTGACATATAAGACAACTTGGGTGAGGAGTTAGGACTATCCAAACTCCATAAAGACTCTGACAGTTCTACTAGTCATACCTCTAGAGCCTCCACTGAGCTGGATGAGATAGAAGAGCAAGTTGCCAAGAAGCTAGGAGTTCAAAATAGACAAATACCAAGAGTCACCTCATTGAATCGCTGTTATACTTGCGGAGATGACCACATGGCTAATGTATGCCCATTGCACAATCAGAACATGAGAGAAAGGAATGCTCCATATTGCACTATTGAGAGAAAATACATAAACCACACGGCTCAAGATTGTCCATACAATAGACAAGATGTTAGACAGAATTATCAGCAACCTTACCAACAAGGTAGGTATCAAAACCAATACCAAGAGCCATATTATAGACCACAACAACAATATCATGCACCATATAGGCCACAACTAGTCCTAGGAAACCAACCACCAACGCCTACCAATGTAATTCCAGTTAAGAATGCAGTGGCAGAAGAGAACCTTAATAGAGCATTGGTGTCATTGACCCACTGATCTCAGCAATTAAGCCCCTAAGATTCATACTGGTCAAATTCAGCATAGGCAAAGTCAAAATGTCGAAGTTCAAGGGTCAAAGTGCACAGGTAGTGCACAATTAACTGTTCACAAAGGGTAAATTGGAGAAAGTTGGGTGCAGGTTGCAGTGGTATTTCTCTAATTTCCCTAAGGTTCAAAAGTGAAGAATTAAAGGCAAAAGGTGAAGGCATGTGAAACGGCAGCATACGCAGAAGTGAAAATATGGCCCCCAATTAAAACTTTTTGTTTTAGTCTAACGTCACTACAGGACAAAAGAGGGATTCATTAGCTTCCACCTGGAAAGACAATCTTGGGACAGCAAGGTGAGCACCAAGATACTTTGGCAGTTAGGAGCGTACGTGAATCGACACTCAAATGAAGGCAAGGACTATTCTTGGAAAAAGCAACTGTAAGCAAGACTAAGCAAGGTGAGCATAGTCTAAGTGAGGCAAGAGAGAGAAGTGCAAGAGACACACAGTGTGCGACACAGAGAAGTGAAGTGCAAGGTGTGCATGAAGAGTGACTAAGAACTGTGCAGAGAAGTGTTAAGCTATTCCCCCCAAGGATGCTAAGGTCTCAATGCAATGTGCGCGTGCCGACAGAAGGTGTCCATCCCTCCCCCCTATTGGTAGCTTGGTGCAAGGTGTGCACAAGTGCAGGCTACAGGTGGAGGTCTAGTGCAGAGAAGGCCGGCAGCAACAAGACCCTTGGGTATTTGGACTTTGTGATTGATCACTCTGTGGGATTTTGCACAAAAGCATTGGGTTGTATTTTTGCATCACCATTGTATTTGTCTTCTTATAATCAAATCGATAGAGGCTTCCAGGTTGTATCTTTCTTCTTGTCTTTCCCTTTTGTCCTACAAACACTCAAATCCCTTCTTGTCCAAGAATCCCTCAACAAAATTTGGCACACCCAGTGGGACTTTGGCAACAAAATCATGCGGAGGATCTGGAAACTTAGCCATTAGTGCTTTGGCTCTAGTTACAAACTCTGGAAATTTCTCACCTCGACCCAATCTCAATTTTTTTAATTCCTCTATGATGATTTATGCAGTATTTCCATGTTGGAATTAATTTTTGAATGCATCTTTCATTAAGTCCCAATTTGTAAAATGGTTCTCAGCAAACTGGTTGAACCATTTATCTACTAATCCTTCTAATGTGGTAGGGAAGAGTATTACAAAGTCATCCTCTCTTCCCATTAAGCCTCTAGTTTTGCATACTGCTAAAAACCTTCTAATATGCTCGTTGGGATCTTCCTGAGGTAAGCCTTTGAAACAAGGAGATTTTATATTTAATCTTGATAGTAGGTTTTCCAAGTCTACCTATCCTGCCATGCTCTTTACTGATGAAGTTGACAAAAGTGGATTGGAGGATCTTCTAATAGCTTTATTTCTTGTTTGCTTGTAGGTGACCCTCAATGTTTGGGGCTGGGTTGCGGTCATGAGCTGTTCATAGTCCTCTTAGTATGAGATAATTGATAAGAATATGTACCTCTTAGTCCTCTGAAGTACTTGGCTTCTCCTATGTTCAAATCTCCTTGGATGTCCCACCGTGCATGCCAAATTTTGTTGGGGGATTCTTGGACAAGAAGGGATTTGAGTGTTTGTAGGAGAAAAGGGAAAGACAAGAAGAAAGATACACAATTTGATTATAAGAAGACAAATACAATGGTGATACAAAAATACAACCCAATGCTTCTGTGAAAAATCCCACAGAGTGATCAATCACAAAATACCAAATACCCAAGGGTCTTGTTGCTGCCGGCCTTCTCTGCACCAGTCAAAGTCAGCATAGGCAAAGTCAAAATGTCGAAGTTCAAGGAACAAAGTGCACAGGTAGTGCACAATTAATTGTTCACAAAGGGTAAATTGGAGAAAGTTGGGTGCAAGCTGCAGGAGTATTTATCTAATTTCCCTAAGGTTCAAAAGTGAAGAATTAAAGGCAAAAGGTGAAGGCATGTGAAGCGGCAGCGTACGCAGAAGTGAAAATATGGCCCCCAACTAAAACTTTTTATTTTAGTCTAACATCACTACAGGACAAAAGAGGGATTCGTTGGCTGCCACCTGGAAAGACAATCTTGGGACATCAAGGTGAGCACCAAGATACTTTGGTCGTTAAGAGCGTACATGAATCGACAATCAAATGAAGGCAAGGACTATTCTTGGAAAAAGCAAGTGTAAGCAAGACTAAGCAAGGTGAGCATACTCTAAGTGAGGCAAGAGAGAGAAAGTGCAAGAGACACACAGTGTGCGATGCAGAGAAGTGAAGTGTAAGGTGTGCATGAAGAGTGACTAAGAAGTGTGCAAAGAAGTGTTAAGCTATTCCCCACAAGAATCCTAAGGTCTCATTGCAGTGTGTGCGTGCCGACAGAAGGTGCCCATCCCTCCCCCCCTATTGGTAACTTGGTGCAAGGTGTGCACAAGTGCAGGCTTGGACAAGGTGGAGGTCTGGTGCACAGATGGCCGGCAACAACAAGACCCTTGGGTATTTGGTATTTTGTGATTGATCACTCTGTAGGAGAAGCCAAGTACTTCAGAGGACTAAGAGGTACATATTCTTATCAATTATCTCATACTAAGAGGACTATGAACAGCTCATGACCGCAACCCGGTCCCAAACATTGAGGGTCACCTGCAAGCAAACAAGAAGGAAATCTATTAAAAGATCCTCCAATCCACTTTTGTCAACTTCATCAGTAAAGAGCATGGCAGGACAGGTAGACTTGGAAACCCTTCTATCAAGCTTAAATATAAAATTTCCTTGTTTCAAAGGCTTAGCTCAGGAAGATCCCGACGAGCATATTAGAAGGTTTTTAGCACTATGCAAAACTAGAGGCTTAATGGGAAGAGAGGATGCCTTTTTAATACTCTTCCCTTCCACATTAGAAGGATTAGCACATAAATGGTTCAGCCAATTTGCTGAGAACCATTTTACAAATTGGGACTTAATGAAAGATGCATTCAAAAATCAATTCCAGCATGGAAAAATACTGCAGAAATCATCATAGAGGAATTAGAAAACTTGAGATTGGGTCCATGTGAGAAATTTCCAGAGTTTCTAACTAGAGCCAAAGCACTAATGGCTAAATTGCCAGATCCTCCGCATGATTTTTTTGTTAAGAAATGGTTAGCTAAGCCACTTCCAGTGACCACACAATGCAAAATCAAGGAATTAGTGTTGCCCACAGCTTCTATAGAGGAGTTCATCAACACAGCTACACGATTAGAGCAGATAAGACAACAATGTGGAGCAACTTCTTCTCAACTACCCTATTCTATAGAAATGGAGGATCCAGTGATCCAGTTAAGGAAAGAGCTGGAGGGATTAAGAAGGAATAAGCCCCTCAAGGAGGAGTAGAATGTTGTTACTCAATTGAGGAGGGAGATAGTGGAACTAAAGCTCCAAAAGGAGGAAGAAGCCCAAGCAGAGGAATTGGCTCAGCTGCGATAGGAGTTGCAAGAACTCAAAGGGGGTGGTATCAAGAATGGACTTTGATGTACAATGTGCAGCAAGCAAGGTCATATAGTAAGTGAATGTCCTCTGTTAAATGTGACTTGCAAGCTCTGCAGGAAAACTGGTCATGAGGCCCAGGAATGCCAATCAAGAGGAATGCTTGCAACAACATATTGGACGCAAGGAGGACCCCTACCACTAGCAAATGTGATGGTGGCTGCACCCAATCAAGGTAATAATTATAACCCTAGACAGAGGAATAATTTTGGAAATGGTCCTAGGAGGCCAATTATTTGTTTCAGATGTGGAGAATGTGGGCACTATCAAAGTAGGTGCACTCTACGAGAAAATGCCCCTCCTTGCCGAAACTGCCCAGAGGCCAGAGACCACTATATTAATTGTTGTCCTAAGAATCAAGCATCTTCCTCTGGACCCCACCTCCAAATGATTTCTGTATGTAAAGAAGAAATAAAAGATCAAATCAATGTTCCATCTCTATCTACCAGGGTAGTGCAGTTGGAAGAAATCGAATCTTTTACAGTGCAGACAAGGAGCAAAGCAAATGCTCAAGTAGATATGGGCCAAGAATCAAGAATTAATGGCTTGCACAAAGACAAAGAGACATCTGAAGACAAGGCCACCACATGTGTAGACACACGGCAAAAAGGAGATCTCATATGTACTAGTGATGCCATTGGGCAGGCATTCAATAGGGCTCATGAGGAGTTTGATAAGTCCATGGGATCTCATAATCTTAAGGAATCAGAAGTTTCACGACTACTCAAGTCTGTGAAAAAGGAGGTTAGTATTTTTCATTTAATAAAGATGGATGGGAAATTCAGGTCAGAATTCTTGCAAATAATTGATGAGGCTTCTGCAACAAGTTTAGTGGCCCAGGCTGATGTCACACATAAAGGTAAAATTGTAAGGGAAGCACCCCTCACAGATTATAAGAGCCCTCGGCTCACAGTCTATATCAAATGTCATGAATTTCAAGGAGTTATTATGGATGGTGAATCTGGCATTAACTTGATGCCTGAACATACCATGAAGAAGATTGGCCTACAACCTTCAAGACCTGCAAATTTTATTGTAACTCTAGCAGACCAAAGCATAGTAAGACCTATGGGAGTGGTCCCTGGAGTCCCAGTCACGATACAAGGTACCATTTTTAACTTGGATTTTGTTGTTTTAAGGCTACCACAGGTAGAAGGAAGTTTCCCCCTATTAATTGGGAGACCTTGGTTAAGACATGTCAATGTGCTGCATGACTGGGGCAAGGACACAATGTGGGTAAGGCAAGAAGGAAAAGAATTGAAGCAGATAATCTTAGAAGAAGGACTAGACAATCAGAGAAATACCAGCATGATGCAAGCAATTGATATTTGTATGGAAGATGAATTGTTGGATACACCAGAGGCAGATCTATTTGAACAAGCCAATTTAAATGAAGAAGAGAACATGTTGGCTTGGCTTCACATGGGAGACACACCTACCTGCTATGGGATTTTTCCAAGCTCAGGAAGAGAGGAAGCATATGAAGAAAAAGAGGTGAAAATTCAAGTAGCTGGGTTGGGAGAGCCAGTAAAAGACCACAGAAGGGGAAAGAAATCTCCTTTATACAACCATTTAGAGGAAGCTAATTCTGTGGATTGCAACCTGGAAGGTTCAGAGCTAAAAGCTAAGACTAAGGATATAGAGAAGGATTCATTACCACTTCATGAGATTCCTCCAAGATGGATTCAAGAGGAAGAAGTGCAACTAGACATCCATGATGATCCTGCTTATGATACGGCAGCTTTGTGGGACAATGTAACCAAGGATGCGACTCAGGAAGGACTAGCTAGCATTGTAAATAGGCATTCAGTGAAGGAAGTTCAATTGGGCAATGAGGATCAGTCGCGTCCCATTTTACTAGCCACATGGATAGGGAATCATCCAGATGAAGTCATTCGAAGATGTTTTTTCTTGGCACTATAAAGATTTAGAAGGAGTACCACCTAGTTATGGAGAGCACAGAATCCCTCTCATTGAAGGAGCAAAACCAGTGAGAGGTAAGAGTTATAGGTTGAATCCTAAATATGTTGAAGCTGTTTATTTGGAAATTCAGAAAATGGAAGATGTAGGAATCAGCATTCCTGTAGAGCATTCAGAGTGGCTATCTCCTATGGTAATTTTCCCAAAGAAAAACACTAACAAGATCAGAATATGCGTGGACTTTAGAGCATTGAACAAGGTCACAATCCCAGATGGATTTCCAATGCCATTTGCTAAACAGGTCATAGAAGAAGTAGCTGGACATACTCTTTACAGCTTCATGGACGGATTTAGTGGATATAATCAAATATCCATCCACCCGGGAGATCGAGAGAAGACTGCATTCATTACCCCTTGGGGAACTTATGTATACTTAAAGATGCCATTTGGATTGAGAAATGTGCCAGCTACCTTCAACCGAACTGTTAATCTTATTTTTGGACCATTGCTACTAGACTCTCTCAGAATCTTCATGGATGACTTTTCATCCTTTTCAGGTACTCTTGCAGAGACTCCATTGGATTGTTTAGGGAAGCATCTAATTCAGTTACAATAAATTTTTAAGAGGTGCAGAGAAAAAAAGCTGACAAAAAACCCAAACAAATGCCATTTTCTAGTGACGGAAGGTACTCTCCTGGGACATGTGGTATCTTCCAAAGGTATGGCACCTGATCCAGACAAAATTATAGCTATATTAAAGTTAGCTAGACCTAAGTCTCCTAAAGAGATTCAAAGTTTTTTAGGCCATACGGGGTACCATCGAAGATTTACTAAGATGTATGCAGATATAGCCAAGCCATTGGCTAGGCTTACAGGCAAGGAAGTACCTTTTAAATGGGGAGAAGAAGAGGAAAAAGCATATCAAACATTAAGGTCAAGGTTAGTATCTGCTCCCATTTTGATCACACCTGAGTGGTCAAAAATCTTTCATATACATGTAGATGCAAGTGCCTATGTAGTGGGGGCAGTTTTGACCCAACCCAGTGAAGAATTTAAGGTGGACAGACCAATTCAATATGCCAGTTGAATTTTGACCAAAGCTAAAAGGAATTATAGCACCATAGAAAGGGAAGCCTTAGCCATGGTTTTTGTTATCCAAAAATTTCATCATTACTTACTAGGAGTGAAATTTGTTATTATAACTGATCACCAACCACTCAAATACTTGCTCAACAAACCACAAGCAACTGGTAGAATATGGAGGTGGTTATTGCTGTTCCAGGAATTTGATTTTTTTGTAGTCCATAGACCAGGTAAAGAAAATATCATGGCGGACCACTTATCTAGGATTAACACAATAGATCAACCAATTGGGGTAAATGATGATTTCCATATGCCAATCTGTTCACTGTACACGCTCAGGGCTGGTATGAGGACATAAAGTATTTTATTACCACTGGAATGTACCCAGAAAAGGCAAGCTCCATGCAAAAAAAGAGGCTACTAATCAGTAGCACACCATTTACCATTATTCAAGGCAAAGTATACAAGCATGGGAAAGATGGTTGTTTGAGGAAATGCATAGAGAAGGAGGAGACATGGGATATCCTAACAAAGGCACATGAAGGTCCAGGTGGTGGGCACCTTCCAGGTCATATCATGGGCCAAAGAATTCTAGATGCAGGATTATGGTGGCCCACCCTTTTTAGGGACTCAAATGATAGAGCTAAGATATGTGACATCTGCCAAAGATGCGGCCCTAAACCCACCAAGCAGAGAAATAACCCCCTAATAGTAGCTACAAATTGGCAACCATGGGATTAGATTTTGTAGGACCTATATATCCTCCTTCGTTCCCACATGGATAGAAATATTTACTAATTGCAACAGACTATGCTACAAAGTGGGCCGAAGCAATTGCTTCATCGGATTGCACAACACAAATAATAGCTGACTTTTTATTCAGTAATATTTTCTGTAGGTTTGGGTGTCCTCTGGAGATTTGCACCGACCAAGGAACACACTTTGTGAATAAGATTTTAAATGAAGTCTTCCACAAGTATAAAATTATTCATAGGACTTCATGCTCTTACTATCCAAGGTCCAATGGCCAAGTAGAGTCCACAAATAAGGTCTTGATTACCATGCTGCAGAAGGAATGTATGCTACAACCTGCCACTTGGGGTAAAGCTTATCTCGGCACATTGTGGGCATACCCATTAGCCTATAAAGAAACAACTGGGTTTTCTCCATTCCAACTGGTTTATGGGAAATCCCCCATAGAACCATTTGAGTTCATACATGGCTCAATCAGAACAGAAGGGGTTCAAACAAAAATGCACTCAAAAGTCACAGATAGGCTCATAACTTTGCATAATTTGGAAGAATCCTAGATTCTAGCCTCCAAACAGTTAGAGCAGATTCAGTTCAAGAGAAAGGAAACTTGTGGCCTAAAACTTTGAAGCCAGGTGAGTTAGTTCTGTTACACAGACCTCAGATGTCTACTCAAGCCAAAGGGAAATAGATTCCACACTGGGAAGGCCCTTTTCGCATTAAAAAGATGTTGAATTGGGGTGTTGTGGAGTTAGAGACGCTCAGGGGAGAGGCCCTACCACTGGTCAATATTTCAAGGCTCAAGGCCTATTATGAACACCAATGAAGAAAAGGGATCATCTGGGTTCTCCAGGTTGTATAGGCAATTTGTTTTTCCATAACATTAGCCTAATCCTTTCTTTCCTTCCCAGTAGCTGTGTTCTAAAATTGAATCAACATAATCTTCAATTTTAGTTTTCTTTTTTGCTTTATAGATAACATCACGCATAAATTTTGGCGTCATTTTTTTCTATGGCTCCTTTTCTATCTAAATGAAATTTTATTTTTCCTTTTAATTAATGAGTTTTTTTTTTGTGTGAGTAAGCTCATCCTACAACACCACTCTTTTGATCATGCTTTATCCCCTCCTTTAAATAAAGCTTTGTCCCATAGACCACTCTTTCATGTGATTCACAGTACACCTCACTTTAATTTAAGTTAAAGAGGCTATATATTGAAGCCCAGCAGTCAGAGACTATCTCATGAATTTTGGAACTCTTCCTCAAACTTGATATTCTATCCGTGCCACTCTATTGTCCAATACTCCCCACCACCTCCATCTTCGCCACCCCACCTCCACCGGTGCCCCTACCTCATTGGTGCCACCATCTCCATCTCACCAACCCACCTCATGCGCCACCTCCCCCTCCTCCACCAAAATCCCACACTCACCACCAACTCCTCCCCCTCCTCCACCGCGGTATGCTCACCCCCCCGCCACCTACCCTCCTCCCCCGCCCTCACCCCGCGCCTCCTCCCCGCGGTACCCTCACCCCCCGCCACCTCCCCCTCCTCCACCACCATACCCTCATCCCACCTCTACCACTAACCCACCCTACAGTGCCCGACCCGCCACCATCCTACCCCACGCCACCTCCCCCTCCTCCACCAAAACCCCACACTCACCACCAACGCCTCCCCTCCTCCACCTCCTCCGCCGCGGTATCCTCACCCCCCCGCCTCCTCCCCTCCTCCCCTGTGGTACCCTCACCCCCCGACACCTCCCCCTCCTCCACCACCATACCCTCATCCCACCTCTTCCACTAACCCACCCTACAGCGCCCGCCCACCACCATTCTACCCCACGTCACCTCCCCCTCCTCCACCAAAACCCCACACTCACCACCAACTCCTCCCCCTCCTCCACCGTGGTATCCTCACCCCCCGCCACCTACCCTCCTACCCTCCTCCCCCGCAATACCCTCACCCCCCGCCTCCTCCCCCACGGTACCCTCACCCCCCCGCCACCTCCCCCTCCTCCACCACCATACCCTCATCCCACCTCTAACACTAAACCACCCTACAGTGCCCGACCCGCCACCATCCTACCCCACGCCACCTCCCCCCCCTCCACCAAAACCCCACACTCACCACCAACTCCTCCCCTCCTCCCCCTCCTACCCCACAATACCCTCAACCCCTGCCTCCTCCCCTCCTCCACCTCCTCCCCCGCGGTACCCTCACCCCCCCATCTCCCCCTCCGCCACCACCATACCCTCATCCCACCTCTAACACTAACCCACCCTATGGCGCCCGACCCTCCACCATCCTACCCCACGCCACCTCCCCCTCCTCCACCAAAACCAAACACTCACCACCAACTCCTCCCCCTCCTTCACCACGGTATCCTCACCCCCCACCACCTACCCTCCTCCCCTCCTCCCCCTCCTTCCCCGCAATATCCTCAACCCCCACCTCCTCCCCTCCTCCACCTCCTCCCGCGTGGTACCCTCACCCCCCCACCACCTCCCCCTCCTCCCCCACCATGCCCTCATCCCACCTCTACCACTAACCCACCCTACAATGCCCGACCCGCCACCATCCTACCCCACGCCACCTCCCCCTCCACCAACAAAACCCCACACTCACCACCAACTCCTCCCCTCCTCCACCGCGGTATCCTCACCCCTCGCCACCTACCCTCCTCCCCCGGAATACCCTCACCCCCCGCCTCCTCCCCTCCTCCCCCCCAGTACCCTCACCCCTCGCCACCTCCCCCACCATACCCTCATCCCACCTCTACCACTCACCCTCCCTACAGCGCCCAACTCGCCACCATCCTACCCCACGCCACCTCCCCCTCCTCCACCAAAACACCACACCTCCACCAACTCCTCCCCCTCCTCCCCTGCGGTCCCCTCACCCCCCCGCCACCTCCCCCTCCCCCCCAACTCCACCCCGAAGCTCCTCCCTGGGCACCGATCCCTATCCCTATCCCAACCCTCGCTTCCCCCTCTCTCCATCGCCACCACCATATCCTCCTCATCCCCCGCCGTCCCTCTACACCCCACTCCACCACAGCACCTCCCCCCGGCAACTCCTCCCTCTCCCTACAGCAACCGCACCGCCCACCAATCTCCCCACGGCCACCTTCCCTGTCGTACCCTCTTTCCCCGACTCCACCGCCACTACCCCACCGCCCAATCCTCCCTCTCCCTCAGTACCCGCCATCACCAATCCTTCCCTCTCCGCCAACTCCTCCACCTCCATCCACTCAAATCTTCCCCCGCATCCACCACTCCACCGCCTCCACCCCTGGCCCTGCCTACTCCATACCGGCCATGCCCCTCCATCCCCCCCCCCCACCCCATTGTCCAATCACCATTCTCTACAACACCACCTTCTTTCCCCCTTATCCACACGATTTCGGCTTATCATCCTCTGTTGCTCGCCCCCGTCCGGTAACCACCATCGCCACCTCTTTCTCCACCTCTTTCCCCCTCCACCCTCCAAACCATCCCTCCGGATGCAAATATGATCTGTCCAACATTGTTCCAATAGTCTATCTACGCCCCTCGAATACTAACCTTGCACTCATTGTTCGCTCCAATTTTACTGTCTTCATGGATGAATCTATCGCCACTGAGGACCCTTCTGATCTCACCCCTTCGGCACTGCATACAACCCAACCACATTATCCCCAACCTGAGTACACAACACCTGATTTTCACCCCATTGAAAGCCAACATCATGATGCTTCCATCACTCTCGACCACCAACCCCCTACGTCGTCGATCGCCCTTCCTCCTTTGCCAACAACTCGTCATCAAGATAGCAGTATCCTTGATACGCCTATTCTGAATATCCCCACTCATTCCATACCATCAGATTCAACTGCTTTATATTCTCCACCTTCCATCCCTCGAGAAAATTCCCCTTCCATCACTTCACTTCCGTCCAATTCTTAGAATTCACAACCTAATTCCCCTTCATCTGATTACGTCTGCATTTTTCATCCTGCTGATTTGAATCTCCAGATTCGCATTCATTTGTCCTTACCCTCTGTCGAACTGATTAGACTTTTTTCTAAAGAAAACCTTCATAATGCGGGTCTTTGGGGATTAGCCAATGTTCTTTTGAATGCCCTACTAATAATCGTGATGTTTATGAAACTCTTCGTCTATTTCCTCACTTCGGCTCGAGTACTCTTTCCATTGCCGCTATTGCGAACTGTCTAGGGTCCTCACTCATCAACTTTCGCAGACCACCTTTCTTATATTCTGGCTTATCCCCTAATGCAACTATTGACTTTTGCTGCGAACGTTTTGACTACAACACCAGATTTTCCATGCGCATGATGTCTATCCTTAATTCGTTCATTTTTTTCTTTTTGCTACGTAGCCCCTCTTCTTCCATCCCATGGTCCGATATTCGAATTGTTGACCCTCTTTTTTGCTTTCTCAACAGCCATCCATACCCTTTCGCTACACTCATCTATGGATGCTTACAATTACGATCACCTCGCCTTCGTGAGGCTCTGACTCGAGGCTCTAAATCCTTCTCCATCTACTCTGCTCCGTTCCTAGTTTGGATATATCAATTACCATCGCACAACCCGGTCAGCCTTCATCCGCCCGATACTCCCGCTTTACTTCTGTCGCCTCAAATTCAACCACGGCAAGTTCTATCCCCAATGATCTTCCCTGCATTCATCTGCCTTCTTTCATTCATAGCCTCCGCCACCCTCTGGATGATTTGAACTCTCCTTCCCACATAACCTCTCATCCAGCACTCTCTTCCCAGTTGCTCCCTCAACCCGACCCAACCAGTCCTCCCAATCGGCCTCCCATTCTTGATTCTCTCCCCCCTCAAGCTACTGTTGCACACATTCCATCCATTACATCTGCTCCTAACGCTGATATTCCTACTACCCCTACCCCAACCGCTGACATCCCTCATGCACCCTCATTTTTAAATTTAATCTGCGAGGCAAGTGCAATTGCTATTGGCAATGCTAACGCATCAAGAGTCTCTTTGGATTCAGTATCCGCGGCGGCCTCCATTCATCAACAGTATATTGCTACCATTGATAACATCAATAGAACGGCTACATATCAATGGCAATCTCTCCAAGAATCTGTACGCTTACTCAAGGAAGACAGAGATAAATATCAGGATATGGCTGATTCCGCCACTAAAGCCTTATCAGATCTTCAAATCGTTATTCCATGGGTTTATGCAACAATGCGGCTTGCCGTCGTATTAAGCACGAGAGGGATCAACTAAGGCAATGCATTAGTTCTCTACAAATTATGCTTGAACAAGCCTCCGTTCCCATACCTTCCTCTCTGCCCCCATCAGATGCTGGATACAATCCCCCTCTTCCAAATAATCCTTAGCTTAGCATTCTCAAGCTTCAAGCTTCCTTCAATAAACCATTCATCCAATAAAGCATTCACATGCACTAATAATGTCCTTTTCTCTCCGTACTAAAATAATGCAAAAACTTTGTCCTTTTTTCAGTCTCCTATAGGCTCATTCTTTTTTTGTTTCTTTACGTTCAAATTGCTTTTTGGTCTCTCTGGGATGGAGAGCGTGTTTGGTGGTGGGCATCTGTTGAGCCCCTAAGATTCATACTGGTCAAAGTCAGCATACACAAAGTCAAAATGTCGAAGTTCAAGGGTCAAAGTGCACAGGTAGTGCACAATTAATTGTTCACAAAGGGTAAATTGGAGAAAGTTGGGTGCAGGTTGCAGGGGTATTTCTCTAATTTCCCTAAGGTTCAAAAGTGAAGAATTAAAGGCAAAAGGTGAAGACATGTGAAGTGGCAGCATACGCAGAAGTGAAAATATGGCCCCCCATTAAAACTTTTTGTTTTAGTCTAACGTCACTACAGGACAAAAGAGGGATTCATTGGCTGCCACCTGGAAAGACAATCTTGGGACATCAAGGTGAGCACCAAGATACTTTCGCAGTTAGGAGCATACGTGAATCGACACTCAAATGAAGGCAAGAACTATTCTTGGAACAAGAAAGTGTAAGCAAGACTAAGCAAGGTGAGCATACTCTAAGTGAGGCAAGAGAGAGAAGTGCAAGAGACACACAGTGTGCGACGCAGAGAAGTGAAGTGCAAGGTGTGCATGAAGAGTGACTAAGAAGTGTGCAGAGAAGTGTTAAGCTATTCCCCCCAAGGATCCTAAGGTCTCATTGCAGTGTGCGCATGTCAACAGAAGGTGTCCATCCCTCCCCCCTATTGGTAGCTTGGTGCAAGGTGTGCACAAGTGCAGGCTTGGACAAGGTGGAGGTCTGGTGCAGAGAAGGCCCATAGCAACAAGACCCTTGTGTATTTGGTATTTTGTGATTGATCACTCTGTGGGATTTCGCACAAAAGCATTGGGTTGTATTTTTGCATCACCATTGTATTTGGCTTCTTATAATCAAATTGATAGAGGCTTCCAGTGTGTATCTTTCTTCTTGTCTTTCCCATTTCTCGTACAAACACTCAAATCCCTTCTTCTCCAAGAATCCCCCAACATTATCGAATGACTCTCATGCTCATAGTTCAGACTACTTCCATGAAGGTAGTCCACATGCTTATTACACAGAGTCACCTGAGCATAGTGAGACGTATCCATATCAATCTGAGGCACCACCTATGGAACAAAATTGGGAGCCATAATACTCCAATGTCATGTACACAAATCCTAACCCTAGGCCTCAACTGAGACAAATGAGACCACAAGCCCCTAGAGGATCATGTTTTAGATGTTAGGGCAACCATTTCATTTGTGAATGTCCCCACCCATCGTCTCCGGGACAAGGACAAAACATTACAATACAAGCCTTTTGCCCCGAGTGCGGCAAAGACCATCTCCCGAGAGATTGTCCAAGGAACCTCTCTAGTGCGCCCAAGTTTACACCCATTAATGTGGTAGGCTTAGTGGTGGATTCAAGTGCAAGTAGTAGTAATGTGGCCCCTGTACAGGCAGTTACTAGGGCACAAGCATTAAAACAGGATAAATCAGCTGAACAATCAGAGTCGAGTGAATTAGGAGAGCCTAGTAAGAGAAAAACAAGAACATGGAAAGATACCAGAGAGAAGGTCAATTGCAAGTGGAATAAAAAGTTATCAGAACTAGAAGAAAGTCTGAAAGAAGCGAAAACAAAGATAGAAGACATTGCATCTCAAAGTCCCTCACATGACCAAACTCCGTCCACAACACCTCATCCCACCCCACCACCCATTGTACATAAACCACAACTAGGGTGTGTTCTTGCAGATCCAACCCCAGCCTGGACATGATGTTCACGGCCTACCAGGCTCAACTTCAAGAAGGGCCAATAGCTACAAACCAAGACAAGAGTTACCCTAGAGCCGACTTAGAAATTAAATGGATGAAAATGGTAGAACTAGCTCAAGCTATGCTCGAGACTAGTCAAAAGTTCAATCAGACAAACTCTATCAAATCGGATTTGCATTTCCGGGGCTTACTAGAAAGATTAGAGCAGTTGCTAAACAAACCACATGTTTCTTTACCTCCAGAGACTCAACCAGTTGTTGAGAGAGAAAGCTCTCCACCAATGAAAGATTATGTTCCTAATTCCATGGATGTTGGAACACCTCTTTCAATTCAAGAGTACTGTCAAGAGTTCTTGCGGGAAATACAAGAAGAGAAATGGGCCAAGGAGAAGGGTAACCCTCCTCCTATTCCAGAGATTGATGATCTTCATGATCAATTTCCCCAAGACATTCCGTCTATCTATGGAGACCAAATAGAGTAACAAGAAGATGAAAGATTAGATTTTGAATCTAATTCTTTACAAGAGTTGCCACAATTCATAGGCCCATGGGAATCTGAACCTCTTCATATCATAGCTCCCACAATACTGGTAAGACATGAAGACTCAGTGGTCCCAAGGAACACTGATGTCATGAAGAACACTAAGGTTCAATGTCATCTCACTATAGAAGAGCTGCTCAAAACAAAACCTGAGCTATGGAATCATGTGAAGGATCAGGTCCCAAAACTTGATTCCAATATGCCAAAAGGAGGCTCTAAGCAAAAAGTACCAGAGATACCTCTAGACAAAATAGGGGACATGAGTGAAGGTGAAGAAGGTAATACTTATCTTCCAATCACCTACCAAGGTTACACAACCAAGGCGATCATAGATTCAGGTGCTGGTGTTGCTATTGCGACCACCTCCTTGTGGAAGCGATGGGGCAAACCCACATTAAGACCAACTAGAATGAAGCTTCAAATGGCAGACGGTCATTTTGAAAGACCTCTAGGATTGCTAGAAGGGATAACTCTAACCACCTATGGTGTAGAGTTTGAACATACATTTGCTATATGTGACTTTGAGAAAAATAATGTCTATGAGATTATCCTAGGACGACCCTTCCTACGACAATTGCAAATAGTACAGGATTGGGGAACCAACTCCTTGTACTTACAGCACTTAGGGGTCACCACCAAGGTTAATTTGAAGGATTATACTTTCAGAGATGTACCACCCCTACAGTGGAATCCTATCCACAAAGCGAAAGAAGATTCTATCTCTGTGCATTCTGGAAGTTCACCTAATCCATCCTGGTTGCATGAAGATACTCATTTGTGGATGTGAAAGGTCACGGAGGAAGAGGAAAAATGCTTAAAGGCAAGAGAAGAAGGAACTTCTCCAGGAGATAGACCAATTAAAGATCTAGCCTATACACCGATGATCTTTCCAGATGAGGAATTTGAGCCTCATGGTTGGGTAGAAATCTTAGCTACCATGGACATTGCAGTTAATGAAGAACAATGGACACCTCATTGTGATGAGGAGGGTTATGATATTTCAGTGTTCATGTGTCAGCCCTTGCTAGAAGAATGTGACCCTAGTGATGTCATAGAAGAAGAAGAGAATGACGATGATCTAGAGTCCATCGTGATGGATAGTTGCTTTAACTTAGAGATACTATTTAGAAGATGTAGGAGTGTTTAACCAGAAAGAAGAAGAACCTCTCACAAGCATTAAAATGGTAAATTCAAAGGATGGAAGTGAGAGTAGTCAAAAGAAAAAGAAAAGAAAATTAATGAAACAAGAAGAGGAGGAATCATTGTTTGAAGTACCAGAAAATTTCAAGAAATATGAAGTTGAAGATCGAAAAATTTGATCTCGAATGCCTAAAAGAGAGGCCATCATAGGAGAATCATATGATAATAAGGAAAAGATAAAAAATATTGTAGTGACCCTTGAGGAGAACGAAGAGAGATGTACATACATAGGAGATGACCTAAGTGCAGAAGAAGAAATGGAGCCCGTGGCTCTATTAAAGGGAATATAGGGACGTGTTTGCATGGCACTATAGAGACTTAAAGGGGGTAGATCCGAGAATATGCTCTCATACGATCCCCATGATTGTGGATGCCAAACCCACCAAACAAAAGCCCTACACATATAATGACACTTATGCAGCCAAGATAAAAGAAGAAATTGATAGGCTGATTGAAGCTGGATATATCTATGAGATTGAGCATACTGAATGGGTGTCCCCCATTGTAGTGGTGCCCAAGAAGAATGGGAAGTTGCGAGTGTGTATTAACCTTTAAAAAGTTAATGCCGCTACAATTAGAGATAGTTATCTGCTTCCAATCACAGAACTCCTATTGGACCGTGTTGCCGGCAAGGAAGTTTCTAGCTTTCTTGATGGATTTTCTGGTTACAACCAAGTAGCCATTTCCCCAAAAGATCAACACAAGACGGCTTTTGCCACAGAGTGGGGAATTTTTGCATTTCCTGTGATGCCATTTGGGCTCACCAATTGAAACGGTCTTAATGCCGCAGGAAAAAGTGATTATACGAGGCTTAATTTTGTTCAAATCCCTCGGAATCGGTCCAATTGGATTATTTGGAACCCACAGTGATCTCACGATGGATTCTTCCTATGTCTATGCACTAGCTCACATTATCCCGGCAAACGCACCAAAATGATAGCCTCTGAGTCCAAGGACAAAGTTACACATATGTTCTGCCCAAACTCTTGGAAGTCAGTCGAGTCGTATTGCTTGAAGGTCGCAATTATATCTTCAATATGTAATTTCACTCCCGCAACAACTACTTCGTACACACTCGTACTTATGCACGCTTGCTCTTCCAAGATCCCTTTCGCTCGTGCACATTCCTATGTACGCTTACATCTTCTACCTCCTTATCCATATAAACCCAAACCTACGTGCATTCACTTCCTCATATACTCTCCCACATGGACACTCGCACGCGCTCTCAGACTATTCACAACTTCAAAGCAAACCAACAACCTCTCAAGACTTGAAGTCAAATGGCCGAATCATCAAACGTACCCAATCTTATCACGGGAACAAACTCACCCACTTTCATCCTCCCTCCTTTTCTCACTCTCTTGCACTTTCTCTTTTTCTCCCTCTTTCTCCCACCTACTTTCTTCCGCTCTCACACACTCTCATTTTTTATAAGCCTAAGGCTGAAAACCATAAACATATAAAAACTTCAACATATACTTCAATGATGCGCACGGAAAGCAGAAGATGTTATTATCCTAAACCATATCCAATCACCTAAAAATTTCACTACGAACCAGATCTTAATAGTAAAACCTGAAATGTTGCTTTGATAATAGAGTGCATAGAACAAATCGCATCCCACTTCAAAGAAGCCATTCGCACATAAAACTTGATGCACAAAAATAAAACTCGTGGCATACTACATTGCATCGATTTCAGAGACCTTCCCATAAATACAGAGGTCTACATGGCAATCTCGCATTGAAAATATATATTCAGTTCTTTAAACCCTGTAATAGCAGATAAGTAACGACCTGCTTCCCTTTATAAACCCCAGAGTTTGTGTACAGCAAACAGATTCATAATACATGTCATTGTACCCTGATGCAGTCACTCAGTGATCACAAAGCAGTAACTATTACACTGGGCAACGAAAAGGATATGTACAGACGATGACCCACACTGCTGTTGTCTTCAATTGTATGAGCAGATAATGACCTGTTGAATAGTACTGATTCCTGGCTTCGCTCCTTTGGTGGCATCAATAACTGTCTCCTCTTTGCAGGAACGCGACCAAAAATTGACAAGTGATCCCTCCCAACAGGAGCACATTCTATCTTCATGATCTTCGATGCGCTGATCCTTAGTGTAGCCCATCCCTTTCAGACGACCTTCTAGCTGCTCTTCGTCGCACCCATTTCCATAACACTCACGAAGCCTTCCAAAGCCTAACCAGCATCTCTCTCTCTCTCTGTGTATCACACACAAATATGCATACGCTGATACATGCACACAGACATACAGCAGACACATCAAGCACGTGAAAGTGCATGAAGCAGTTCGTCTTTCATTTCTCACACAGCATTCTAATATCCTTCAGCTCAAAAGCTATACATTAAGGCAAGTATCACGGCTTACAGCACCTACCGCAAAGGTTAATGCAAAATTTGCAATTTCCTGCAGATTACGAATATTTTTCTATCATTCGAAAGCTACAAAGCAAGAAATCCAAAATGTTGATGCGCATCGTGTATTGTTTGTGCTTCCTTTTCTAATCAAGCGATTGCTAACATATTCAGATAAACACATTGAGAGAGTTAAAACTTACGAAAATGAATATAAAACGTTATTCTCAATACACTGCTCTCTCTCTCTCTACACAATGAAGCTCTCCTGTATGCAGCTGCGTGCAAGCGTGTGAAACCGTGCCTCTCCGCCCAGCTCACAGTCTCTCTAACCTATGCCTCCGTTCAATAAGGCTCCGCCCCCCCCATCGATATACCTGCACAGACACATCAAAACGAAAAAAAGAGAGAGAGCCCCCAAAATGACAGTCCACACCCTTATCTTCTATCGGCGCTCCTTATCTCCTTTTTTCAAAAAAAAAGGTGGGTCCATTAGGCACCTTGTCCACCATCTCTCTGAAGTCATCATCTGAAACCAAAGGACCTGGGCATTGTGAGAAGCCTTGCTTTCTTAATACTTTCTGAACTTCAGTTACCAACTCATAGTTTGTAATTGGCCCTTTATTGTTGGCAAGAACCATCTGAAGTGCATTGCTCATGGCACCATATGCTTCCGCCTTGTCTCCACTAGGGTTGGCATCAGCAGATGTTTGATCAGATTGGCAACCACTCAATAACACTCCTCTATCCTTGAATACAACAGACTCTGCAACTTTACCCGCATACACCTCATGATGTCCTGACACGGGCATCTCCAAAGCTGGCTTCAAGTAATCATTTGCATCCTCAAACTCATCAAGCTTGTGTTTCATGAATTGATGAGCAAGGGCACTCACAAAGCCTAGATGGTGCCCACTCTCCTCTGATTCACCATGATCATGGTGCATGTTTTGGAATAGAACTTTCACAAACTTTTTTACTTTGGAGCTTGAATCCTGCCCAAACATGTCAAAAAGAGTTGGTCGAATATTCCCCACATCAAGATCATCATTCCCAGTTTTCTGCTTCAAGATCTCTATCAATGTAGAGAGGGAAAGAGCTCTACTCTTTACATATCCATTTCCCTCATATCCAACTTGTTGATAATGCTCATCCAGAGCTCTAGTGTTGTGACCTCGACTATGTGAGTGCCAAACATGCTCAAGTCAATGCCACGACTCTCAAGTGCACCATGAATCTTTCCAGATACAAATCCTTTGAGTCCAGCTCTGAATCCTCCACCACCTCTATTTGTAGATCCAACATTACCCCCCTGAAACAAAGCCGTTTCTAATTTCCTTTGCACATCAGTATTTCCTATGTTCTTAGGAGGCTTGTCCATGCTCAATCCCTTTTCTCCACATCCCTGCAATCAATATCTCCACATGCTTCTCATCAATTATCAAATTCATGCTTCGAGTACCTGAAATCAAGCGTATTTTCCTGCCAAATAGAACCACATTAGTGCATAAAAATCAACCATTTTTCTGAGCTAACATACTTCCCTCTTCTTATTTGCGAAGTCGTCCTCGACGAGCCAAATTATTCCTGCGCTCAAATCATCCAACATGTGCTGATCACTCAATCAAATACAAATCTTTACCTTGCATGACCATACTCTTCTTCCTCAATGTAGCACCTGAAATCATACTCATACAATCATTTGTTAGTACCAAAATCCAATCATTTCACTTACCATCTTTGTCCATCTTCTCGCATCTTCACCGCCATGTCCACCTGTCTGCAAACTTCATTAAAACATTAGAACCTTTTTTCATCAAACACCACATCTACTACCAAAATGAGAAACATCCATATCAATCATCCATATCACACATATATACTCAACACACGCATCACGATCTCGCATCACACATGCATGTTCGACATCCTTTTTGCACACACCATGTACTCATGCAAGCAGAAAGCATCCCCACATTCCCTTTTCAACACTCTTTTGTCTATACGATCACTCCCTCGTTTCTCTTCCCAATTCTAAACCAAATTCTCTCGCCCATTTCCCGTTTCCTTCCCACCTAGGGTCTTCTATTCCCACTTGTCTTTTCATCTATTTTGTGCTCTTTCACTCATCAATCAGATCCTATGCTTGGTCACCCACCTCTCTAACTTGACGAATATACGGCAAAGACCTCTCAAGTATAACGTCGGGTCACCTCGACAAGACCGCTCGTCATCAACGTGATTCCGGATTTCACAAGTTGTTGTACCACCTAAGAGCCAAACTGAACACTTCCCGAAGGTTTGTAGACAAACAAGGTACCTAGCACGATTGGATCTCTCAAGTCAAAGTCTTCCACAGACACGTCGCAGCCAAAATCCTAGCCGAGCTTAAGCTTCGATTCGATATACCTCATCGGGAGCCCACACATAACCCAAATCCCCACAACACAAACACATATACTCCCATCCGAGCATCATGCTCTCTCACCTCTCTTATGTCCCCCCTCGAGCGAGGAATTCTTCTCATTCATTTTTTCCACATTATTTTTTTTTCTCTTTTTTTTTCATCAATTTTTTCATATTTACTCACACTTGCCGGCCTACGCTGAAGCTGGATGCGACTCGTGGACTCGACCACCCGATCGAGTTTGTTCCACCCATCTACCAACCCAACGCAGCGCGCGACACACAGACAGCTAGCCCTATGTGAAACCGACGTCGGTTCGTGGCTTTGACCACCCGGCCAAAGTGGGTCCACCCACCTATCAGCCCACATAGGCGCATAGCCACATGCGCATATACATAAACATATATTTTTCTCATCTTTTTTCATTCCCGCATCTCGAGAATTAGGAGACAAAAGAAAGGACTTTTTCCCAACCCAACCAATCACGACACACACACATATAACCCCCCGTGGACATCCCAATGAGACATATCTCCTCTCTGCTGCCACTCAAGCCAAAATCCAGCCACTAATGCCATGGTCAACCCTTCCTCGCAAAACCCACACTAACCACCTCGTCGACCTGAAACCTCTGAAAGTGTCACTTCAGTTCCTAACTGTACAACACACTTGGTCCATCCGTCCTCACATCTCAGATTTGTAATCCGCAAAGCAAACCCTAGTCAGACTACAGCCGTCCTCACCAACATCCATTGCCTCGTCTATTCTTTTCATCTCCAACCTCTGCCTCGCAGAGCTTCTACATGATTCGACAGCTTGCTGATATTGTTCTCTAGCCAGGCGATACGGTCTGGAAGGCCACCATTCATTACTACACCTCTTAATGCCTCGAGCTTCAAAGCTAAATCCCTTATCCCTTCTTTTTGCTCATCACTGCCTTGGAGTCGAAAAATCTCATCATCCACTTGATGGAACCGAACCCACATTTTCTTCTTCTCCTCGTCTAAATGGCTCATCTTTCTTTCTATTTCCAAAGGAACCTCCTCGCTCCTCCCGACTTGGCCAAACAACTTTTCAACCTCTTCTCGAATCGACCTCTCCTCCCAGATTCTACTCATATTTTCTACTTCCAGATCATCCACTTTTTTCGTCAACTCCTTCGCCTTTTCTAACTCCATGCCTATCGCCTCTAACTGGTCCAACATCACTTTTAGCTCTTCCTCTATTCTACCTACTTTCAGATCCTCTACTCGTTCTCGGGTCTCATCGTCTTTCTGATTCATCCACCTACCGAGCTTGCTACTCAGCTTTGCATTCTCTTTTTCTACCCGTCTCATTTTCTCATCACTCTCTACTTGGGCACTTTTCATTCTTTCTAACTCCAGGTGGAACTCGTCACATGCCTTACCCGCTTGATCACTGTATCGACGGATTATGCTTTGTACCTTCTCAATTTCATGCTCCATTCCCTCGACTCTCCTCATTAGGTCATCCTCGTCTCTTGAGAGCTCTTCTTCGATCGCAACTCCAAAGCAGTCGGCTACCATCAAGCCGGATCTCAAGTCCCAGACCACGTTTTCACTCTCGGGCTTCACAAGATCTTGCCTCCAGCTTTTGTTTACTCTTTTCCGCTCCTTGTTTTCATTTTTCAACCTTCGTACTTGCTTTTCCCAAGTTCCTAGGATCTCGGCCATTTTCACTTGATTTTCCTCTAATTTCTCTATTTTGATCCTCTCGTTATCTCGCTCTACCCGAAGCAAATTGACTTGACATTCCAAGCTCTTCACAAGTTCTACCAAGTCTCGATCATGAGATCGAGTGTCCTTGCTTCCACTTGCTCTCGCAGTTTCCGTCGACGAAGTAACTCCACCCTTGTCAACTTCCACATACAAGGAGGATAAGCACCTATCTGGTTCATTCGTTGCGACCTTTAGGTCAATCACCTCTTTTGAGCCACACACGTGCTCGCATAGTCTCTTTTTCCCGCAGTCCTCACATGTGGGGACAAAATCCAATGGAGAGCATACACGAGGGCAATATTTGGCTATATGCCCAATCTGCTCGCAACACCAGCATCTCACATAATTTGATATCGGGCCAAATCGCCACCCTCGGTTCACATGATGTCTCATGGTCGGACGAGAATCTATCCATCTCCTATTTTGTCCAAAATTCCCTTGCCTTATATTCGCTTTCTCAAAACTAGAGGCTTGTCTTTGTTGGGCCATTTCTCTAATGAAGATCAGAGCAAATTTGGGATCGAATTGGCTGTGCCACACGATTGGGGCACCAAGCGAACTCGTAGCACTCTCGATGAGATGTGCTAAGCCAATTCCCGGCAAATGCACCAAATGAAACGGTCTTAATGCCGCAGGAAAAAGTGATTATACGAGGCTTAATTTTGTTCAAATCCCTCGGAATCGGTCCAATTGGATTATTTGGAACCCACAGTGATCTCACGATGGATTCTTCCTATGTCTATGCACTAGCTCACATTATCCCGGCAAACGCACCAAAATGATAGCCTCTGAGTCCAAGGACAAAGTTACACATATGTTCTGCCCAAACTCCTGGAAGTCAGTCGAGTCGTATTGCTTGAAGGTCGCAATTATATCTTCAATATGTAATTTCACTCCCGCAACAACTACTTCGTACACACTCGTACTTATGCACGCTTGCTCTTCCAAGATCCCTTTCGCTCGTGCACATTCCTATGTACGCTTACATCTTCTACCTCCTTATCCATATAAACCCAAACCTACGTGCATTCACTTCCTCATATACTCTCCCACATGGACACTCGCACGCGCTCTCAGACTATTCACAACTTCAAAGCAAACCAACAACCTCTCAAGACTTGAAGTCAAATGGCCGAATCATCAAACGTACCCAATCTTATCACGGGAACAAACTCACCCACTTTCATCCTCCCTCCTTTTCTCACTCTCTTGCACTTTCTCTTTTTCTCCCTCTTTCTCCCACCTACTTTCTTCCGCTCTCACACACTCTCATTTTTTATAAGCCTAAGGCTGAAAACCATAAATATATAAAAACTTCAACATATACTTCAATGATGCGCACGGAAAGCAGAAGATGTTATTATCCTAAACCATATCCAATCACCTAAAAATTTCACTACGAACCAGATCTTAATAGTAAAACCTGAAATGTTGCTTTGATAATAGAGTGCACAGAACAAATCGCATCCCACTTCAAAGAAGCCATTCGCACATAAAACTTGATGCACAAAAATAAAACTCGTGGCATACTACATTGCATCGATTTCAGAGACCTTCCCATAAGTACAGAGGTCTACATGGCAATCTCGCATTGAAAATATATATTCAGTTCTTTAAACCCTGTAATAGCAGATAAGTAACGACCTGCTTCCCTTTATAAACCCCAGAGTTTGTGTATAGCAAACAGATTCATAATACATGTCATTGTACCCTGATGCAGTCACTCAGTGATCACAAAGCAGTAACTATTACACTAGGCAACGAAAAGGATATGTACAGACGATGACCCACACTGCTGTTGTCTTCAATTGTATGAGCAGATAATGACCTGTTGAATAGTACTGATTCCTGGCTTCGCTCCTTTGGTGGCATCAATAACTGTCTCCTCTTTGCAGGAACGCGACCAAAAATTGACAAGTGATCCCTCCCAACAGGAGCACATTCTATCTTCATGATCTTCGATGCGCTGATCCTTAGTGTAGCCCATCCCTTTCAGACGACCTTCTAGCTGCTCTTCGTCGCACCCATTTCCATAACACTCACGAAGCCTTCCAAAGCCTAACCAGCATCTCTCTCTCTCTCTGTGTATCACACACAAATATGCATACGCTGATACATGCACACAGACATACAGCAGACACATCAAGCACGTGAAAGTGCATGAAGCAGTTCGTCTTTCATTTCTCACACAGCATTCTAATATCCTTCAGCTCAAAAGCTATACATTAAGGCAAGTATCACGGCTTACAGCACCTACCGCAAAGGTTAATGCAAAATTTGCAATTTCCTGCAGATTACGAATATTTTTCTATCATTCGAAAGCTGCAAAGCAAGAAATCCAAAATGTTGATGCGCATCGTGTATTGTTTGTGCTTCCTTTTCTAATCAAGCGATTGCTAACATATTCAGATAAACACATTGAGAGAGTTAAAACTTACGAAAATGAATATAAAACGTTATTCTCAATACACTGCTCTCTCTCTCTCTCTACACAATGAAGCTCTCCTGTATGCAGCTGCGTGCAAGCGTGTGAAATCGTGCCTCTCCGCCCAGCTCACAGTCTCTCTAACCTATGCCTCCGTTCAATAAGGCTCCGCCCCCCCCCCCCCCCCCCCCCCGTCGATATACCTGCACAGACACATCAAAACGAAAAAAAGAGAGAGAGCCCCCAAAATGACAGTCCACACCCTTATCTTCTATCGGCGCTCCTTATCTCCTTTTTTCAAAAAAAAAGGTGGGTCCATTAGGCACCTTGTCCACCATCTCTCTGAAGTCATCATCTGAAACCAGAGGACCTGGGCGTTGTGAGAAGCCTTGCTTTTTTAATACTTTCCGAACTTCAGTTACCAACTCATAGTTTGTAATTGGCCCTTTATTGTTGGCAAGAACCATCTGAAGTGCATTGCTCATGGCACCATATGCTTCCGCCTTGTCTCCACTAGGGTTGGCATCAGCAGATGTTTGATCAGATTGGCAACCACTCAATAACACTCCTCTATCCTTGAATACAACAGACTCTGCAACTTTACCCGCATACACCTCATGATGTCCTGACACGGGCATCTCCAAAGCTGGCTTCAAGTAATCATTTGCATCCTCAAACTCATCAAGCTTGTGTTTCATGAATTGATGAGCAAGGGCACTCACAAAGCCTAGATGGTGCCCACTCTCCTCTGATTCACCATGATCATGGTGCATGTTTTGGAATAGAACTTTCACAAACTTTTTTACTTTGGAGCTTGAATCCTGCCCAAACATGTCAAAAAGAGTTGGTTGAATATTCCCCACATCAAGATCATCATTCCCAGTTTTCTGCTTCAAGATCTCTATCAATGTAGAGAGGGAAAGAGCTCTACTCTTTACATATCCATTTCCCTCATATCCAACTTGTTGATAATGCTCATCCAGAGCTCTAGTGTTGTGACCTCGACTATGTGAGTGCCAAACATGCTCAAGTCAATGCCACGACTCTCAAGTGCGCCATGAATCTTTCCAGATACAAATCCTTTGAGTCCATCTCTGAATCCTCCACCACCTCTATTTGTAGATCCAACATTACCCCCCTGAAACAAAGCCGTTTCTAATTTCCTTTGCACATCAGTATTTCCTATGTTCTTAGGAGGCTTGTCCATGCTCAATCCCTTTTCTCCACATCCCTGCAATCAATATCTCCACATGCTTCTCATCAATTATCAAATTCATGCTTCGAGTACCTGAAATCAAGCGTATTTTCCTGCCAAATAGAACCACATTAGTGCATAAAAATCAACCATTTTTCTGAGCGAACACCAATGCACCTGCAGCATTCTGAAGGCTTATGTGTCATGTCTTCAAAGAGTTCTTGTGAAAGATCTTAGAAGTATATGTGGACGATTTATGTGCTCATTCCCCGGAAAGAAGATACCATATCCCTGAGCTCAGACAAATCTTCAACAAGTGTAGAGAATATCGAGTGTGTCTGAACCCAGAAAAGTGTGTATTCATGGTACGACAAGATGAATTCTTAGGTCATATTGTTTCTAAGAACGGAATATCTACAGATGAGGATAAAGTAAGAACCATGGCGGAGTTGCCAAGGCCGAGGAATGTTAAAGAGGTACAATCCTTTATGGGCCATTGTGGATATTACCGTAGGTTTATCCACATGTATGCAATCATAGCTAAACCTCTTTATGGCTTATTGACAAATTTTGATTGGAACGATGAATTTGAAAATTCCTTCAATGAGCTAAAGTGACGTTTGTGCACAGCACCAATACTGACCACTCTTGATTGGAATAAGCCATTCCATGTCCATGTGGATGCATCCAATCATGCCATAGGATGTGTGCTAGCACAACCCACAGGTGATGGAAATTTAGATTTACCCATAGCATACGCGAGGAGACAGCTAACCGTAGTTGAACGAAACTATACCATAACTAAGCGTGAGGTTTTAGGCATGGTATATGTTGTGAAGAAGTTTAGACACTACTTACTGGCCAACAAAATCAAGTTTTTCACTGATCATCAAGCTTTATTATATTTGTTCAATAAACCTTGCAATACAGGATGCTTAGTAAGATGGTTCCTCTTACTAATGGAATACGACTTTGAAGTGGTTGTTAGGAAAGGTAGAACCCACCTCAAGGTAGATCACCTTTCTCGCATCACTTCAGGAGAACCATTGCAAGGAGTGTCTGATGAATTGCCTGATGCTTATCTGTTCAATTTAGAAGTTGTTCCCAAATGGGCAAATAAGTTGGTACTAGTCCTAACCTTCGGACCTGCAAATAAGAATGTGAAAACAAACAAAGAAGAAATTGTAAAATCACAAAAATATCAAATATTGGCTGGAAGTATGTACAAACAAGATATAGAGGATGTATTAGCTTGTTGTGTCAAGGATGATGAACATAGTAGTTGGTTGCAACAAGCCCATGAAGGATTGTTAGGAAATCACTATTCTAAACAACGAACATTGCAGAATCTAAAACGTCTAGGAGTGTATTGGCCTAGCATGGACAAAGAAATACATGAGTTGATTAAGAATTGTCCAATGTGCCAAGAAAAAACCCCAGTGGAGCATGCTACCCTTTATCATGTATCCTTAATTCCATATTGGAGCGCTCCATTGGTAGAATTTATGAGATCGGGAACATTACCCAAAGAGGCTAGTCTAGCAAGACGACGAAGCATGGAGCAAGAGGCTCAGGACTATGCCTTAGTAGGAGACAACCTATATCAAAGAGGCAAAGATGGTTACCTAAGACTGTGCGTTCATGAATCGGACTATTTGAAAGTCTTAGAAAATGCACACAGTGGTGTTGCAGGTGGGCATTTTGGTCCTAACCGAGTAATCAAAACCATTCTATTCTCAGGACTTTTGTGGCCCACTCTTCATACGGATGCACATACCTATGTGAAGAACTGTGACACATGCCAACGTGCACAATATCCAGTTAGAAAAGACGAGATGCCATTGAGGCCAATGATGGGAGGACGTGCATTCTCGAAGTGGGGTATAGACTTTGTAGGTCCTATTAACCCCCCAACCAGAAACTCT
The DNA here is from genome assembly GCA_020310875.1 of Ceratopteris richardii. NCBI lineage: Eukaryota > Viridiplantae > Streptophyta > Polypodiopsida > Polypodiales > Pteridaceae > Ceratopteris > Ceratopteris richardii. The sequence goes on along the minus strand of CM035411.1, from coordinate 164,588,940 downwards.
CATGCAGAGTATATTATTGTAGCCACAGATTACCTTACAAAGTGGATAGAAGTAAAAGCCACAACAAAGAATGATGCTCAAACAACAGCTAAGTTCTTATTTGAGAATGTGTTCAGGAGATATGGACTACCCATAGAATTAGTGAGCGATAGAGGCTCACACTTCTTGAATGAAGTCATTGAAAATCTTCTCCAAGAATTTTTGGTTGTACATAAGAAGTCTGCCCCCTATCATCCACAAGCTAATGGACAAGTTGAGAGCACACAAACAAGATCCTATGTAATGTCTTGACCAAGCTTGTAAATAACAAATGCTCTGATTGGGATAAACAGCTTCATCATGATGTTTGGGCTTATCGAGTGGCCTACAAAACGGTACTCAATGCCACCCCATTTCATATGGTCTTTGGACAGAATGTTGTGCTACCATTAGACTTTCTGATCCCAACTTTAAAAGTAGCACATGAGCATGAGTGGAATGGACATGAATTTTCCTCTAGGATCTTTGATCTAGAACACTTAGGTGAGACCAGGCTACGAGCGGCAGCAGGTATCTACGCTGCAAAGAAAAGGCAAAAGGCATACTTCGATGCACACATCAAGGATAAGGGACTGAAAGAGGGAGATTTAGTGCTCGTGTATACACTAAAGCAACATGCCCTCAAATTGGAAAAGCGAGGATATGGACCCATGATCATTAATAGAATTTCCACTAGTGGTGCGGTTCAATTGGCCACTTTAAGAAGGTAATATCTTTCCAAAGTATTTAAGTGGTTGTCGAGTCAAGTTATATCAAGAACCTCTTACAGAGGATATGCTAATGAGACTCAACACTGCAAAGAAGCGAAAAGAAGATGAGTTAAGGTTTAGAGAAGGAGCATAGACAGAGGGCAGAGAGCGCATTAGGTGAAATAAGTTAAGGCGACTGGGCTTGGATGTCAACTCTAAAGCCCCAAAATATCACATGGGCATGTCCCAAAAATTGGGCATAATTACCTCTCGAATAATCGACCGACATCCCTTTGTGACCTTAGAGGTAGGACACAGACAGAATGTAAGGACTGTGAGAGCATTGATTGACTCAGGTGCAGCAACTAGTGCAGTTAGACTTTCCTACTACCAAGACTTGCAGTTGAACATCAATCCCATAGAAGCCTATCTCATAGAATTGGGAGGTGTGGAAACCCCTTCTTTGGGTGAGGTAGAACTTCCCATCTACCTTCAAGATGTTCCAATTAAAGGAAAAATGCTAGTATGTCATGATGAGGGCCTTACAGAACCACTTGTCTTGGGACAAGATTGGATCTATTACCATGCAATCAACTTAAACCTAAGGAGCCAACTGCTTCAAGTTTGGGTCCATGAACAATGCATTACATTAGAGTTAGAAAATTGCATGCTCACAGATCATAGTGTCACACATTCTCTTAGGACTAATCTTAGAGAAGAAGAAGTATGTGTCCAAAGCTCTATGATGCAGAAGGATGCTGCCTCCAACTAAAGCATCGGAGACCCATTGAGACTCCCTTCTTGTACAAAGTCTCAGCCATCTGTAGTACTTTAATCACATAAGGAAGAGAAATAGTACACGTCAACTGCTGTATCAAATAGACAACGGGATTTCAAGAAGCAAGTAGTGCCGAGCATGAAGCAGATCTGGGTACGAAAAGGAGAGCAACCACCAGCCTTGCCAACACAACTCCCACCCAGGCAAGCCAACAATGTGAAGACCATAAGCAAGCAACCACGACTAGCTCAACAAGAAGGTCTATGAAAAATTTGGGTGCCTAAGAAATTAGCTGCAGCTCAACAAGGATGATTACAAATGTGGGTACCTAAGAAGCTCTTACATACACAACAACCTAAGCTCTCCCACATGCAAAAGGTCTCAACAAAGAAGCCACGGAGAGAAAAGGGTAAGAACCGCGTATAGAGACCAAAAGAAGATCAAATCACCTCTTCAACAATAGTAGGAGGACGTGCAAAAAGGGTATGGGTTTGGAAGCCAAAAGTACCAGGAGCCTCCACAGAACCAAAGAGCCAACCACACTGGATACCAAAGTTCAGAAAGCATCCAAAGATGAAGACGCCTAAGGTGATCTCTTCAGGGCCAAATGCTGTTCTAAAATGGATTCCAATAAGGAGGATTACATCATTTTGAGATCCAATCGACACCTCCAAATAAAGATTGCATCATGTCTGCAAGTAACATCCGAAGCCTCGACGAGCGACAACCATGTGCTCCTTGCACAACCCTATCTTTTGCACCATTCAGGTCATGCATTTCCAAAGTATGCATTAACATAGGGACACATTACATGGCCGTGTATAGACACAATTGAGAGTCCCATGCACAAGAGCACATTGACACATGTAAACTATTTTTTTGATACTAACCTTTGTCTTCTTGTTTTGTGACAATGTTTCGAAAAAAAAAAGGGAGAGAGAAAGAACTTGTTCCCAGGTTTGGCTCATGAAACATGAATGAGTCATGCTTACTTGAAGGTGGAACTGTTGATTACTGGGCATTTATCAGTTTGGATAGAAGTGTGTCTCGGTTAGCGGATGATATTATTGCTGCCTTATCTAGTAGATGTCAAGCACTTGGCATGAACATGGCATCCACAAATATTGTTTCCCCTTACCATGGTAGGAGGGAAGAGCTTGAAGGTCCGCAACTTGAGTGATGCTTAACTGCTATATGTACGAGAGCATCCAAGGAGATATCTGCAAGGGATATTTTGGTACCTTGAAAAATCCTTGTCCGTACACTGGGTGAGAAGACTCTTGCTTATGGTGAGCTAAAGAGAATATGTGAAAATAAGCTTGGTATAGTTTCCCAATGTTGTTTGTCAAGGAATATAAAGAAATTCAATCCTTAGTATTTGACAAATGTTGCTTTGAAGAGAGGAGACAGGACAAGGCACTCAAAGAATCTCATTAGTGAACCATCAATACGAACATTCATTGGCAACAATCGACCCGCCAATGATCCATCACAATTATGAGTGTACCACACGAAGCGATCCGCATCGATTGACCATTCACCATGGTAAGAATTCCTTTACTTGGATATCACGACAACACTGATAGATTAGGAAACCTCTTCATCAGTGTACCCTGGTTCAATTCGCTCTAGACCTCCCATTTTCCACCATGTTCTTTTTTAATGCATTCCCCAAGTAAGCATGCATAGGGCTACATTACAAGGCCGTGTACAAGGCACATGCTTTCTTCAACCCATGCACTAACACACTTACCCATCACTCATTATGGGTTATGAGTACTTGGCATGAACTCCATATGAACATCATCTTTGGAAGATCTGGAGAACATCAATGGAGGCTCTCAATGATGCAGTCATGCTAGGATCCAAGGAAGAAGCACATACAAGGGACTACACCTTGCAAAGGCTCGCAGTGACAAATGAAGAACCAGACAACCAACCCTGCCACATTTGGAAGATAGACACTACCTCTCAAAGCACTACCTGGAACAACCATTACAACAAGGGTCTATCAAGGACGACAGACTCGAGAGGGGGGGAGTGTTGAACCTCAAGGTCAAAGACAAGCGTAATAAGTGCATCAGAGAAGTGGACACACAAGAAGAAGGATCACATAGGGAGCTCCAAGAAGTGTATGTCAAATTTTCAAAAGAAATCCCTATAAAATAGTGATTTTCATCACTAGAAACCATTGTAAATAGCATTTCAGCTTTTTGTAGCTCCATTATGTGCAAGTCGAGGAGTCATCGAGCTTGAGGAGCATTAGAAGTATCATCCTACCAGTTTTCATAATTTTTAGACTCTGTTTGAGCTTTCAAATAAGCCGTAGAACCTAATTTTTAACTAGGTCGGACACTAGATCTGGATAGGGCCAAAACTAGTCAAAAAACTATAAAAAGAGCTAGAGAGATCATTTTTGGGGGTTAGCTTGTTAGAGAATAGAGCTTTTGTAAGAGAGTTCCTTTGCAATTGAAAGCTTTCCATTGTTCCTCTCTTTGATCTTATCATGTGTGTGTGTATGTGTGCGCATGCTTGTGTGCTTTCACCCATGCACTTGTGCCTTCACTCGCTCAAGGTCTTCATACCAGTCCTCACGTCTCCACGGATCGACAAGTAAAGGAGGTGGTGCTTATGCTTGAGGTACAATGATCATTCAAGTTTTGTTGGATGTATTGCATGAAGTCAAAGTCAAAGGTGTTTTACCACTTCAAGAGGTTCAAAAACCTAGTGGAGAAGGAAACAGGGAAGTATATAAAGACTCTCATATTGTATGGAGGGGGAGAGCATTTTCAAATGAATTTTCATATTTCTTACATGATCATGGCATCAAAAGGAAATTCACTTGCAGGTATACACCTCGAAATGGGGTGGCAGAGAGGAAGAATACATATAGCAGAAGTAGCTAGAGCTTTATTAAATGAAATGAATGCTCCTAAATATTATTGGGTTGATGCAACAAATACAGTCATATACATTATGAATAAGTGTCCAACCTCAAGATTACATGGAGTTACACCTTAAGAACCTGTTGGAGAGACGTCTATGGAAGCACGCGAACAGCATAAGGAAGAAGAAGAAGCTTTGAGCATAACACACAATACTGAATGTATTACTAGAGAACGTACAAAGATAAGTAGCATGTTAGGGCAATAGGCATATATACAAGCCGGGGGGAAAAAACCTCCTAAAGAGGGAAAAAAGTGCCTCGGTGGTCCTAGAGTGTTCACACACATCACTACCTAAATATATCAACAAATCCCCCCCTGGGAGTGATGCAGTGAACAAGGAGCTAGCACTCATGTATAAGGAAGTGGCAAGCTATGTGGAAATCACTCCACAAAAGGAAGTAAGCCCAAAGCTTTGCGGAGAGCTTCAAACTTCTCCCTAGGCAGAGCCTTCGTGAAAAGGTCTGCAATGTTCTCCTACGTGGGCACATATGCCAAGCTGATCTTCCCAGCAGAGAACCTCTCCCTGACATAATGATAATGCATCTTAATGTGCTTAGTGCAAGCATGGAACACAGGGTTCCTTGCAACTGCCAATGCGCTCTGATTGTCAATGAAGATGGTGGTGGCAGAAGACTGACCAACACCCAAATCATCCATAAGGTGTTTGAGCCACACACACTCAACAGTCGCTATGAAAGTTGCCCTATACTTAGCCTCACAACTAGAAGTGGCCACAGTAGGTTTCTTCTTGCTCAACCAAGATATACATGAGCTACCAAGCATGAAGCAAAAGCCACTAGTGGACACATGAGTGTCATAGTAACCATCCCAATCAGAGTCAAAAAAAGCATGCAAATCTGGCGATAGTGATCCCCCCTTGGGATAAAACAACCCAAGTAGCCAAGTACCACCCAAGTAGCAAAACATGTGCTAAACCGTCTGCCAATGCTTGACTCCTAGGCAATGCATAAACCTGCTCATTTGTGAGATAGCAAACTGAATATGTGGCTGAGTAATGCATAAGTAAACCAGGCACCCAATAGTCTGTCGATAGAGAACAGCATCAAATGCATCTCCAGCATCATGAAGACTCGATCATAAACCTGTCTCCATAGGAGTGGCAATAGGTTTACAATCTTCAAAGCCAAAATTTTGCAATAATGTGTCAATATATTTCGTTTGACACAAAGCCGTTCCATGATCAACGTGCATAAATTGAATGCCCAAATAATGATGCAAATGCCCGAAATCAGACATCTCAAATGAGGCATGCAAATCAGCCTTAAAATTAGCAATATGCCTCTCATGAGGACCACTGAGCATCATGTCATCAACATAAACCACAATGATCAGAAGTACATCATTAGCACGCTTAACATATAAGGTGCTTTCAGTTGTACTATTCTCAAAACCATGTGCAATCAGATAGGCATGTATCTTTTCATACCAAGCATGTGGTGCTTGCTTTAAACCATATAATGCCTTCTTTAATGTCCAACTGATGTACATTCCAACCATGATGAGCTACAAGTGCACATATGCTATGAATAGTAGTCACTCGGCAAGTAGGAGCAAAGGTTTCATCAAAATCAATGCCTCTTTCTTGCGCATAACCCTTTGCAACAAGCCTAGCCGTATACATGTCAACTGTACCATCAGGTTTACGCTTCAGCTTGTATACCCACTTAGTGCCGATGGCCTTCTTGCCAGGAGGCAAGTTGCATAAAGACCAAGTACCATTCTTCATTATTGCATATTCAGATTGCATAGCAGCCATCCAAGTTTTTGAATTTTATGCTTCATCAAACGAAACAAGCTCAGTCTCATCACAGAGACTAGACGCAGCCATAGCATAGCAATCTGATGCAAAAGAGGCACTATGAGAGCCTGATCGAGTACGACATGATAGAGGTGCATCTAATTTGCTATCACGCAAGGTCTGCACCAACCATTAAAAAATTTCTACTTTTTTATTTCTTTTCATCTTTGTCTTCCCTCTTCGATTATGCAGAATTAGCAGATTTCTGCTTACTAGTTGAAGACATCCATTTTCCTTTGCCCTTCTAACTAGCCAAGAAATCTTGATCTGCAACACACATAATGGACTTGTTCTGCTTGGACTTATCCTCCTGCAATAAAACAGAGACTAACTCCTCAAAAGATAAGGCATTTGGATTGCCTTTCATCATCAACCGAAGAGTAGAAGCAAAAATCTGATATGAATCAGGAAGACCATTAAGAACGGTTTGCACAAGTGAGCTATCTAGTAAAACCTCATCAGTAGAAATCAATTGTTCCTTCAAGTCTTTGATCTTTGTTAGAAAACTATCCATAGAATCACCTTCATTCATGTGCTCACTCTCCAACTGTTTTCGAAGGTAAGCAACACAAGCCTCATTCCTAGCTTGGTACAATGTGGTAAGTGTATCCCAAGCATCCTTAGCTGTTCTGTAAGAGCGAATATGAGGAATAATGGCACATTTGATAGACAAAGCTATCAATGCATGTGCCTGGGCATCTCTTCCATCCCAATGAATTTGCTCTACAGTAGGTGCAGCAGAAACCGCAGCACAAACAGGAATATGCAAAATATCATCATCTTCAACACCTTTTGCATCAGCTTCAGTACCTACATTTATAAGCGTTGCAGGTGTGATAGGACGTTTTTCAACACCGTGCACAATGTTCCACAATCCTTTTGCAACCAATACATGTTGCATCATATAAGCCCATAACGGGTAGTTGGTAACATCCAACTTATCCTCAACAACCCACATACAGAATACATCACTAATTTTATCCATGGAAGGTGACTAAAATACCTTGATGCAAAAAATTGATTGTATCTCAAAAAGTTGAACATAATTTCCCAAACAAATTCTGCTAGACCTATAGCAGACTTCGAGAAGCTTATACTAGCAAACCGAAACTGGTATATACATTTGGCATAAAAAGATAAAATAGCCTACATAAGTGCTGCGATAGTGCATTCGGAGGCCGAAACGAGCTCAAATCACGATTTCAACACCACAAAGCGAAGATGTTTTGATCTCAAAAACAGGCTGAGTATGCTCATCAAAATTCATGCGATTCTGAGACTACAACCGGAGAGGTGTCGACAAGGCCCTAGATGAAGCGAGGACCTGCTCTGATACCAATTGTTGGATTTAGACATCTACGGAAGCACAGGACAGCACAAGAAAGAAGGAGAAGCTTGGAGCACAACACACAATACTGAATGTATTATTAGAGAATGTACAAAGATAAGTAGCCCGTCAAGGCAATAGGCGTATATACAAGCCGAGGGAAAAAACCTCCTAAAGAGGTAAAAAAGTGCCCCGGCAGTCTTAGAGTGTTCACACACATCACTACCTAAATATATCAACAAAACCTTGGTGTGGTAAGAAACCCAACCTTTCACATCTCAAAGTATTTGGTTGTGTGTGTTATGTTCAGATACCTCAAGAATTGAGATACAAGTTAGACCCCTAGGCAGGTAGGTGTAATTTTTCTTGGATATTCTTTAGAGCAAAAGGGCTTTAGATGTTATAACGCTTGCCGCAATGAGCTTAAGGTATCTAGGGATGTAATATTTGATGAGTTGCTACCTTTGTATGGTAGCAAAGATGTGTTATAGGTTGATGATGCATATGAGGCCGAGAAGAAGTTCAAAGAGAAACAACAAAGCATGGAGATAAGTGGTACAACCACTTCAAGCACACCATGAGAAGAGAGTACTACATGAGCTTAGCATGGAAGGACAAGGAATGAAGCTCATTCAAGTGAGGGAAGTAGCAAAGCAAAGGAAAAGGCAAATGATGATGACCATTGATGGGTAGACATGGAATCTACAAGTGACAAAGATATGGACAAATTAGAAACTCCAAGATTAAAAGCATCTAACTAAGGAGGATGAGATTCCTACCACCTAATGGTGAGGTAGGGTCATCCAATAGTTTTAAATACCCTATTCAAAGGTTAACTTATGATTCATTCATTGCAAGACACTATGCCTACATGTGTCAAGTTATAGCTTGTGAAGAACCTAATTTTTTTGAAGAAGCAAATAAGCATAGGGAATGGATTGAAGCCATGGAGGAGGAAGTCAAGGCACTTGAAGAAAATGATGCTTGTTCATTAGTGCCAAGAACAAAGGACATTAAAGTCATTGGCAACAAATGGGTGTACAAGGTAAAGAAGCATGCAGATGGGAACATCTCTAGGTATAAAGCAAGGTTGGTTGCCAAAGGTTTTGCTCAAACCGATGGCATAGAATTTGAGGAAACATTCATTCTTGTAGATAAGATGTCCACCATAAGAAGTTTGATAGCAATTTCAGCCTCAAAAGGTTGGAACATGTACCAATTGGATGTGAAGAATGCTTTCCTAAATGGAGAGCTTCAAGAGGTAGTCTTCATGGAGCAACCCCAAGGCTTTGAAGATGAGAGGTTTCTACATCATGTATGCAAGATTAAGAAGGCTCTTTGTGGACTCAAGAAAACCCCAAGGGCTTGTAACCAAAGACTTGTGGACTACTTGGTAAAATGTGGATACAATCAGAGTCATGCAGGCCCATCACTCTTTGTGAAGAAGGAAGGTAGCGAAATTGTTTTCATTTGTATATATTTGATGATTTGATCATTACAAGGGATGATGAAGCAAACATAAAGAGGAAGCTTGTATGTGATTTTAAAATATCTAATTTAGGGGTTTTAAGGTACTTCCTCGGGATCTAAGTACATTGTAAATAGGAAGGTATATACTTTATGCAAAGGAAATACATTCTAGACATTTTGAAGAAGTTTGGCTTATGTGATTGCAAGCCCATTTCAAATCCATTAGAAGTAAATGTTAAACTATATGCTCATGGAGGTGAACAAGTGAAGGATGT
>CM035411.1:164552095-164574595 GCA_020310875.1 Ceratopteris richardii | reverse complement strand
AACTAAAGTCAACAGCAGGTGGAAATTTCACAATTTCCAATGTTCTTTATGTTCGAGAAATAAAGAAGAATTTTCTCTCAATCTTGACTTTCTTGTCAGATGGTTATAAAGTAGTTTTTAAGAAAGATTCATGTCATATCCTCTCACCTGATGAGGAGCATTGTATACTTCAAGGTGAAAACAAAAGTGGTATGCTTGTGTTGTCCAAAATAAGTCATGCTAATGTTGCTAGATCTACTACACCTAAGGAGAACATGAAGTTATGGCATGCTAGATTTGGTCATATCAATTACACAGCTCTCAAGCATATCAAGGATCAAGGTATGGTGGAGATTTTGCCTACTTTTGCATTACCAGATGATGCAGAATCATGTGAAGGATGTCTTGAAGGAAAGCTTCAAAAACTACCTTTCAAGAAACATGGATTTATCACGGCCACAAGGAAGTTGCAGATCTTACAATCAGATGTGAGAATAGATTCTATTCAAGATTTTAGGTACTTTGTTATGTTCATTGATGATTTCTCGAGATATTCATGGATTTATAGTCTTAAAGTGATCAGAGGTTTTTTCCTACTTTGAAGAAGTTCTTAGCTATGGTTTAAAATGAAAGTCAATCAAAGATCCAGATTTTGAGAAGTGATAGAGGAGGAGAGTACATGTCTAAAGACTTTAAGTCTTTTTTAGAAGACAGAGGTATCTCTCATCAACTCACTATTACTTACACTCTAGAACAGAATGGTGTTGCAGAGAGAAAGAATAGGATACTTGTTGAGATGATGCATAGTATGATGTCATCCAAAAAGCTTTCTCCCAAGTTTTGGTTTGATGTAGTACATACAACTAATCACATTCTGAATAGGTCTTCCACAAAAGCTTTAAAGGTCATCACACCTTATGAAGCCTATTATGGGAAGAAGCCCAATGTGAGTCACTTCAAAGTTTTTGGTTCCCCAGCTGACGTTCACATTGAGAAGAAGGATTGTGGTAAGCTTGATGTAAAAGCCATTAAAGCGGTCTTTATTGGTTATGCAATTGAAAGCAAAGGATATAGATTCTATGTTCCAGATACAGGTGATATCCTACTCTCACGCAATGCATATATTTCAGAAAGTCGGATTTATGATAAGAAGAAAGAGATTATAGATTTCATAAAGGCAGATGACTATGCATTTTTCAGAAGGAATTCGGATGCTTACATTCAGCCATACAAGGGGGGTGATGACCTTCTCAAACCCTAAAAGATACAGGTGAAGAGAGAATTTCATTACCTACACTAGTACCTAGTCCTCCATCAGTACCTCTCGAAGTTCTGACTTGTGAAGTTGGAGAAGGTTTGAGAGTTCCAGAAGAAAGAGATACTAAAGAACTAGAAGATATACCACCACTTTTTAGGAATATGCCAAAGTGTTTATATCAAACACGGAAGGACTATTTTAGTGATATGATTATCACGAGTCCCAAGATTGAGTTCAGTACAGAGATGAGTGTATCTACATGACACAACAGAAATACATTGAGAAATTATTGGAAAGGTTTGAGATGATAGATTCTAACCCTATGCAGACACCTAAGGATGTCAATGTGTTATTACAGTTGATAGCAGATTCAAAACCATTTGATGCTACATTATATAGTCAAGCAGTACATTGCTTAATATATCTATGTAATGCATGTCCAGACATTCAGTTTGTAGTTTCTCAAGTATGCATGTTCATACAAAGTCAGCTCAAGATTCAGTGGAAAGAAGTCAAGAAAAAGTCACATGAAGTTTTGTAGGTTATTGAACCTTGTACCATTGTGACATTGAAGGGGGGATTGTTGGAATCAATGTCCAACAGTTCTTATTCCATGTAAATGTGAAACTTCAAAGTGTGAAACCATCTTTTAAAAAGCTAAAATAAAACAAAACAAATACAAACAAAAGAAAACAAAAACTTACATAAAAAATCAAAACAAAAAGCAAACTTATGTTAAATAAAACCAATCGTTAAAAATTACGATTGAGTGCTTTTTGAAAATACGATCGTAGCTTTCATTATGAGAGCTTTTTTAGAAGTGTGCTTTTGGAGGGTACTTCAGAGCTATAAAAGAAGAGCCTTGCTCATTAATCACTTAAGGATCACTCAAGGAGCTTAAGTGCTCAACACAAGGAGAAGGTCTTCTTGAAGAGAGAGTGTTTACACACTCTTGAGGAGGTGATCACTAGGAGGTGCTCTATCTTGGAGGAGGAGTTCTCATACTCCTAGAGGAGTTGTGGTCTACTTTAGGAGATATTTGGAGGAGATTCTGCCAGCATACCATCAACATTCAGTTGATTTACTGTGAGTAGCAAGTCTATTTTTGTTCTTACTTGCGCGGTCACTTTTTTCTCATTTAGGTAGATCAGAATTTGGGTTTGCTATAAAACAGTTCTAACATGTTCGTATTCTCCATATTCACACACACACACACTCTTCATACCTCTTAGGCACACAATCTCTTGTATCTAGTTCCTATTTCAGCCTAGATATAGATATTGTCAGTTTGTATTATATACACACATTGTAATTTGACATTCATATATAGATAGTGTAGGTGAGCCTCATAGTTTACCATTACACTTGAAAGCTTGTCTATTCTCTTTCTATCTCCACTCATCTATTTTTGAGTCTTAAGGTGTGTATGTTAAGGTTCATCTATTGGAAGATCCTGTAAACATGTGATATATTGTTATTGTGGCCCACTGCCACTTCCAACATATGGTATTCAACCTTAGAATACCAACATATATATAGGCACACATATACAAACACACACATGTGCATGCGCACATAGACATGTGCACATACACACACACATGCACCTGCACACACACATGTGCACACACAAACATGCAAGTACATGCACATGCACACACATGCACATGCACAAACACGTACACATACACATACACATGCACGTGCAGGTGCACGTCCGCACACACACAAGCACATACACACACCCACGCACATGCATGTGTGCATGCACGCACAGGTGCACGCATACACACACACACGTATATGTACACCTACACCTACACACAAACGCACACACACACACACACATACACACACATACACACACACACACACACACACACACATATATATATATATATATATATATATATATATATATATATATATATATATATATATATATATATATATATATATATATATATATATATATATATATGTATATAATTTATTTATTTATTTATATTTATACATATTTATATATTAGTTATGCGTACATACATACATATAAATACATATATGATGCAAATAAACATAGGAATCTCCGAATTAAACACAACCATAGAATCACCACGTAAATGTTAGAAATTCAAATATAAAGTTTGTGACTCACATACGAAAGTATAGATTACTAATGTAAATAGTACCAGCGAACTAGATATAAAAATATAATATTTTCGCATACTTAGAGGCGACGTAGGTACAAAAACAACTGAATTAATATAAAATTTCAAAATTAAGAGATGTAAATATGATATAGATTATTAAGTTGAGAACAAAAATTGCAAAATTCATCACAAAAAAGATGACTAAATGTGAAATATGTGAGTTACTAAAGTATATGGAAAGAGATATAAATACAATCTAAACTTGGATACAAGAATTAACAAATCAATTTTAAAGGTCATTATTCACTGTATGTGAATACAATAGGAATAATATAATACAGAAATATTTATTAGAATAAAAAAATTGAAGAAATGCAAATATGAAAATAGGTAAATTGGTACACGTACCGAGTCTGAATTATTACACAGATAATAGAAATAAGGTTAACGTACATACAAAATTTAACAGATTAGAACATATGATTATTAGACAAATATAAGAAACGTGAATAATGAAATCACTAAGTTGAATGTAAAAGCCATAAATTCAAAACTGTAAATAATGTGCCCTTCTAAGGTATATGCACAATTTATTGAGCATATGAAAATGTAAATAAAGATTAAATTGCTGATTAAATACAAAAATATACGATGTCTTTGCATACGTATGTGTGTATGCAATACATGTTTGTATGATCAATGTACATATGTATGTGTATGTGCTTTTATATGTATGTTTTGATGTATGTATATGTGTACGTATCAATACATGTGTTTGTATATGCAGGTCGCACCATGTAATTATATATGTATGTATGCTTTTTTGTATGTATGCATGTGTATATGTATGCATGCATGAATGTGTATGCATGCACGCATGCATGTGTGCATGAATGTCGTATGTGCATGTATTTTTACGCATGTATATATGGTTTATTGAATGTACGTACGCAGGTGTTTGTGTCTGCATACCGTATGTGTGTTTTTACTATGCATGAGTTTTTTAATATACATACATGCATGTCCTTGTGTGTGCATGTGTTTGTGTATATATGCTTTGTGTCTATGGTGAGGGAGTAAATCTATCTTATACATTGGCTCGTAGCCTAGTGGTTTGATGCATTGAGTTTAATTATGAGTTCAAGTTTTGGTTGGATATATTTATGAGTACCTCAAAGATGGGTGCCTCTACTTTACTTTACAAGGTAGGGTGTGTGAGTGTCTTTCCAATTCATTGTACTCTCTTTCAATAAAAGTAATAATCCTTTTATTGATTCTTCAACACTTTCTTCAGCAATATTTTCGACAGAATCAACTCGTCAAATCACATAGATACGAAGCAAATCACTTTCATCAAAGTACATGTAGTAAGTAACATACAACCATACAGCCTTACAGTAACATACAACCATACAGCCTTACAGGTATACACATGCATGTGTTCGTACGTATGTACAATACACCCATACGTACATACATACACAGCCACACACGTATATATGCACATAAGTGTATATGTGTGTATGTACGTACATTTGTGTGTGAATGTGTATAATTTATGGATAAGTGTATACGCATATATAAGCATATATGCATATGTGCATACTATAACTCAATCCTTGGGCTAAACATGTAATGGATTTGGAGAGTTTAAATTAGTTGAAATCAATTGTAATCCTCTTTAATCTCTGCTTTGTGGCATATATAAGCATATATGCATATGTGCATACTATAACTCAATCCTTGGGCTAAACATGTAATGGATTTGGAGAGTTTAAATTAGTTGAAATCAATTGTAATCCTCTTTAATCTCTGCTTTGTGGGATACGAGAGGTCCTGCAAGTACCATGCCCATTCACTTGTACATTTGTTCTTTCAAAGTTAAAACTCAAGGGAGTAGGCGCTTGCCAAACCTCCATTTAAAAAAAAATATAACTCGATATCTGACAAGTAATGTACAATTTTAGAGGTAAAATACGCAATGGGTGCATAATCAGTCTAACAATTACAAAAAGATAGAGCACAATACGAGGCCAGATTACACTTTTTGGGCCATTGGACGGTGCGTTGAAGGCACATGAATCATAGATGGACTTACTTATATCGTCATAATTATGTACACATGCATCACAATCACCTATTTTCCGATGATCAGAATTAAGGACACAAGATCAATCATGTCTGTCACTGATGCTAACCCTTTCAACACTAGATGCAATAGACTTCAACAATGAAGTGTCTTGGCTTTCCTTGCCATCTTTCTCTTTTGTCACAATTTTCGTTTGGAATCTTTAAGATCCACCATCTTCTAATTCTCTAAATATACACTTTTCGTTTAGAATCTTCATGATCCACCATCTTCTCCCAACAATGGACTCTCTTGGCTTTTCTCCCCAAACTTTCTCTTTAGCCACAATTTTCGTTTGGAATGTTCAAGATCTACCATCTTCTGATTCTCTAAATATGCAATACGAAATGGTGCTTGTTGTGTCTTCATATTGTTTTCATCACTTAAGTCGTCAAACTGTTTCTACGTTAAGGCAAGGTACCAGATGTACATGTGTAATCCAATTCATTTATATCACTTAATGATTTTACCAAATGTAATAGTTGTGTCGTCTGATTGTATTCATCACTTGATGGTTTTCTATAAGTACATTTCTTCCCATGCTTTGACAAATGCACGGGTTCTCCCAAAACACACACACGAATGCAATTCAGATCCATTGTGAAAAAGGAGAGAGAGAGAGAGAGAGAGAGAGAGAGAGAGAGAAATTCAGTGCATTATCTGACTGTTATATCACAATGCAGTCCATATCAGATCCACCGAGGAGATAACTGGTTCAGACGGAGTGCATGGGATTGTTGATGGGTATAAAGAATGATATTGGTGTTGATTTCTCAGGAAGGAAGACAAGGCGGTAATGGACTTCACTCACGGATAATAGTTTCATCTGCGTGAGGTGGAGAGGGTGGTCATGTAGCTTACAAATAATGTTACAGATGTAAATAATATTTTGCTGTCAGGGAGGAAACTTAGGCTGCGTTCAGATAAGGCGCCACACTTTCTGCCATCAGGAATGAGTGCCACCGTCTCTAATTCACATAGAGCGGCAGAAGCACGTCAAAAAAAGAATATATGTGCAACACTAGGGAGGAAACTTAGGCTGCGTTCAGATAAGGCGACACACTTTCTGCCTTCAGGAATGAGTGCCACCGTCTCTAATTCACATAGAGCGGCAGAAGCACGTCAAAAAAAAAGAATATATGTGCAACACTATTGGCTGAATAATGGAGAAACCTGTGTCAGAGCGGTACAAAGTTGTTCCAAGGGGGAGCCCATCTCACAAAATGATAGACCCGGAATTCTTGCTGTTTTTGTTATCAAATGAACTGTTGACATTTGAAGAAGCAGAGCTTGCCGCCGGACTGTGTGAACCTACCCTTACTAAACCTAAGCAATTGATATGTTTAAATTGATTTTGAATGCAAAGAAAAAGTGGTCTTGATGATGCCTCTATCAAGTGTAAGAAGCAAGTGAATTGGTTAAGAGCAGTTACAGCCACCTTTTTGGTGGGCATGGCAGAGGAGGTGCTACAGCTTTGGAAGAAACTTTCTCTGCTGCAGCTGTTACAGAAGATGTCGTCAAAAAATGCAGCAAAACAGAAGCATTTCTTAAAAAACGCGATTGGCTAGCAGGAAAGCGAAGCAATCGTAGGTACTTACTTGACGCAGTCTTTCTTCTCGTCTTGTTCGCCGCGCTCGTAGGAAGCCTCTCTGCTCGCGCAAGTCCTTGAGGGGTCCAGTGAGTTTCCCTTCCATGTGCGGGAGTGCGGCTGCTTCGGCTGCCGCTGGTACTACTCATTGAAATGCTGTCCACACTTCTCCGTAGGAAGGGACCTCTGCCCTGTAATTGACAAGCGGGCGCATTCCTGCTCTTGCAAAAAGGCTTTTGATTCAGAATGTTTTTTTCCATTTCCTTTTATATACGCACACACACATGCTGCCAAATACCAAAGTCATGATCAGGACGTCTCTCAATGCAGTGTATTTCAGGAGTTCCTTGTCACGCAGGTCTAATGATCGAAATCCTATAACCCTTTTCGGGCTCTCCAATGCCGCCAAAGCAGCACTCGAGCTGTAGGGTAACACCAGCAACTCAAACTCTAGATGAACTGTCAAAGAATTCTCGAGTGAGTCTACGGCTAAACCACACTTAAGGTATTTCATCACCGCACCTGACTGTGAGCCCGAATTAGAAGCATCGCATACTAAGACCTCCGCGATATTGTGAGAATATCAAAGTGCACTCTCATTGTAAAGGACAAATGCAAATCGAACTCGATGAGAAATCTCATTTACTCTACTACTTCGGACGATGTGTGTGTTTTTGTGGACATACAGCAGAAACTAGATGAGAAAACTCATTTACTCTACTACTTCGGACGATGTGTGTGTTTTATGTATACGCATGGTTCTTTGGACGTACAGTGAATTGGAAAAACACACACACGACCTGGTAACCTAGAGGCACGCCGCACCATGTTGGAAATTGCATGGATATGTTCAGCCAGAATCTGAACCAGTGAACCCAGAACTTCCTCCACAGATTCAAAGCATCAGCCATTAGGCTAAGCGGACTTGGACCTCGTATACGCATCGTTCCTACAAGAACTGACTCGAGTCGCCTACTAGGACCGTTACCCCAGCTCTGTGAGATAGAGCAGGTCCCGCACGTACTAAACCCATTAGAATTTAGAACTAGTTTTCTCTTTCCTCTTTCTTTAATAAGGGAGAGGGGTTTCTCATTTTCCTCTTTCTTTAATAAGGGAGAGCGGTAGATTAGTGGCAGAAGGTACCGTCTTTCAGAATCTGAGTGACCCTTTCTCTGCTCACTGAGGCCATGTTGGTTGGCATCTCCTCTCAAAGAGCAGGGACTCGTGATATCTCCGCCTCTTTGCCACCTCTCCTCAGAAAAATCACTTGTCTCTTCGTCATCATCTTCATATCCATAAAGTTCATCCTGTCTGCCTGACGAGCCCTCAGTT
Organism: Ceratopteris richardii; assembly: GCA_020310875.1. NCBI lineage: Eukaryota > Viridiplantae > Streptophyta > Polypodiopsida > Polypodiales > Pteridaceae > Ceratopteris > Ceratopteris richardii. The sequence continues at coordinate 164,566,160 of CM035411.1, read as the reverse complement.
GAGCAATCTCCACTCTCTGCGTAACTGTAGGAATGAGACCTCCGATGTCTTGTTTGACGTTCTGCCACCGAGTCTGCGAATGCGATTTGAGAGCCCCTATCATTCATAAGGAATGATGCCCTCCCGGTGGACCTCACATGGCCATTTTGGTGTATTCCAGCATCAGATGCATCATGAAATGTATATGCAGTTGATGTATAGCCATTTTGACCTGCTTCAGTTAGTGTACCATGTGGATCACGGATCCGATTTTTTGTCTCACCCAATCGCTTGTCCTTGAGCATTTTATTTTTGGACATACCATGCTTTCTTACTGAATACGGTGCCGAGTTTAAATCGAGGGAGGTTTCAGTGCTACATGTTATTCCAGTAGACTCTGGATTTGGCTCAAAGAAAGTTCTTCCATTGTCCGACGGGGAGAGTGTCTGCATCGAACGATCTGATCCTTGATAATCAGATTGAGACGTACTGTTCTGAACTTGGCGTACCTAAAACATTGCAAACCACTTTTCAGCAAGAATCTTAATTACGTTTTCACAACGCTCCATCTCCAAAACCAACTGATACATAGACCTTTGCATAAATCCATAGACACGTATGTAGATGGATACATGCATGCATGAAAGCTTAGAGACAAACATGCATATACATAAACACACACACACACATACATACATTGGGGACACATGCATAAATTGGGGAAATGTACCTCCACTCTCCATTGGTCTGGCATCAATTGAGAGAAGTCAGCCACGTTTCCCTGATGTAATTAATAAAAAGGCCTGCACTCTTTCAAATTAGGTGACCAACACCCGTTGTTTAACGACTGGCCAGGAGATCTACTCTCTCCACAAACATTCAAATATCTAATCAACAACGTAAGTGGACAGCCTCAAGTTCTCACTTTTGGCTGCGTGTCTAATAGGGTTCGTCTCAAGAAGATCAAGAAGATGACAAGCACACAGAGAAGTACGTAGATCTGTACAGAGCTTCGAAGCACAGGCAAGAGGATTATCACTGCATCCCGAGGTAATGGATAGATGCAGGTAATTCGGGGTGATTGTTGTACCCAGATCCCTAGGACTAGCACGGAAGATACCATGAACAACACAATTTATAACCTTACAATTTACAAAACACACCCTAAATTGTAGAGCAACGAAACAGTTTGATTACAGTAATTAAGAGAGTCGGAACATATGAACCTAGGGATAAACTAAGCCGTTGTTAAATCGGAATCTGAAATTATGATAGATTTTGCTTCACAAATTAACTTTGGAACCTCTCAAGAGTTGAAGTTACGTTTTCTCATGCTTGACCAGCTCATTAATAACCCCCCTCAAGATGAGGAAGGTAGTCGAAGGTGATTCCCATATCAAACGGTTCATAGATGAGACCTTGTGACAAAGGTAGAAAATATAAGAGGGAACAAAGTTTGGACATTGCTTGGACACCGAACCGAGTGTACGGCAAGGCTATGACTCTGCATTTAATCAATATAGGTTCCCTCATGCTCGGTGAAATGGACTAATACGTGTGTGTGTGTGTGTGTGTGTGTGTGTGTGTGTGTGTGTGTGTGTGTGTGTGTGTGTGTGTGTTCAAAGTTATTCAAACTTGTGAACTCAAGATAAAGAGCACAAGCTTCTGAGGAGCTAGGACTGACTTCACACCTTCATTCTAAAATCTTTCTCTTAGAATGGCACTTCAAATCAAGCCTCATTCCATTCCAGATGTTGATCTTCTACTGCCAACTTAGCTAACTAGGATTCTCATATTAAACCTCTTCCAAACTCGAAGACTGTATTTCTGCACTTCAAGTAAAGGCTCAATAATTCCCCAAATGTCTATAACTTTGGAAACCTTGCATTCATGCCACTAAGGCTTCTTTTTTTTAACAATCTCCCACTATTTGGAAAGTGAGATGTGTGTACCTACACAAATGTTGCAAGTATGCACATCAGACTATTCTTCTTGCTAACATCCTTCTATTCAAAGATTCAATGTTCTCAACTTAATGGAACATTTCGGCACTGACTGCCATAGAGATGTCATTCTCATCCTTCTAGGACTTCATACACATACAATTTTGGAATGTGTATAATGACTCTAAATTTTTGGAGTCAAAACTAACTTGCGTCCAATCAACAACTATCCATTCTTCAAATAGGACTTTTAGGAACCTATTCTAAACTCCAAAGCTCCTTTTTAGACTTTAGTTCGAACCTCTCCATACATGCATGCACACATATAAAGCAAAAATTTTACCCAAAGTGAGAATTATACCATTATATGGCATACATACATGCATAAGTATACATACATGGATACACATGCACAGACATGCATATTTCCATGCATGTGTACATAAATACGTGCAAACATACATACATACATACATACATACATACATACATACATACATACACACATACATACATACATGCATGCATACATGTGTACATACATACATATGTGCATGTATGCGTACAAACATACATACATACATGCATACATACAAATGTACATACTTATATACATACCTACATACATACATGCATGCATGCATCCCAAGCAAAGATTCTTATGCCCCATTTTTCTTTTCCTGTAATGCCATTCTGAGAGAAAACATAGTCTGATCTTGATTGAATTAAAAATTAAATACGAAGTACCAATGAATATTAAATATGTATAGAGGTGAAAGTAAGAAAACTTTGTGAGTGAAAGGAAAAGAGCCTAAACCATGTGTATACGAGTACATATACATACATATCTGGATGAATCCAGCCAAACCCAAATTCGCCCCACAAAGAAAGTGCAACTATAAGCTCATTGCAGTCTATATTCGCATGTATACATACATACGTACATACATACATACATACATACATACATACATACATACATACATATGTATGTATGTACATACGTATGTACCTACATATCTATATACGTACATACGTATATACATACATACATACACACATATTTATGTGTGTACGTACTACGTACGTTACATGCATACATACATACATGCATGAATACATGCATACATACATACATTTAATTGTACTACATACATATGTACGTACATAAACAAATACATACATACATACATACATAGATGCATGCATGCATATATACATAATCATTTGTTTGAAGCTATCTTTTTCTTTCAGATAATCATTTCAGCTGTTCTCACCTCCTCTAAGAGTTGCCTGTGATAACTCCGTACATGGAGTGTGCTGTTGGTATGGCTGGGATTTGTTCTGAGTTTTTCATGCCTATCATCATAACTCATTTTAGAGCAGGCTTCTCTTCGGACCCTCTCCAACTCGCCATCTTTCTTGGCCAAAGCCTCCTTCAGAAAAGCAACCTATCAAACAAGCATACAAAATTACTATATGGGGGATCACAATGCTTTGAAGATGTCCAACAATCAAGATCCATACTTGATCCCTGAGATCTAGCACATCTCCACTCTCTTTGTTAGAATGAGCAGCACCGAGCTCTACACCTGCAGCCCTCTGAGCAAACTTCAAAGTGCTTATGGTTTCACCATAGGAGTCCAAATCCGGACTAACATGCACAAACATTAAGGTCTTTGCATGTCCACCTGGAAAGCAGCATACAAATTAATATGTTGGGATTTTAGCTCATGACAGAGTCCATCATTTTCAATGGTGTTTCTTTACCTAATGAATCTTGGAGCAATTGTGTCAATTTGCTATTTCTATATGGAACATGAGAACTTTTTTGTGCAAGTGCTGCTATGACATCTCCAAGAGCTGAGAGAGATTTGTTAATATGCTGTGCTTCTTTCAACCTATCTCCAGTTGCTTCTGATTTGTCCACTCTTTCACTGCCTGCAAGATCCACCAAGTGAAGGCAACCCCGGAGTACAGCACCAGAAGCTAACTCTTTGCCTTTGATATGCACAGTCAAGACACTGCATGAAGAATGATACTATTCAGTTCCATTTCACTCGCATAAGTTATTATACTTCAAGCAGACATCTTTATGGAACCAGGAAAGACAGAAAACATTAAGATGCTTTATCAGTGCACGATACCATTGGTCCAGTACATTACCTGTGGGATCGACTGCTCCTATCATTCAGTGCAGTAGCACCCACTGTACGATTGTGGTGACCCACTTTCATGAGATTCAGAACATCGTCTGTAGAATGAACAGAGACCATGCTTGCATCAGGGACATTGAGACCATTTTGCTGGGACTTGTTCCTTACTTCTAGTGTGTCAAATAAGTAAAGGATGACAATGTATATGTCAATGGTTCTCATGAAATTTAGAAAGTGTACCCCAAAGTGGGAAAAGGTCCAAGCTGGATGTTTATGCCCGATAACTAGAAGTTCAGACAATCATTCACTACATCCTAAGAACTCAGTAGAGTAGTAACAGCATGGAAAAGATGAATGTGTACCACATATCAGTATGCACTCCCAGAACATTGAATACTTAAGCATGTTTATGGATGACCGTGTACTAAATATAGGACTACAAGGTCCCTAATGATGAAATTTTAAACGACAATAGAAATAAAAAACATGCTGTGCCCAATGATGTGTATCTGATCATTTTGACAGTCAATGAACAAGCTTAGCTAAAGGATATTTTTTATTTGATCCATCTGAACAAAGTAGATCTCTGACTTGTTCATTATAGATCTCAATCATCTGCACTCCAACTTCATAATGTATTGAGTCTTTTCTGTACTGGGTGAGATGAAAAAGATCATTCAGAGCTCTGAAGTTTACTCCCCAATCTGCTGATGATGGATTATCAGGTCCTGTCTGGCACAAGAACGCAAAGCTATCATGTTTAGATCATGCAAATTTCACAAAGTTGGAATTATAAGATGGTGAATTTTCCCAGGAATTACCATTGTAAATGTCTTTCCGGATCCTGTCTGACCATAGGCAAATATACAGACATTGTATCCATCTAGAACAGACCTTATCAATGGCTGTGTATCAGTAAAGACTTCTTCTGCACAATGCAATGCCCCAATCAAAATGTCGTGTTTGGATTCAACTGTCTTAAGCCAGCAGATTTAAGCAAGACACTTCACCTTGGCTTGAAGTGGGTCCGAAAATTTTATTGAAGGTGAAAGTCTTTTTTTTTCCTTTTCCCTGCTTAGGATTCACAATAGTAATGGACCCATTTTCACCAATATAATCCACAGTGGTTTGGGTAGCACCTTGACCTTGGAGGAAAGGCCTAACTCGACAGTAGACTCGAATATTCCCTGTAAATAAATTGTCATATTTTACCAGGAGAGAAAAGGACGTACAATTTCCTTAATTCATATAGCCCACCCTTGAGGTCTTGCACTTGGTTATAAAGTTCACGATTCTCGGCTGCAACTTTGTAATATTCTCCTGCTGCTTGTACAAGTCCCTGTAACCTGAAGGCTGCTAATGCAACCAGCGATAAAATGCAGGAGAAAGTCAAACCATATTACAGAGAAATAAGGTGGAAAACCCTTGATTGAAATTCATAAAAAGTACAATGCGTGTGTATGTGTGTGTGTGTGTGTGTGTGAGAGAGAGAGAGAGCACAAACAAGCACAAGCACATGGCACTCACAAAGGCTTTCCAATTCCTTCTCCCATTCAGATTGTGCAGTTCGACACTCCAGCTTCATAGAATCAAATTTGATTTTTAGTTCCTGAATAAAAGCAAACAAAGAGTACTGAATGCCCCAAGGTTCATATTAATATTCAAGTGGGATCATGAAGCTGTAGCTTTCACCAGATTTCCACCTTTAACTCATTTCTTTGCAGATTCAATTGCTCTAAATGTTTGTTATCCAAGCTTCGGAGCCTTTGTATCTCTCTTTCAGAAGCTATGGCCTTATCATCTAAGTTATAATCACCGATGCCATCCTCTAGCATCCTGGGATGTTCTCTTTCGACCTTCTTACAAAAAGAGCAAAAATCCACACAAATCAATCACAATATTACATGATATCCTAGTATGATGTAAGGACTTAAGTAAATTCCTTGAAAATTGCCATCCAGTCATTAAGCACAAGAAGATACAAGATTTTGCACTTAAAGTATGCAAGAAGGTCACTTATGTTGATTACCTGCAGCGAATGGTTCACACACTTGAGCTCTACTTCCTCAATGACTCGCTTTAACATGAACTCTACCACCTGTGCATGAACAACTTGGTAAGCTTTCTGATTTTCATGAAAACAATTAGGAGTATGCTCAATCACGTGCAGTAGGGCACCAACCACAGGGACATCGGATGGCTGCTTATCATATAAAACCATCAGGACCATTCGGATAAGGGCCTCATGTGGAACATGCTGCATAAAAGAGAGACTAATAAGAACATACTAGGGCACGTTTCCTGGGAACAGTGTACACAGTAATATGCAGAAACCCACCATCTCCACCTTCTTCTTTCTGGAAAAGTAAACTTCCACAAACTTCTGACATACTTGGGATACCCACCCAGTGTCTGAATCTGGAAATAAACAACAGAAGTTCATTGCATGAAACTGTTCAGTGGTGATAGGAGGCATTTCATGATTGTCCCATTCATAGCGTACCATATTGGGACCATTCATTCTCAAGTCCTTCGTGTGGAAGCTTGCCATTAGAGGAAGCTTGATTTGATCCAGGCTTGGAATAGTGATTTCCAAGCTCTATTAACATATCTTTAGTGCTCTCGCATGCTACAGCAATGGGTTTGCTAATTCCCTGCATGTGCATGGCACACATAGGAGAGCTATTCTTGGATGATGGTTTGGGAGGGCAATGAGACCTTGGAAACCTGATAACATTCGACGGTTTGTGTCCTCCTGCTTGCTGCCATTCGTGATATGCTTTCAGGGATAAAATACAGTCTACCACTTTCACAGGCAAGCCCATTGGAAATGTTCCCTGTAGATAAAGTTGTTTACACATCAAGACCCTTACAACCATGGACAAATTAAATTCTATCCATTAAATAGAATTAATGTAGAAAGTCCAACCTCATCTAGGTCAGATGCTTCAAAAGATGGAAGATTGAGTTCCTCAACAGCCACAAGAAAGTTTCTTACATTCTCAAAGTACTGATACGCAGGAAGTGGAGCTGCTTCATGGTAAGGCATTGAAAAACTATGATTCTCAACAATCTGCAACCAGGGAATAAATTACTTCCCAACTCTGATCATGCACAAACCTTCAGACAAAGCAGCATTAGCATCCAAAGGTAGTGAATACCTTTGAGACAGCACCAGGATGAATTTTGTTAATAAGGTTACAAAGAACTATCCCGTTCCTCAAGCACATCCGAAACTCCTCTTCTGAGGGTTGAGAGGAAAGTTCTAATGGACCGACCATCGTCTGCATCCATGAGGCGGCCTGAAATCTCCTTGAAGCTGCAAAAATCCACAACAACTCCCTGTTCGTAATGCTACGAATGGAAATGAAGCCTTCCCAAGATATTGAAAGAGGAAACTTTCTGCATGAACGAAGCCTGTAGATCCAGTCCTGTTGTTGGCTGTCGAGACCTTGATGCAATGCTGTTCGCTGGAGTAGAGCATGAGGTTATAAGAAAAAAGAAGGTATAAAAACTGTACCTGCTTCATTGGCCTTTCTGGATGCCAGATTCATGTCGCTAAATCCAACCTGTTCCTCGGCCGTGACGATGCCTGACTTATCTCTTAAAGGAGGTTGGCTTTTGCAGAATGACCAATAGGGATTTTGAGGATTGGCTTGAGAGTCGTTTGTCATCACGGCAGAGTTAAGAGAGCACCAGTAAGATTGGAACTTGGTCTAAGTTAAATGTTGCAGCATTAGCGAGACGACACGGTAAGAGGTGGGAGGGTTGCGGACAGAGAAGAGAGAGAAGGCATACGCGTTTGTCGTAGTGGGGTCGTCTGTGCGTGCATATTCGCGAGTCAGAGCGAGAGGGGGCGTTGGGGAGAACTCCAGACAGCGGCAAGCTGACGGAGGAATAGGAAATTTGACTCTCTTATTCCCTTAGTAAATTACGAAATTGCGCCAACCTTCTTCTCGTAATAGTCCAGCAGCTCCTGCTATACCAAGTGATATGGAGAGAACGCACTCCTCAACAGTTAAACCTTCATACCTGCACAGGTGGGGCCAAAGTCACCTATTGCACATGAATTCACACGAAGAAAGATGAACAGAGAATCGCGGTGTTGCCAATACACACGTATTGGACGAGGGTATTTATGTGAACCCTCACACACGAGTTCACGCAGAGAGGTAAGTTCTCGCTATCACCCAATACATATATACGTAGAAAAAGGTGTGTGTGTGTGTGTGTGTGTTTGAGAGGTAAGTTCACGCAGAGAGGTAAGTTTCCGCCATCACCCAATACATATATACGTAGAAAAAGGTGTGTATGTGTTTGAGAGAGAAAGAGAGAGAGAGAGAGAGAAAACAACGACGTCTATAAACATAAACGATTGAATCGCCCAATACACCGATTCCTAGAATTATCACTGATAGGAAGGCAGAAGATATGCATACGAAATCTACCGTTGACGCCTAGCATGTAAAACAGACAATATACCCACACAGCCACATCAAGAGTTGAATCCGCACAGGACGTGATACAGAAAAGCTGAAGAAGCACACGTCGTGCCGAGGACCGGAAATACTTCTTAAATTCCGCCCACGACAGACACCGCGCAACTCGGCCGAGACGCTACGCCGACCTGCAACAGATGCTCGTAGCTATGCGCACGAGTTCTATTATGATTCCTGTCAAAAAAATCATAGGGTTAAAAGATGGATTCTTCGTGTCAACCATCTAATATGTCAATCGAGATCATTGTTCAGGCCATGTCTGATAAACCAGAACATGGATTGGCTAGGTTTCCCGGTCTCGCTTGCCAATGCCCACATCTTTTTCCGCCGCCCATCTTGATGGCTGCTGCTCCTATGTCTCCGTGTCTTATGATTTATCATTTGAGGCAAGATCTGCCTTGCAGGATTTCCTCGTTTCAAAATTCACTCCACACATGTACTGCTTCCTCTATGGCTATGGCTGCTCCCTCTTCGTTATGATCGTGCTCTCTTTCCCATCTCCACAGTCCACTCCTCCCCTTCTTGATTTAGTTTGGCTGACTTTAAGTTAAAAGGAGAGCATGTCTCATGGCTGTGGCACAAAATGCAGAATGAATTCCTTGCCCTTATTCCTACATTTTGCATCCACACCAACAAACCCTCTTCCAAAGCAACCTCTTCTTTAATTCTTTAGAAACAAAATTGGTGGTTAGTGGTATCATTAGTCATGAAGGTCCTACATTGGATACTTTTTGCTTTGCTGATTGGTAAAACTAGAATTCTCTCACGCACCCAATCCTGCTCGAGTGGTGACATTAGTCCTAATTATGGTGAGACTCAAAAATGATCGTAACATTCACAAGATGTTTTGTGGGATACAGGGGGTTTCATGGGTGCTCGGTCCGTTCACTTGTATAGCAGTAATTTCTATTAATTAAAGTTTGGAAGAGTAGGCTTTGTCGAGCTTCCTTTAAAAAATAATAATAGTAAATAAAAAAAAAACATTCACAATCATCTAGTCGAGTAAGGTCATAAACTTCCGCACTTGTTGGGTCTGCTGGTTGGACCTTTTGCCTCTTAGGTTGGGGTGAGGGTTCACCTTCGGTCAGCGATTGTGGACGCCTCTCTACACTTGTATAGAGATGAAAACCAGTTGAGCCTTCAAGTTGTTCGCTCTGTGTTTCAGCCTTCGAACTCATTTAAACTAGTTACCTTGTCTAGTTTTAGGGTTGTCTTTTCTCGAGTTTTACCTTCACAGGTTTTGAAGCTCTGCATCCTAATTGTTTTCGGCATGTAGCTCTTGTTTTGTAGGACAAGGAATCCCATGGATGTTATACCCCTCTTCACTTGTACTTTCAAATTAATTCAAACTTAACTGAAAAAATGGATCTCTACGAAAAAACTTCTTTTAAAAAAGGGTCATACACTTCCTTCACAAGCATATGAGCAACCCCCAAGGAACAAACGTGAAATTCCAAAGTTAGGTTAGAGGATGGTCACGAACACGTCAAACCAACAAGCTGCAGCTTCCAATAGAAAATCAAGAAATATTGCAATATTGTGGTTATCATTCCCTCAAGGTTATTGTTATTATTATTGCCATGGGTATCATTGATACCATGATCTCTTTGGACCACCAAAGACTGCCAGGCCCCTTCTTGAAGGAGAAGCTATCAATAAGGTGCGCACGTGTGTATGAAATCTCACCTTCCTCATCATAGCCCACACAGAAGAATATTGAGTCGTCTATCATTCGGTGTGGGACACGGCGTGACCTAAGGTGATGAAAAGATCGAAAAGAATGGGTTTTTTTGTCTTTGTTTGTTCTATATCGTGTGTGCGTGTATATGTGACTCGTGTGTGTATTGTGTGTGTGAACTTGCATGCTCCAAGCGTGAAGACTCGTGGAGAGATAGAGGAATGAAGCTTTTTTTTTTTAGAATACAATGAATTGGAAAGACACACCCGACCTCGTAAGGTAGAGGCACCCATCTTGGGAAACTCTAAGGCATCAAGCTCTAGGTGGGACTTGATTCCTGGTCATCTGTCTAGAAGTACAAGGCACATCCGCTAAACCATGCCCGTTAGATAAAGGAATCAAGCATTGTCCTAGCTTTTGTATTGTCTTTTACCTTCTTTTTTTATGGAAGTTAGGCAAGGGACTATTTCTTGAACATTAACCTTAAAAGAACAATTGTATAGGTGAATAATCATAGTACTTATAAGATCCTTAGTATCCCACAAAGCACGGGTTAAACAAAATTACAACTGGTTTAAATTGGTCAATGCCATTATATAGCTGCTCAGGAGTTGAACACAAGATTTTCGCTTCAAAAGATTAGTGTCAAACCAACCTACCTATGGAATGTTGACAACCGCTTCCACTCTTGAAAGATTAGATTGTCTCCTTGAGATGTTGTATGAGTGCTCAGTCTTTATGAGTTGCCACTCGGAGTCCATCCTCCTCTATTCTTCCTTTCATGATGAAGGCATGTTGTAGGATAAAATAAGATAAATAAGCAACTCCTATGACTCATTAAGGAAATGTCACAATGAGAAGCCTCATCTTGAGTCTTGTATTATTATCAGAGTAAAAATCATCATCTTGAGTCTTGTATTTATATACAGATCAAATTGTATGTGAGAATATGTAGTAATAGTAGTGTTGTGCTTCAATCCATCTTGATTATTCAAAAAGAGGCTACTTAGAAATACAAGTAAGGTGGGTTTTTTCAATTGTGGAACTTATGGGCCTATGTAATAAGATCCTCTTGAGTATGATGTCATGTGAAACCTTATCATATAAACTCATAATAGATAACATAGGAATTCCCAATATATTTCTATAATACGATGCACACATGTTAATATGTATTGTGAATCATGTTTATTGGTCTTATCGGATGTTCAATTATGATGATAATTTAAAATAAAATTGAACTAGAAAAAGAAACGCTAAATCGAGTTCCATATGTACATGTTGAGAAGTCACTAAATCGAGTTCCATTTTAAAGTCACTAAATTAAGCAATAGTACATTAAAATGAGAATACTTTTCAAAGAAAATAAAAAATGAGTTTCTTTTGTGTAGTGGCATGGTTGATGGAGATATGGATCCCTCTAGTAGAACCAATTTCCTTCAATATATGAAGGAATGGCATCCACTGCAGAATATACTTATGTGAGTGCTGCATTCCAAAATACATCACATGTTCAATTATGAAATGACTACAATCCCCATGTCTCTATATTATATTACAATAGAGATTTAATCCATGTGTCTCTCTCTATGCCCTATGATATATATATATATATATATATATATATATATATATATATATATATATATATATATATATATATATATATATGTGTGTGTGTGTGTGTGTGTGGATGCATATGTGTATGCGTGTATTGTGTCTGTGTCATTATAATATACAAAGATATATAATTAAAAGATTTACACGTGAATATATTATAATCTTGGTTATTATACACACGCTTATGTGTGTTTTTGAGTGTGTGTGTGTGAGTGTGAGTGTATGCGTATGCATGTATCATTATACAAGTCACACGCATACCAATGTGTGATGGGGTTCCTTGTGGTTCTCATCGAAACACAATATAGTGACTTCTCAATATGTACATATGGAATTCGATTTATTCAATCCAAGGATCCTCCAATATTACCTTTTTCACTATGTGAGGATCCACGTTATCGTCTTTCACATTTTGGCATGTTCAAAAACTTTTTTGGATCTTAAATGGAAACATTATTTTACTCTCACCAAGGACTAAATTGAGGTTATTCGGGAGGAAAATATCATACTTGGGCTTCTCTCTAAGAGAGCACAATTTTGGAAGATCCTCTTGGAGAGAGAGAAGATAAGAAACAGAAAACGAGTGATAAGATTTTAAGCTACCTAAGACCCTTTAATATATATATATATATATATATATATATATATATATATATATATATATATATATATATATATATATACACACAAAATATATATATATACATATATATATATATGTATATATATATTTTGGTTGTATGTATGTGAATACTATGTGTTGTATGTATGTGAATATAGTTGTCTCTTGTTAACACTAGATTCATGGATATACCCAAAAAGAAATGTTTGGTAATAATGGCAAAAATAAAATGATTATACCGTTCGGTATGCCCATTGCAAATTGGACCAAAAAAAAATCTTGCTTCTCAAGCATATGATCTAGTAAAGAATTATATATAGGACGTTCTCATATTATTCAAAATATCATTTGATATAACCTAGAATATTTTTTGTAATGTTGACCGTGTTATTTATTATAGGTTTTGTAAAGGCTCTTACCTCTTCTCTTTCCTTACTTACCTCTCCTTCTTGCATTTCCCATTCACATGAATCCAAACCTGGCAAAACTCTTACAAATAATATAAAGGGGTCATATCTCAGAATTTGTAAGGAATTCGAATTGATAAGATTCAAAACCTTAGAGATGACTCTGAGATTACATCAATTGAACACCGAGAGCTAAAAGTATGGCACCAACAAGTTTTGAGTTGTAGGAGTCATTGCAATTGGGCAAAATTTTATGAAAATGCCTACAGGACAAAATTTGGCAAAGGAAAAAAGCCAACCTCATCCTCTCCACTCATTGTCCATACATGTCTCAGGCAATGAGGAAGAAAGAGCCATCAATCTCTTAAGCTTCTACAAAAAAAATACTCATTAGAGGACTCCCATATTTATGCTTTCAACTATACTCCGCAATAAGCAAACCCTCCCCTCAAGTTCCCTCTACATCCACATCATGAAAATCAATGGCAAATAAAGACTTCACCCAATTATTTTCATTCATTAGTATTCACTTCTAAATATACAAGGGGTTATCAAATGAAGACCTAGATGATGATGATGTGAAATGATTCCTCTCAATGTGCAATAGAAGTGGTTTGCAACATTATGAAGATGCCTTCTTTGCACTATTTCCTACAACCTTAAATAGAGTCACCAACAACCGATACCCTCAATATGATAAGGGCCACTTTCACACTTTGGAAGGCTTGAAGATGGAATCTACAAAAGCATTTTGTTAGGGAAAATTCAATTGAACATGTTCTTGATCAATTGGAAAATCTTATATTACAACCACATGAGTCTTTCTCTAAACTTATGACTATGAATTGGCCAAGACATTAATTACAAAGCTAGTAGAGGTTCTTGGTGATTTCATGATCATCAAACAAAAGCTAAGAAGGAAACTCTAGTTAGATGTTACCTTGAATGAGTTCACAATATTTGTTAGACAAAGAGAAAAGGCTAGGCTGTAGTTTGAAAGTGTAGATGAATGTGTCAATTGATCACACAACTACATTAGAAGATAGAGTCACTCATGCTCCAAAAGATGATGTGGTCAAATCAACCATAGAGTATACACTCTTATAATTGCATAAAGACCTAGATGAGCTTTAGACCAACAATGAGGTACCTCTACAAATT
>CM035411.1:164539595-164544595 GCA_020310875.1 Ceratopteris richardii | reverse complement strand
ACACATTAAGATATGGATTGTGACAATACACACCAATGAGAGGGCTGTTGGAAGTCAATACTAATGTTCTGAGATGGCTGGACATTACAACCATGTTGTACTTGCTTCTTGTAAATCTTCTTGCTGCTAAACTTACATGTGAATGATAGAATACAAGTGTGATATTGCAAGACCAAAGTGCTTAGCATCAATGACTCTATATGATTAATGTACGTTGCACAAATATTTGATGTTGTGGAATGGTAACAACTATGCAGCCATAAGGAAATCTACTCTCTCTACGCACCTAGGTCCTTGTGGGTTGTCTCCATCATTACCTTTCGCATGTGTCATCGGTATTGCCTATACCAAGAGTGGTATCAGAGCCACTTATATGTGGTTTGGAATGTTCAGAACTTGTGTGCTATTAGAGAAAGGGTATTTTTTAATGCAGCCAAGCAGTATATATGAAGGATTTGCAAAAGGAATACTAGCCTAAGAGACTTACAGTATTTTCAAAAGATTGGTTGTGCACTTTGTGAAATTGAAAAAGGTTTTGAAGATTGGGAAAAACTTTGGACAATCCACCATCAAATCAAAGAAAGCTTCACCCTCGAAGTCATAGAGAAGTTCAAAGCAAGAAGCTGTCGAAGAGACGCTGCCATAAGGACTAAAGAGTCCCAAAGATTTCCCCTTTAAGACTTAGAGATTCGACAATCCAAAGCATTCAAAGGTATGTAACACAAAGAGTTGCAGAGAAGAAGCAAAGGAGATTCTATTGAAAGCAAAGGGCTAAAGAAAAGGACTTGGAAAAGGAATCCTGAAGCAAAGAGCTGAAGCATAGGACTTGTGACAGAGTCTTGAAGCAAAGGACTGAAGAAAAGGACTTGGAAAAGGATTCCTGAAGCAAAGAGCTGAAGCATAGGACTTGTGACAGAATCTTGAAGCAAAGGGCTGAAGAAAAGGACTTGGAAAAGGAATCCTGAAGCAAAGAGCTGAAGCATAGGACTTGTGATAGAGTCTTGAAGCAAAGGGCTGAAGAAAAGGACTTGGAAAAGGAATCCCGAAGCAAAGAGCTGAAGCATAGGAATTGTGAAGGAGTCTTGAAGCAAAGGGCTGAAGCAAAGGACTTGGAAAAAGAGTCTCGAAGAAAAGGGCTGAAGTAGAAGAAAGCCTCAAAAAAAAAAAAGAGTTTTGAAAAGAGGGGACTGAAGATATCCATCTATTGTGTGTGGAAAAGAAATCCATACGAGTTCAAGGAGATCCCTATTTCAGAGAGGGCAAGAAGGATCACCAAGAAGAGTGGTAATCCCAATTTTGTTTCAAGAAAGAGTGGCTGAAGCCTTGTTGATGTGCCAAGCTCTGGGAGTTTGTAGACGATACAAGGAAGTGAAGACCACAAAGGAGCTTCAAACAAACAAACTTGTTGATGTGCTAGACTCTGGGGAGTCTTTAGACGATACAAGGAGATGAAGCTATTGTTCGGATTAGAGACCAGCAACATAAAGGAAGGTATGACTTGGTTATTTATCATCAAGTCGATAGTCATTTTTCTCTTTTATAGGTATTATGTGAGAAGAAGTAAGACAGAGCTCAAAAAAGGATTCCCCTATTATTTCCTTCAAGGAGACTGGTGGAAAGCCTCGTGAGAAGGAGGCAAGAAAAGAACACTTGGATGAGCTCTTTATCATTGAAGATTTTTTATCTTGTCTTGTTGAAAATGCAACAAGCTTGGAGAATGTAGAAGCTAGAAAAGCTTCACACAGAAGAGAACTCGTGATAGAGTTCATTAAAGACCAGCCCAATATTGGAACTACGAGAATGAAAACAACCTTCAAGATTAAAGAAGATATCAAGGAGATGAAAGGACAGCCAACACTACCAAACCAGTCCAAAAGAATGAAGAACAAGTTAAGGTTGGAAATGAAGGAATGACATCCATGAAGGTAGATAAGGAAAATATTGAAGCAGCCACCAACACAAAAGAGATTTTGGAAGACAAAGGAGCAGCCGCTATCATGAAGAAAAAGTCGAGGACAAAAGGACAAGAAAAAGAAGTTATAGCCACCAACATGAAGAAGATCTGCAAAGACAAAGAAGGAGCTGCTATCACAAAGGAAATGGTTGAGAAAAGAAATAGAGAGATAGTAATGATAAGAAACCAAGATCAACAAGAGAAAAGGAGAGCTTTGAAGGATCGAAGGGAAGTCATAGATATGCAAGAAACTTGCCATGAGAGCAAGAGGTTTTCTAGAGGAGGCAATTTCATGTTTCCTTTCATTCCATACACCAAAGTATGGAGCTTATGCTTACCTACACTCCAGAATGTTTACCAGTTGGAGTTTCTCGAAGAAGATAAAGTTGCACTGCAGGTGATGAAGCTATGGATGGATAGTGGAAGGCTATCCACTTCCAAGTTTCATGGAATCAATGATCAAAGTAGCCATTCAAAGCAAAGGATAATATCGAGTCGGCTACAACTTACCAATGAAGCTTATCAAGCTCTCAAAGAGGAGGACTACATATGGCGGATTGCTTGGACCAGCAAGCTAAGCTTGAGGGGGGTTGTTGAAGTTGAGGCAAGCTTTAGCTTGCTATTCATAAGCTTAGCTTGTATAAAACCCTCTCACACACTTTGAGTTTATTCCCTTATTTTCTATAGGAACTTGCTCTTAGTTTTTTTCTGAATTCTCAAGTCATAAATAATAGAAAAGACATACGTGCATAGAGAGCCAACTCTTGCATACGCAGAGATTTAGCTAAGGAGTCACTTGCGCAAGCTATGAAGTAAGCATCACCCCAAAATGAAGTGCCAAAATTATGCGTCAGATATGAGCTACCTACTCTAGCTCTTCTGCTCACCCTTCAGCCACTTCTAACTCCCTATTTAAGAGGTTTGCAAGACTTTTATCTCTGTGGATTCTCCTCCCACCAAAGTATATGAAGGCTTGGATTAATATAAGAGGTTGGTTCTATTCTCAATTCATGTCTCTCTCTTGGAAGTAGCGACAAGTAAATTATTGGTGTTTTTAAGGAACAACGGAGTCATGCTCAAGTATTGCGCAAGACATTGGATGAGTCATTATCAGTCATTTCGATGTTTAATTAAGTCCATGTTGTTCATGAATATATAAGAGTAGGCACAACTTTGTTTGTCACTGTTATCACCTATACAGTTCTTATATTTCCTTTCAAGTTGTTGTAACAATTATGGCGTGGAAAGATTGGAGAATGACTTCTCTTGTTGTAGTTATGTGAAGGAAACAAGAGGTATTGATATCATAAGAAGTGTATGATTGTTGGTTATTATACGATGCATTCATATTGTATGAATGAAGATATAAAGTAACTCTCTCTTAGAATGCATTTTTCTTATGAGAGTTATACAGTGCACACTCTTTGTAGATCTTGAGTATCAACTGAGAGAGGTGTAAGCAAGTAAGAGCTTAACGCAAGAAGAGTATATAGGTGAGGCTGCTTGAAGTAGTCAACTAAGGCATGCATAGATTGATAGGCTGCTATAAAGGTTTGTCAAATAGATGGCTGAAGACTTTATAAGCATTACCTTTTTTGATGGTTTGATTTATATAGAGCGTGCATGAACATTTTTGCGCATGACCTATTGTATATGATTCAGTAGTGAAATATTCAATGACACATTAAGATATGGATTGTGACAATACACACCAATGAAAGGGTTGCTGGAAGTCAATACTAATGTTTTGAGATGGCTATAAATTACAACCATGCTGTACTTGCTTCTTGTAAATCTTCTTGCTGCTAAACTTACATGTGAATGATAGAATACAAGTGTGATATTGCAAGACCAAAGTGCTTAGCATCAATGACTCTATATGATTAATGTACGTTGCACAAATATTTGATGTTGTGGAATGGTAACAACTATGCAGCCATAAGGAAATCTACTCAGCCTTGATGTATAGCTGAAATTGATCTACGTGTGCAGAGGATACTTACATTGGTTGTTGTAAGGACAATCATCATGTGGAAGTTGCTTGGAATAGATATATGTGACATGCTCTCAAATGCAAATTAGATTGAGAGGTTGAGAAAGGTAGATGCAATTTTGATGCTCTTATGAATGTTGTATTACATATATGAAAGCGAAATGTATAAAGGTGTGGTTAATGTATGTAAGCCTAATCAGGTTGAGTAATCAAATGCAAATGGAAATCTACATTGCTTCTCAAATCTCTACGCACCTAGATCCTTGTGGGTTGTCTCCATCATTACCTTTCGCATGTGTCATCGGTATTGCTTATACCAACAATGTACATGTATATGTATATGTATATGTATATGTATATGTATATGTATATGTATATGTATATGTATATGTATATGTATATGTATATGTATATGTATATGTATATGTATATGTATATGTATATGTATATGTATATGTATATGTATATGTATATGTATATGTATATGTATATGTATATGTATATGTATATGTATATGTATATGTATATGTATATGTATATGTATATGTATATGTATATGTATATGTACATGTACATGTACATGTACATGTATATGTATATGTATATGCATATGTATATGTATATGTATATGTATATGTATATCTATATGTATATGTATATGTATATGCATATGCATATGTATATGCATATGCATATGGATATGGATATGGATATGGATATGGATATGGATATGGATATGGATATGGATATGGATATGTATATGTATATGTATATGTATATGTATATGTATATGTATATGTATATGTATATGTATATGTATATGTATATGTATATGTATATGTATATGTATATGCATATGTATATGTATATGTATATGTATATGTATATGTATATGTATATGTATATGTATATGTATATGTATATGTATATGTATATGTATATGTATATGTATATGTATATGTATATGTATATGTATATGTATATGTATATGTATATGTATATGTACATGTACATGTACATGTACATGTACATGTACATGTATATGTATATGTA
>CM035411.1:164524595-164532095 GCA_020310875.1 Ceratopteris richardii | reverse complement strand
CAAGCAAAGTAGATAACACTTGGTATATTGATAGTGGATGTAGCAACCATATGAGTTGCAATGCTTCTTGGTTTACTAATCTACATGTTCCCAAAGGTAAGGGACATGTAGAAACAGGTGATGATACAGCCCATGAGATCTCCCATGTTGGAGATGTAGCTTTGGATGACAAGGAGGAAGGAAGATGTCTCAAGGATGTCTTGCATGTACCTACTATCATAAAGAACTTGGTGTCCGTTGGACAAATGGTTGAAAGAGGCTATCAAGTAAGGTTCAACAAAGGTGGATGCTTTGTGGAGAACCCTAAGCAAAATTACAAGGTCATAGCAAGAGGAAAGAAGCAAGGGAGACTCTTCACTTTGGAGGTAAATTCTCATTCCACTCAACATGTCTACTTCACATATGGAAACAAGAGGATTTCGGAGTTGGACTTGTGGCACAAGAGGATAGGTCACATCAACATACAAAGAATGAAGGAAATGCAATTCAAGAGGCTGGTTGAAGGTCTTCCCAACTTCCAATGACAAGGTATGAAGCATTTATGTGAATCTTGTCAACTAGGGAAGCAAGCGAGACTTCCATTCAAGAAGAGTGGCTACATAAGCCAACATCCATTGGAGTTGATACATACAGATGTGTGGGGGCCAACCAAAGAGCAATCCATTGGAGGTAACAAGTACTTTGTCACTTTTATAGATGATTGCACAAGGATGGTTTGGGTTTATTTCATAAAAAACAAATAAGATGTGTTTACATGTTTCAAAGCATTCAAAGCAATGCTAGAAAAGGAAACAGATACATATATCAAGAAGCTAAGGTCCGATGGAGGAGGAGAATATTTCTCCAATGCGTTTTCTGATTTTTTAATGGATCAAGGCATCAAGAGGCAAGTAACATGCAGGTACACACCCCAACAAAATGGAGTAGTAGAGAGAAAGAATAGATACATTGCCGAGATCGTTAGAGCAATGCTTAATGAGATGAATGTACTTAACATGTTTTGGAGTGATGCAGCAAATACCGCCGTGTATCTTATGAATAGGGCTCCTACCTCAGGGATCCATGGCTTGACACCATATCAAGCCTATTATGGTAAGAAACGTGAGCTTTCCCACTTGAAGATATTTGGATGTACTTGTTATGTACATGTGCCAAGTGAATTGAGGCACAAGCTACAACCAAAGGCAGAAAAGTGTGTGTTTCTAGGATATTCAAATGATCATAAAGGTTACAGGTGCATCAACCCAAACACAAAGGACTTGAGGATATCAAGGGATGTAGCATTTGATGAGCTACTCCCTTGGTATAAGAAGTATGATTGTATGCAGGACTATGAAGAAGAAAAGCATGGACATGATGAAGAACAAATCGACCTAGAGCTAAGTGGCCCAAGGTGTTCCATCAATGAAGATAGTTCAAGCATGAACTCACCATGGAGGGGGAGATCTTCATCAAGCTATGAAGCACAATCAATCAATAAAGGCAAATCAACATTGGTGGAGTTGGATGAAGAAGGTAATGAAGCTGAAGATGATGAAGGACACATGATGGAGAAAGAAGCTACGTCAAAGAAAGAGATCAAGTTCCCAAGGCAAAGGAGGTTTATTCCTCCAAAAGGTGAAGAAAGGAAGTCTTCTAGAGTTAAGTATCCAACTCAAAGGTTTACTTATGATTCATACATGGAAACACATTATGCATATATGAACAAAGTAGTAGAAGATCATGAGCCCGATTGCTATGAAGATGCAAGCAGGTACATCGAATGGAAAGAGGCAATGCAAGAAGAGATCAACGCACTTGAGGAGAATCAAACATGGACTCTAGTGCCCAAGAAGGATAAAATGAAGGTAATAGGTAATAAGTGGGTGTATAAAGTAAAGAGGAATTCAAATGGATCTATTTCTAGGTTCAAAGCAAGATTGGTGGCCAAGGATTTTGCACAAACCTATGGAGTGGACTTTGAAGAGACATTAAGCCCCGTGGCAAAGATGAGCACCATTAGGACACTCATTGCAATGGCTGCTAGCAAAGGATGGAAGCTTTTCCAATTGGATATCAAGAATGCCTTTCTCAATGGAGACTTGGAAGAAGAGGTATACATGGAGCAACCACTAGGTTTTGTTCATAAAGAGTTTCCACATCATGTTTGTAGGTTGAAGAAGGCACTTTATGGCCTAAAGCAAGCTCCAAGGGCTTGGAACCAAAGATTGGTGGACTATTTGATCAAATGTGGTTACAATCAATGCAAGGCGGATCCATCTCTCTTCATCAAACAAAGAGGAGAACTTGTAGTCTACATGTGCGTGTATGTAGATGATCTTATCATTACAGGTAATGATGCAAAGGGCATTGAGGAGATCAAGGCAAAGCTTGGAAAGGAGTTTAGGATCTCTGATCTTGGAGATCTTAGGTATTTTCTTGGCATTGAAGTTGTATACAAAGAAGAAGGTATTATGCTCATACAAAGGAAGTATATTCTAGACCTACTTGAGAGGTTTGGGATGCTACATTGCAAGCCTATTTCAAATCCCATGGAAGTTAATGTAAAGCTAAGCTCCATTGATGGAGAGCCATTAGAGGATGTAACCTTGTATCGATCTATTGTAGGATCTTTCAATTATGCCATAATAACTAGGCCCGACATAGCATATGGAGTTGGAGTGTTATCACAATTTATGCATAGTCCAAGGACTACACACTTGCAAGCTGCAGGAAGAATGTTACGATATCTCAAGGCCACTATAAATCAAGGATTGTTCTACTCATTTGATGATGATATGCAGGTCAAAGCTTATTCTGATGCCGATTGGGCCGGTTCGAAGGAGGATAGAAGAAGTACAAGTGGTTACCTAGTCATGCTAGGTAGCAAGATCATCTCATGGATTTCAAAGAAGCAACCCACGGTGGCATTATCTTCCACGGAGGCTGAGTATAGAGCTTTGGCTCAAGTCACATGTGAGTTAATGTGGATTAAGAAGTTATTTATGGAGCTTAGTTTGCAGGTTGACACCTATCCAATTTTTTGTGACAACATGAGTAGCATTCATCTAGCATCAAATCCTGTCTATCATGCTAGAACCAAGCATATTGAGGTGCACTATCACTTCATAAGGGAAAAGGTGATATCCAAGGAAGTTTCAATACATCATATTGGTACCAAGGACCAAGTTGCGGACATGTTTACAAAGGCTTTGGATGGGATGAAGATTTCAAAATTCAAGCAATGCATCAACATGAAGGAGCTTGGATGAGAACGAAGAATTGAAGCTTGAGGGGGAGTGTTAAAAGTCAAGCTTCAAGCTACAAATTCGTGGGGAATCTTTTATGGACATGTGGAGCAATCAAAGGAATCCAAAAGCCACGAGATTCCATCAAGAAAAGTCACTCAACCACTCCCCGAGTCATCTCAACTAAGTCCTCCAAGTTAGGAGGCTGATTTGGAAAGGTAGTTCCTAGATTTTAGGGCCACACTTCTCACTATAAAAGGAGCATGTATCCCGACTTCTTTTGGCCCATCTTCTTGGAGTTTTAGCTCATGTAAAGTGAGCACTAAGTGCTAGATTTGTGATAAGCAAGCCACTTGCTTAAGCTAGCCCCTTGCTTGCTTGTTTGTTTTCTTTTAGTAGGCATATCTATGTGTGTCCGCAGGCAGTGTTGCAACTCTCTACCCCTAAGTTGTTAGCATTGGTTCTCCCTCATATTGTATCCATTTGATGTAATTATTGTCTCATTGGATAGCTATTAGAGTCTATTTTATGCTCACAAAGTCTGTGGATCATTCTCTGAGTAATCTAGGAGCAACATTCATTTTAGTGAAGTTGTGTGATTGATATCTCTCTTGGTGTGTAGGCTCTAATGGAAATATTTTGCTCTCTGTTGTAAGGGCTGGTTCTCCTTCTCTATGTATCCATTTGCTATGATTTTGGTGTCATTGGGTAGCTATTAAAGTCTTTTAAAGTTGACCCAAGTTTGAGATTCATTCTCTGTATAATCTCTGAGAAAAGCTTGCTGGAGTGAAGTGAGGTATCTGCTTGACTGGGAGTTGTGAGCATTCAACTAGCTCATGTTGTAGACATTGTTTCTCCTTGTTTAAGGATCCATTTGAAGTGAATTTTGTTTTGTTGGAAAGCTCTTGGTGTCTACTACAGGTCTACAAAAGCTCACTGGAGTTCTCTGCATAAGCTCTAAGTAAGAGCATTTTTGGTGTGCAGAGGTCAAAGAAGGATACCTATGGAGGTCATTCACGCTTCGTCGTTGCTTAGCGGTTGAGATACTTCCCCCATCAGTGGTATCAGAGCATTTGGGCATCTTGGAGGCATCACATACAAGCAAGAAGACCTCTTGGAGTTGGTGGTTGAAGATTTGCATCAACAAAAGCTTCTTGGAGGTAGCTCACATCAAGGGGGAGCTATTCTACTCAAAGTTTCAAGAGCACAAGGTGTCCATCTAAGGAAAGCTTTGGATTGAGGTAACCTCAGAGCCTCATTTTCATTTTACACACATTGGAGCATTAGCCAAGGGCTAGGTCAAGTATCAAAGACTAGATATGGGAGACTTCAACACTCAAATTGAAAAGCTAGACAAAGGGAACTATCAACCATGGAGATTTAGGGTCTCCAACTATCTTATGGGCAAGGGCCTTTGGGGGTTGATTAGTGGAAGTGAACCAAGACCTAGGTTGGATGAGAATCCAACCAATGACGAGAGAAGGGCCTTTAGGGAATGGAATGAAAGAGACAAGAGGGTTATCTTTATTCTTTCCCAACACATTAGCAATAGCATGATCGGCCATATCCAAGACTTGGATTCAAGCATGAAGGTATGGGAGACACTTGAAAGGCTTTATTCAACAACCACCAAAGCAAGGAAGATCCAACTCAAAAATGAGCTCAACAACCTTAGGAAGAGCTCAGGGAGTAGCATAAATGACTACATACTTAAGGTCAAGGAGTTATCAGATGCATTGGGATCCATTGGAAGCCACGTAGATGATGACGATCTTGTGGCTTATACTCTCAATGGTTTGAGAGATGATGAGAAGTGGAAACCCTTTACCACTTCAGTTTATGTAAGGGATAATCTTCCCGACTTTGAGCAATTGGTTGCTCTCATGGTCACCGAAGAAATGAACATAGGTGGAAGTTCAACTAAAAGCAAGGATGCACAAGTTTTCTATGCAGGTAATCAAAGGGGCAAAGGAAGACGAGGACAAGGAAGGGGCAAAGGAAGGTTTGGAGGAAGGCAAGGCCACTCAAGCAATCAAGGACATGACCAAGGCACCTCATCACAAAGAGGGAGAGGAAGAACAAGAGGAAGAGGAAGACGACATTAACAAAACAGGAATCAAGATGGTGAAGGATGTTACATATGTGGCAAGTTTGGCCACTTTGCTAGAGATTGCTACCAAGGAGGAAACCAAAGGAGCTATAATCAAGGTTCTTCATACAAAGGCCAAGGTAATTATGCTTCTACAAGTTCAAAAAATGACAATCTCTTGATGATGCACATGAATGGGAATTCAAGCAAAGTAGATAACACTTGGTATATTGATAGTGGATGTAGCAACCATATGAGTTGCAATGCTTCTTGGTTTACTAATCTACATGTTCCCAAAGGTAAGGGACATGTAGAAACAGGTGATGATACAGCCCATGAGATCTCCCATGTTGGAGATGTAGCTTTGGATGACAAGGAGGAAGGAAGATGTCTCAAGGATGTCTTGCATGTACCTACTATCACAAAGAACTTGGTGTCCGTTGTGCAAATGGTTGAAAGAGGCTATCAAGTAAGGTTCAACAAAGGTGGATGCTTTGTGGAGAACCCTAAGCAAGGTTACAAGGTCATAGCAAGAGGAAAGAAGCAAGGGAGACTCTTCACTTTGGAGGTAAATTCTCATTCCACTCAACATGTCTACTTCACATATGGAAACAAGAGGATTTCGGAGTTGGACTTGTGGCACAAGAGGATAGGTCACATCAACATACAAAGAATGAAGGATATGCAATTCAAGAGGCTGGTTGAAGGTCTTCCCAACTTCCAAGGACAAGGTATGAAGCATTTATGTGAATCTTGTCAACTAGGGAAGCAAGCGAGACTTCCATTCAAGAAGAGTGGCTACATAAGCCAACATCCATTGGAGTTGATACATACAGATGTGTGGGGGCCAACCAAAGAGCAATCCATTGGAGGTAACAAGTACTTTGTCACTTTTATAGATGATTGCACAAGGATGGTTTGGGTTTATTTCATCAAAAACAAATCAGATGTGTTTACATGTTTCAAAGCATTCAAGGCAATGCTAGAAAAGGAAACAGGTACATATATCAAGAAGCTAAGGTCCGATGGAGGGGGAGAATATTTCTCCAATGCATTTTCTGATTTTTTAATGGATCAAGGCATCAAGAGGTAAGTAACATGCAAGTACACACCCCAACAAAATGGAGTAGCAGAGAGAAAGAATAGATACATTGCCAAGATCGCTAGAGCAATGCTTAATGAGATGAATGTACCTAATATGTTTTGGAGTGATGCAGCAAATATCGCCGTGTATCTTATGAATAGGGCTCTTACCTTAGGGATCCATGGCTTGACACCATATCAAGCCTATTATGGTAAGAAACCTGATCTTTCCCACTTGAAGATATTTGGATGTACTTGTTATGTACATGTGCCAAGTGAATTGAGGCACAAGCTACAACCAAAGGCAGAAAAGTGTGTGTTTCTAGGATATTCAAATGATCATAAAGGTTACAATTTTCCAATTGGATATCAAGAATGCCTTTCTCAATGGAGACTTGGAAGAAGAGGTATACATGGAGCAACCACTAGGTTTTGTTCATAAAGAGTTTCCACATCATGTTTGTAGGTTGAAGAAGGCACTTTATGGCCTAAAGCAAGCTCCAAGGGCTTGGAACCAAAGATTGGTGGACTATTTGATCAAATGTGGTTACAATCAATGCAAGGCGGATCCATCTCTCTTCATCAAACAAAGAGGAGAACTTGTAGTCTACATGTGCGTGTATATAGATGATCTTATCATTACAGGTAATGATGCAAAGGGCATTGAGGAGATCAAGACAAAGCTTGGAAAGGAGTTTAGGATCTCTGATCTTGGAGATCTTAGGTATTTTCTTGGCATTGAAGTTGTATACAAAGAAGAAGGTATTATGCTCATACAAAGGAAGTATATTCTAGACCTACTTGAGAGGTTTGGGATGCTACATTGCAAGCCTATTTCAAATCCCATGGAAGTTAATGTAAAGCTAAGCTCCATTGATGGAGAGCCATTAGAGGATGTAACCTTGTATCGATCTATTGTAGGATCTTTCAATTATGCCACAATAACTAGGCCCGACATAGCATATGGAGTTGGAGTGTTATCACAATTTATGCATAGTCCAAGGACTACACACTTGCAAGCTGCAAGAAGAATGTTACGATATCTCAAGGCCACTATAAATCAAGGATTGTTCTATTCATTTGATGATGATATGCAGGTCA